>BSBK01000326.1:95000-437500 GCA_027943335.1 Chamaecyparis obtusa | reverse complement strand
TTAGAGGTAGCTCAATTAGAAAATAACTAATAATTACTTACCGAATTCAAAATTTGATAGCAATTATATCGATAGAAAGCTGATAATATCCTTAAGATACCCTTTTCATTTTATCAAATTCAGGTGAAAAAAAAGTCATCAGCTACATTGTCAAAGTTTTGAACTGACATCACCACTTTTTGGCCCCTCATGATCTTGCACACACACACACACACACATATATGTATATTGAATAGTTGTGATTTGGAATCACCACTATTTGTGTAAGTGTGTGGGAAAAATGTAAGATTCACTCCTAAATCCAAATTCCCAAAGGAGAGATCTAATTTGAACAACCAAGAGGTTAATACACAATTGAATCAATCTATGAAGAATATGAAAGAAAGAACAAATCCTATACTTCCCTATAGTTGGATTAAGCTTGAAATCTAAAATAATTGAAGTGCAAATACTAACCTTAAATTAGGGAAGATCTGGAAAATGCTGAATTCTAGCTTCTGTATGAACTTTTCAAAGATTTCGTCACTTGTTCTAGACTAGAAATGTCGAGGCAGACAAAACCCAAAAATCTTTTCTCCAAATTCACACAAGTCGACTTTGACCTTTTAAAAGGTCAAAGACCACATTATTTATTTGAAGTCTGATTCCAATTCTGTTCGCAGATCCTGAAAGATTTCCAAAAAGGGTATCTGAATTCACTCTCAAATCTGAGATTTCACACCTGTACCTACAAGAAAATGGGGGTTTTTGGTTTGTATGGGGAGTTTGCCTTGGTCAAACCCCAATTTAGGAATTAACCTTGAAATTAAATTGAAATTGTATTGTGCATAAACAAAGTAATTGAAACAAATCACCTCGCTTATGTTGAAGTCCTTATAGAGGATTCGAATCCTCAAATCCACAAGTGAGAATGCTTCAATGAAAGTAGGATGTCTCCAATCAATGGTATTTTGATCTTCAACACCAATCTTGATTTGATCTTTGCATATGAGAAGGCTTGAATGAATGAAGAAGGATGGATCTTCAAGGGGGCTCCAAGGAGATTGAATCCTTCAATAGCTAACAATGGAACTCCTTGATGGATGAATGCTTGAAGACTTGCTTGCACTTGAAAGCTTGCTCATGAAATTGCTTGAGATGAGATGTGAATGTGATATGAAAATGAGAGAGGAAGGCCTCCTTTTATAGTGATCTAGGGAACACTCCTCTAGATGGGCCACCTTGAAGAATTAAATCCCAATTAGGTCCTCACCTTTAGAAAATATACCTTGATTAAATACCATTAAAGGATTTACTGTTTCAGAGCTCGAAATAGCCGACCCCGAAGTGGAGAAATAACTTTCCTAAAAGCCAAATTAGCGGGAAATGAAACTTTGAAATTTTGGCAGGAAGAGGTCAAGGTCGAGGTCGACTTTGACCTCAAATGCTAAATTTGTTAGGATTTGCAGAAAAGGTTCCCAGAGATGCTAGAAATGCAGAAATTGATGTCAAATCAGGACCCAGTGTCTGGAATAGACAAAAAATCCCCTGAATGATGTGATGAAGGACTAGGAGGTCTCATTTCTGAATCCTACCTAGAAAATGGAGTCATGGAAGAGGAAAAATTAGGAAAGTCCTTAAGACCTTAACCCTAATTTCACCTAGAATGAAGAAATCAAGTGCATAGAAGAAGTGGAAAGTAGGGAGAAAGCCAAATACATGCAAAGACCCAATCAAGGCACTTAATATGACCCCAAACCACTTACTCAGAGGGCTAAACACTCTTATCATGGAAGTGCTTCCATTTTAAGATGATACATTAAGCCCCCACTTTAGTAAGAGTATGGACTCAATGCAAAGTCTTGGTAAAGGAGATAAAAATAACAAGATAATATTATCATAATCTAAGGGATAAAGAGAAATCCCAAGCCCCCAGGGACTCAAGTCTTCATCAAATCTTAAATCATAGATAAGAGAGACATCTCTAAAGAGAGAAATAAAAAGTGTGATTACCTCACCCAATGAGAACTTATGCCCCATTGTGAACCACATAGGAAAAAGGTGCAACTGGAAAGATGGAATCGAACCGCCTAGTGAATGTGGCTACTCACTAGTCAACCCATCAAGGATTTATCCTTAGGAATATTCTATTCCATAAGAATAAAGAAAAGAGATCCAGTCTTAAGGACACTTCCGACCTTAAGAGATCACAATATATGTGTATTTGAAACTGGAGGGATCAAGAGATCCTAATATAAATCCATACTTTAAGGATTAGCTTTTAATCCAAAAAGAAAGATTGACAAGTAAATTTAAAGTGCGTGTCTTCCTCAGGATTTAGAAACTTATGTGCGTTACCTTTAGAAGATTTAGCATGTTTTGAATTTTTCATAAGTGCGTGTGTGTAATAAGTGAACAGAGCATATGCCCCCACGTTAAAGTCATTGTTGACACTTTAACATGAGCAATGGCTTTAAGGAAAACATAAACAACTCCACTGATTACGTTTCCACATCGAGATGCCCCCAGATGAAGACAAATCAAGGGAAATATCATAGAAACATATAGAGAACACAAAAGGGATCTACCTACCATGGGGTCAGTATGATCATAAGATAATATATATATGATATTATTGCAAATGAATTGACATCATTCCCTAAAGAAAGTAGAACGACAATCACAACAGAGGAAAGATTATGTAAGTTCTATGAAGGAGAATCTTTTCAGACCATGACATGGAGATCAAAAAGAATTAGTGCTACCATATATCAAATCCAAGAAGATTACACAAGGAAAAATTTATGAAAAATAGCATAGTTACAACATAACATTGAACAACACATAGAAGAATAGAGATACATATAGAGGAATTTGAACAACAGTTTTGATTCCTTCATCACCTTGTACCAACTGAGTAACAAGGATCATATAAAAGAATCTAACAACATTTAGCAAACACATTATGGGAGAAACATAGTACAACAGGAAAACACAAGACAAAGCTACCACGAAGGACAAGCCGCTCAAGTGTGCTACCTACTTTCCCCATCTCGTTGTATATCATTTAGGGTAGGTGGGTAACTTGCAAGAGGGACTATATCCAATATAGTAGGAATGATAGCTAGTTCCAAACAAGGATCCTCTTGAGAATCACTATGTTTGATACTAGGTGTAAGAGTTAATTGAGATGAAAGCATATTTGGAAAATCAATGTCAATGTCAATAGTCTCATATTCATCATTAACATCATCAGTATCCTCAAGAGTATCTTCATTATCCAAATTAATCAAAATAGGATCTAAGATATGAATGGAATCATCATAATCATGCATGTGAACATCATTATTAGTAACAACATTATGCATAGGTGTATCCATAGAAAGTAGAGATCTTTTAGCTTTAGCATGAGCAAGATGCTTTTTATGATGTTCATTAGCAGATCGGTTACATTTTGATTTATTTGAAATAGGTTGAGAACTAGGAGGAACAATTAGAGGATCCTTCACATGTTCTTTAGGAAGATCAATAGGATTATTAACCATAGGAGGAGCAATTACAAGATCTTTGATAGATTTAGTAGGAGGAACTTGATTAACAGAACAAGAAGCCATAGTTGAAAGAGGTATCGAAGGTGTAGGTAAAAGACCATGATTAAGATCCATAGGAGGTATGCTTAATTGAAGAATCTTATGATTCTTATAGGCTTGATATGATTGAAAAAGATTATCAGGATGAGGAGGACATGAATTAGGTAAGGAAGGCCAAAAGAAATCCAAAGCAGCACAATCTCTAGGCCTAGAAGGTTGATATAGACTATGATTGATCATCTTAACTTCACCATCATGAATGAAATTAAGACACTTATGTATAGGTGAAGCAACAACATGCATGGCAGTCAACCAAGGCAAACCTAGCTTAACTTGAAATTAATCAAAAGTAGGAACCATAACAAAGGTAGTGTTCACAAGTTTTCCAAAAAGTTCAATCGACAAGGTAATAGAACCAAATGAGGGATAAAGAAAACCATTACAAGTTTGAATCCACACATCTGATGTATCATAGAAGTCGCATTGTAAGATTTTCATAAAAATATTTTCTTTAGTGATAACATTGACTAAGGAGGTAGGATCAACAAGACAACCACGAGTAGGTATTTGAGCAACCCTAGTAGCAATGTAAAGGGGACCATCAGGAGCCTTAACAATCTTAGAGTTATCAAAGGTAGTCAAAAGTTCCCAAGGTCTTTTATCCTAAAATTGTTGTCAAGGTTTAGGTTGAGGTTTCACTTTAGGTTTGGGTTTATCTTGAGGTTGAGATTGAACTTGAGGTGAAGGTTGAGGTGGAGATATAGGCTTGGCAACATGCTCCACTTGATTAACGACATGATTAAGTTCATCCTTCTTGGAATCATATACAATTTCCATAGTAGATGGTTGAGCAATAGTATTAGTATCATGCGTAGGTAAAGGATTCGTATAGATTTGAAGGTTCTGATTAGGAGGAGAGACAAATTGATTACCACTACTATCCAAATTATCAACAGATAAAGCTTTAGCATCAATGAGATCTTGGACCTTATGTTTTATAGAATAACATCTCTCAGTATCATGACCATTCTGATGATGATATTGGCAAAAAGAATTTTGATCAAAAGATTTAGATGCAATCGTAGTAGGTAAAAGAGGTTGAATAGGAGTTAAAGTAATCATATTAGCAGCTAAGAACCTATTCATAATAGCATGTAAAGTTTTAAAAAGAGGAGTAAACGTATGATTTAATCGAAAAGTAGTGGATGTAGAAGTGGCATTATGAGATGCAACAACAACCTGATTAGCAATTGCATTCACTTGTTTGTTTATCTTGACATAAGTGTTGAATTTTTGAAACTTATTTAGATTAGGAGCAGCATCACTCTTATCAACTGGAATAGGAGCCATTGGAGTGTTTCTCTCAAACTGGCTCACTTGTAATTGATAATGATGAAGCACTACACAAAGTTGTTGAAAGAGGTAAATTCAGTAAGCAGAATCTTATCTCTAATATCCTTTTGCAAATTTGAAATAAACATATGTTGAATATCAATATCAGGAACGGGATAGGAAATTTGAGCATGCAAATGCTTAAATCTACCAATAAATTCAGTCAATTTTTCTTTAGCACTTTGTTTACAATGCATTAAATTAGTCAAAGATAGTTGTGGGCCAATATTGTTTTGAAATTGTTGAATAAAGGCATTAGCAAGTTTTGGAAAGGAATCAATTGAATAAGGAGGCAAGGAACAATACCATTGTAAGGCCTTGTCACGAAAGGTTCGAGCAAAAAGTTTGGCTAAAATCCTATGATCATGAGCATAATCACTACAAAGGATTTGGAATGTTTTAACATGATGAACAGGATCTCCCTTTCCATTATAATTCTCAAGATGAGGCATATTGACTTGCTGAGGAATAGGAGTTCAGATAATATCCCAGGACAATGGACTTCCCATGTCACATGTAGGAATACTAAACTTTTTTTGAGTTAAGGAAGAAAGTTGTTGTTGTAAGGATGATATAGTTTGAGCCAAACTGATGATGGTGGAATCATTGGAGGAAATAGGAGTAGTAGCAACATTAGACACACTAGGTAAAGTGTAAGAAGCAGCAGGAATAGAAGACACAACTGGAGGAACACTAGGAACTATAGTTGGAAGCAGAGTGGAATAAGTGAAAGGAACACTATGATATGAAGGTTGTGATGTAGGAAGGGACATGAGAGGAACACTCATAGGAACAGAGGGAACCATCACAGTCACCAAAGGAGTATAGATAGGAATACTAGGTAAAGGATCAGAAGAAGGTTCAACACTAGTGATAGGAGTAGTGAAACCTAAATCTTGAGCCTCTTGAGTTAAAGGTTTAACATTGGAATGCACAAGATGAGTAATACCATGCAAGAGGTTAACACCTTGATCACTATCATGGAGAAATTTATTAAGAGCCTCTATAGCTTGAATAGAATCTTGACCATGGTTTTCTTGAAGAAGCCAATTACCCATTTTATCAAGTTTAGTGGAAAGTTTTTGGACTTGTTCAGGAGGAACCCTTAAAGTGTCATCCTCATCATGAGATGAGTGAGAAGAGTTCTACTCCATAGTAGGATTAGAATCATGAAGAATCAAGTTATCATTAGGGATCCTAAGGAAAGGAGAAGATTCAGGCTCAAAGGCACCCATGAGTCTACGACTTCTTCTATTCGGAATGTTATAAGTACGACTAGTGGTAGTAAAGCTCATTAACCAATATAATGCAAATGAACTAAACTAAGAACACATAATGCATGAAGAGGAAATATAATTAGCATACAAGATCAATCAAAAAGGACAAATCTAATACTAACAAGATAAAAGGGAATCTACCACCAAAAAGAGAGTAAGCTAGTCGGGTTCACCAAAATGAATAGTTTTGATTTGGAATCACCACTATTTGTGTAAGTGTGTGGGGAAAATGTAAGATTCACTCCTAAATCCAAATTCTCAAAGGAGAGATCCAATTTGATCAACCAAGAGGTTAATACACAATTGAATCAATCTATGAATAATATGAAAGAAAGAACAAATCCTATACTTCCCTATAGTTGGATTAAGCTTGAAATCTAAAATAATTGAAGTGAAAATACTAACCTTGAATTAGGGTAGTCTGGAAAATGATGAATTTTGGCTTCTATAGGAACTTTCTGAAGATTTCGTCACTTGTTCTAGACTGGAAATGCTGAGGCGGACAAAACCCATAAATCTTTTCTCCAAATTCACACAGGTCAACTTTGACCTTTTAAAAGGTCAAAGACCACATTATTTATTTGAAGTCCAATTCTGATTCTGTTCATAGATCTTGAAAGATTGCTGAAAAGGGTATCTGAATTTGCTCTCAGATCTAAAATTTTGCACCTGTACCTACAAGAAAATGGGGGTTTTTGGTTTGTATGGGGGGTTTGCCTTGCTCAAACCCCAATTTAGGAATTAACGTTGAAATTGAATTGAAATTATATTGTGCATAAACAAAGTAATTGAAACAAATCACCTCCCTTATGTTGAAGTCCTTGTAGAGGATTCAAATCCTCAAATCCACAAGTAAGAATGCTTCAATGAAAGTAGGATGTCTCCAATCAATGGTATTTTGATCTTCAACACCAATCTTGATTTGATCTTTGCATATGAGAATGCTTAAATGAATGAAGAAGGATGCATCTTCAAGGGGGCTCCAAGAAGATTGAATCCTTCAATAGCTAACAATGGAACTCCTTGATGGATGAATGCTTGAAGACTTGCTTGCACTTGAAAGCTTGCTCATGAAATTGCTTGAGATGAGATGTGAATGTGATATGAAAATGAGAGAGGAAGGCCTCCTTTTATAGTGATCTAGGGCACACTCCTCTAGATGGGCCACCTTGAAGAATTAAATCCCAATTAGGTCCTCACCTTTAGAAAATATACCTTGATTAAATACAATTAAAGGATTTACCATTTCGGAGCCCGAAATAGCTGACTCGGAAGCGAAGAAATAACTTTCCCAAAAGCCAAATTAGCAGGAAATGAAACTTTGAAATTATGGCAAGAAGAGGTCATGGTCGAGGTCGACTTTGACCTCAAACCCTAACTTTGTTAGGATTTGTAGAAAAGGTTCCCGGAGATGCTAGGAAATGTTGAAATTGATGTCAGATTAGGACCTAGTGTCTGGAATAGATAGAAAATCCCCTTAATGATGTGATGAAGGACTAGGAGGTCTCAATCCTGAATCCTACCTAGAAAATGGAGTCATGGAAGAGGAAAAATTAGGAAAGTCCTTAAGAGCTTAACCCTAATTTCACCTAGAATTAAGAAATCAAGTACAGAGAAGAAGTGGAAAGTGGGGAGAAAGCCAAATACATGCAAAGACCCAATCAAGGTGCTTAACATGAACCCCAACCACTTACTCAGAGGGCTAAATGCTCTTATCATGGAAGTGCTTCCATTTTAAGATGACACACACACACACACACACACACACATATATTCTTGTGGTTTAAATTTTTTCTTTATAATATTGCCCCCTCTTGATTAAAAATATCCGACTTACAAATGTTTACTATGGAATCTACTTCCATTGTGAACTTGATCCTGTACAGTTGACTAACAATTAGATTTTGGAAGTATGCCAAAGACATTCTTCAAAAGGAAATGTTGCCTCATGTTGGTATAGGATAGCATAGTGAAACTAAGAAAGCTGATTTTTTTGGGTGGGTAATGACTATTTTCTTGATGTTATTTACTCTGTAATAAAAAATCCTATGTAAGCATGAGGTATGAGGGAGAACTAACTATTCATATATGTTCTTAGATATATCATCCATCGACTTTTATTATGTGCTCTTGGTCGTCGACTAGAGAATGACAGAGATCATTATGGGAACAAAAGATTGGACCTAGCTGGTCCTCTACTTGGAGGACTATTTAGAATGGTTTGTTGCATTTACCATTTAAAAAATGCACACCTGGTGAGATCCCATATGATATACAAATTATTAAGACCTTTATCATTTGATCTTTAGGGAAGTCTTATTAATCTTTTTTTTTTCTTCTGGTTTAGCTTTTCTGAAAGCTGACTAGGGATGTGAGGTCTTACTTGCAAAAGGTTTGTTGTAATTTAATGTATCATTTCACTCTGCTTCTAAATTGTTTAAAGATATCCACTACTACACAAAGGAGTATTTTAAGACATTTGTTAAAGACAAAATTAAAATTTCATCTTAAATATTAAAGTTATTGTTTTACTTATTATAAATTAAAATATAAATTATTATTATTATCCTAAATTAAAACTTAAGACAAAATGTACATGCATTTTCATTTAGGCGGTAATGATAAGCAAAGAGGGAGGCAGAAGATGGTTGGAGGAAATTTTTTTGGAGGAAAAGAATGAGATTTTAGAATAATTTTTAGGCGGTAATGAGAGGTAGAGCGGGAGGTAGAGGACTCCATGAGGAATTGTTTTGGAGGAAAAGCATGAGATTTTAGAATAATTTTTACAGAGAGATCCTTCATTTGGGTCCATCTAGTTAGGTCTTGCACATCACAGGAAACCATTGAGTGGCTAGATCTTCTCAGAACACTTCCATAGATACTAGATTTGGCTAGTTTCCCCTTTTGTAATTTTTGCAAGGTGGTGAGTAACTAGGGTAGAATATATATTCTTGCAGGCACCCCATTTCTCCTAGGAGTTGTGGAAGAGGGTTGTGAAAAGATTTTAGGGAGGATTATGAAAGGGGATTTTCTTTGAAGGAGCTTGATTTGGTAATAAATAATTTGTGTTGTTTAGATTAAAGGATAGATGCGGGGTCCACATTGTGCAGGAGGTGAAGCTTCTTGTTGTCAAAGCCCATAGGGAACCTCTCAAAAACTTTGCCAGCGGTCTCATTCGAGTGTGTGTTTTGAGGTATGCCAGGTGTTGCTGTCATTTTTTTGGGTAATGGACTCTTGAATTTAATATTGGAGATTTCATTTCCATCTGGTGAAAGTCTTTATTTAGATTTGTTGGTTTTGAAATATTGAAACTGTATAAATTTTAGTTTTAACAGTTTCAATCCATAGGTTTTATTTTTGCGGTTGATGTTTAAATGGGTTTTGGTGTTAGTGGTTGAAATTCAAATGGGCTTACATTTGAGCAGCTAAAATTTGAACTTGGGTATTAGTGCTTCTTGTTAAAATGCAAATAGGTGTTAAATTTCTTAGTCATCAACATAATGGGTTTCAATTTTAGAGTCAAATGTCAAATGATTAAGGTTGTTTGATTTAATTTGGTTTAGATGGGTAAAGACGGGCCCCTACCCTGTAATATCCTGATCAAATCCTTATTGGCATTTTAGATGAAATTTACCTTGTAATGCACTTGGGCTTGTCTCAGACAAGGTGGCTACCTTAGTACATATGTTTTGTTCAAATAGCTGTGCAAATACTCCATGAAAGAGTGTGTCCCATATGCACTTGTACTTGTGCTGGCCTATGAGGGCACATACCCTTTTAGGTTATTCACTTCAGTTTCTTCTACTAGGTTTGAGGTTGCTACTTGATGGTGACATTTTTGTTGATACTTGCATTTCCCTTTAAACAGTTTCCTCCTCATTCTTATATTCGACTAGTTCTTTATATTGTTATTTGTTCTTCCTGGCAAGTGGCATGCAATGAAAGACCACCTGAATGAAATCTATGTGTTAGATCTTATAAAAATCACTAGAAATAGTCATTTGAATGAGAGACAAGAGTATGTTTTCAAATCTTGTTGCAATAAATTTCTTAATAATTTATGAGTCCTGTCCTTGTGATTTGTTGAAGTTTGGTGCAATAAAAAATGGTGTATAGAACAACTCATTTCAATTAAATTCTTCATGCAAAAGTTAGCCATTTTCTTTTTGTCAAGGCATGGGTTTATTGTCAATTCTTACTTCCATGTTTTCCCATCCAAATTCAGTTGAATTCTAGTTGATTGGTGAGTAAATGGTCTACATTGAATCCCATAATCTGTAACACATCCAGTTAGAATGTATAGCTAATGCTGGAAAAATAACCATGGGTCTGCTTATATATTTATTCGCTATTATGAGACATGTTGATGCGTTTAGCAAGATGCAATTCCATTTTGAGGTGGAGGAGGTATGTAAGGCATGATAGGATCATGAAGTATACTGGCACAAATGAAAGTGGATGAACCAAGTTTATATGTAGGGGGATCAATATTATCTTTTGTAGGGGTGATGGTATCATAGGATGAGCTACAACAAAATTAAAGTTGGGAAACAAACAGTGTCATGATCAAAGTCCATGTGTTTCTCATTCAAAACAAGGATAGGACTAAAAACCATATTGCTGGAAGAGGTTTTATTTTTCCCATTCAGAATGTTGAATGTTTTCTAAGGTGTGATCTTCTTAAGAAGGGAAATAGAAAAAAGAATCTCTAACTTAAAATATATGTTGTTGCGATCTTCTTGAGGAGGGAAATAGTAAATGAATGGCTAATAAATATAAAATATGAAACACATAAATCTCTGTTATGAAAAAATAGAGGATACTTTGTTTTGTAGAATGCAGATTTCCCTTTTATTGTAAAATAAAAATTGCAGAGGCTTCCATAGCTGCATTATTTCTAATTAAAAGAACGCTAAAAAAACTACATGCAAATAGAGAAATGTGCAGTAGTTTGAGGTTGTGATCATACAACCAACTGTAGTTTGAACTAAAAATATAGCATTAAAATGAATAGTCTAATGGTAATGCATTAAATTGAAGACATTGTTTATGATTCTTCTTTAATCATAAGTTATTGCAGAGATTAATAAAAAAGGTATTAAAAGAGTCCAATTTGTCATCTAAACCAGCAGGAATCTGAAACTTGGTTTGTAGAATTTACTTCATAGATAATGAGATATTGAACCATCACCATTTTTTTTACATATAGTTGTCGGTTTCCATTTTCTTCAATGTACATACCATGCAATGTGCTTGTTTACCTTTGTTTCTTAGCTCAAGTGTTATGTTCATTACTCTAGTCTCCATTCAATTCAAAAAAAATTATGGGTCACACATTCTTACTTTTTACACTACTGTATATTATGTTTTTTCTTTTTTTGGGGCATGAATAAGTGAGACTTTTGTATTGCATGGAAAAAATTAGTTGATGTAAAAAATGGATCATCATATCTTACCAAGAAGAGATAGAAAGTTAATGTTGTCTTCTCTTCATTGCCCAAGAAAGCCTACTACTTTTGTACCTATATCCAAGCTATTAATACCACTAGCAAACTTGCAACTATTAATTTCCATCACATTATAACTGTTCATGAACAGAAAAACCTATCATATTTTACATTATTTTTTACTGGCTGATCTCTCATTGGTTGATCTCTCATTTTGATTTTGCATGATTCTACAGATTGGGTTGAAAGGTGAACAATTGAATTATTTAGAGAGTGGATTAGGAAATGTGCAATGAGAAAAATTTGCCAGTCCATTTGTGTGCTAGCAGAAAACTTCCTCTTACCGGAAATCAAATTCTCATTCACATTACTGATCAAATTCCTTTTTGTGAATACACGATCCTTCTCTTCATGAATCAATCATTTTTCCAGTATTTCACTCTCTCTATTCTCTAGTTCCACTCATTAGGAAAACCTGAATTTTTTTTCTTTAAATAGAGACACGCACCATGAGATTATTTTCACATAATATATGTCATTGTATATCCCTGCATTCATTCTCTGCACATCACTTATAGCCCATTGATTATTTTAAAGAAGCATATAAGTATATGTTCCTGTAACCAATTTTGAACTATTGAGGAAACCACATGAACCAAATCAGCAACTTATGTTCTTTTAATTCATGAAGTAGTTGTTTAAATATCAACTTCAATGAATTGATTTTGGATTAACCATCAATCCAAGTTAATGTTTCAAAATAAAAATCAATCTTTGTAAAAAAATTGATACATAAATCTTCA
This sequence comes from Chamaecyparis obtusa, assembly GCA_027943335.1. Lineage (NCBI taxonomy): Eukaryota > Viridiplantae > Streptophyta > Pinopsida > Cupressales > Cupressaceae > Chamaecyparis > Chamaecyparis obtusa. The sequence continues at coordinate 425,012 of BSBK01000326.1, read as the reverse complement.
GATATTCAAATCAGTCTTTTAATTTATAAGAACATCGATACATACTAGATGGGTTCTTTTAATCCTTTGTTTATTTATGAGAACCGATACCTTTCTCATAAAATCGGTTTTGATATATTGATTTTTATTCAACAAACTGATTCCTTTGAATTGGTTAAAGTAAAAATTTACTTTTATTTGACAGACCAAATTGGTTCTTAATACCCATATCTTCTTAAGCAATACTTAATTCAAATTGATCTTTATTGAAATCGATTTTAACAAGTCATCTTTTACTTTAGCAAACCAATATCATTTAACAAAAAAACATAATTTTCTTAGTAAACCAAAATGGTTTTGAAGCACATAGAAATCATCTTTGTAAAGTATTGTATAAACCATCAAAGAAATGAATCGGGTTCACAACTAATATAGTTTCTTATATCTCTTAAAGACCTAAAAGAAATCAATTTCCTTAAAAAACTTTTACAAAATTGATGACCTTTTAAAAAAATCAGTTTTCAACATTTTTTTGATAAACTAATTCTTGATTTGGATTGTTTTCTAACACCATCAATACTTCAGATTTTTGTCTCTTAAAAACCAATTCTTAAATCTGTATAAATAAACTTTATAATACATACCATTTCCAATTTGAATGGCAAAACAAGACTGCTAAATGACAAAGGAAAACTGATTGGTTCAGGCAATCAAACCAAAGGTAACCTATTTTATCTTGATCTCGGTGAATGCTCATGTTTTATTGCTCAAATTGAAGAAAGTTGGTTATGGCACAAAAGGTTATGTCATGTAAATTTTGATAATATGGTGAAAATAAGCAAATTCAAGAAAGTAAGAGGTATTCCTACTTTGAAGAAACCTGATATTGGTCTATGCAAGAATTTTCAGATTGGTAAAATGGGAAAGACTAGCTTTAAAAGTAAAAACTATCAGTCTGAAGATATTTTGGATATTGTGCATACTGACTTATGTGGACCTATTGGAATTGAAAGCTATACTAGAGAAAAATTCTTTATTCTCTTTGTTGATGATTACTCTAGAATGATGACTGTTATGTATTTAAGAGAAAAGTCAGAAGCATTTGAGAAATTCAAATGGTATTTGACAAGAGTAGAAAAGGAAATAGGAAAAAGAATGAAGTGCTTGAGATCAGATAGAGGTGGTGAGTTCATCTCCCATGAATTTAATAATTTCTGCATTGAAAGAGGAATCAAAAGACAGGTATCAGCTCCAAGAACTCCTGAGCAAAATGGAATAGCTGAAAGGAGGAACAGATCTATCATGGATTGTGCAAGGACTCTAATGATTGAAAAGAACATTGCTATGAAATACTAGAAGGAAGCTATTAGCACTGCAGTTCATACCTTGAACCGAGTACAGTTGAAATGCTCTCTCAAGATGTTAATCCTGATCATCTTTCTGTTCTTCTCCTCTCCTAACATTCTGATTAAGTTCTGCTTACAAGAAATTCAAAGTGTTAGAATTCCTTATGTTCTTCTCTAGAGAACTTATCTTTACATTTGGGCTTGTCAAGGTGTTTGTTTCAGCTGTAATTGCATCTATCTTCTCTCTAATCTTCTTATCTTCTTCAGCTGTTAGGATTTATAATTTTGTGCATTGTATATACAAATTCTTTCCAGTCTCAAAATGTTTCCTCAAATTCTTTATGCATACATCCAAATTACCAATATCATTTTGAATATTTACACTTAAATTTTGTTGCATTTCTACTTCAAAGTCTTCCTGAACTTTTATTCTAGCAATATCCTTTAAGTTAGAAAATTCAGAGTCAAAAGAGTTTATTACTATTTTACCTTTCTCAAGTGGATCTGATTCAAATACCTTAGTGCTGATCACACTCTCAAGTTTCTCTATCAAAACTCTAACTTTGCCTTCAAGGTCCTTCACCTTCTTATTCTTTCCAATAATTTTATTAAGAGATGTGATGAACTCAAGCTGATCATCATCTTCAACCTCTTTTTCAAGGTATTAAAAAATTGAACCAATTTGTCTCTTCTTACTATTAGGTGCACTAGGGGTAGTGACCTCTGTCAAAATTTGTTTACCTGTAACTCTCTACTCTGCTGGAACTGATTGTGATACAGCTAGTACTTCCACTGCCTCTGTATCCTTTTCTGATTCTATAATCTTCTCTTGCTCTTCTAAAGCCAAATTGTCAACAATGTTTCCTAGATCATGAAATACTACATCATCTGATTCTAGTGTCACTTTGGTTCCTTCAATGTCCATTGATTCTTTTCCAATATTGATATGTGAAGAAGATGGGACTTCTTCAATACCAACTTCCTCTTCATGTAGTTCCTCTAATTGCTTCTGCTGAGGATCTGATTCAACATGCTTTCCTGCAACTATATCTGCAAGAACTTGCATTACTGCTTGCTCAGTCTCTTTTTGTACTTCCTCCTTTTTGCCTCCCATTATAAGGATTGTTATTCTCTTAGTTCTCAATAAAATTCCAAGAGGCTTCAAGAATTTCTTCAAATGATCTTGATCCTTAACTTCACAGAACTGTCTGATTACACATTCTCTCATCTTTATGTCCTCTTCTTGTGCTCTCTATTTTCTATTCATAAGTTTGTTATACAAATCTTTTGGGATCTTACCATGAATAGTGCTAAGTTTCTTATCTATCACAATCATATGTGTAATCATTGCATTTTTAAAATTCAATCTTTCAAATGATCCATATAGATCATAGAATTTATTTATCTTAGTGAAGTCTCCATGCTTCAATATATCTTCATTAACTCTTTCAATTCTTGGTTTCCAAGTTTTCTTCTTGATTGAAACTTCATCATCATCTTTAATTTCTACTACTTTTCTAGGTACAAGTGGTACAATCACTTTCCATCTCTTGCCGGGTCTTGTTGCACTCACTTTTACTCTTTTGCTAGGAATAGGAGAAAAAGATTTATCTCCTTAATCTTTTTTAGGTACTTCAACTTTTACCTTTACTGCAATAGGATCAACAAGGTCTGCACTAGATACCACAGGTGGAATTACAAGATTTTCACTTTGCTTCAAGGCTTCTGCAGTCTTCTTAGCTATGTCAAATTCATGACTTGACATACCTGATTCTTTCAGTATTTTCTTCATAGTAGATTCAACTCTCCTACTAGATTGCTTCTTTTCTCTCAAACTTATTGCAGAGTTGAAATTCTCTTCATAGGTTCCAAACCTATTTGCATGACCATCCAACTCACACTTTAATAGTCTATTCACATATCCTACTATTTCTACTTCAGATACTTCATAGCCAAGAGGGTCTATGAATTCCATTCTAGGATCAACTGCTTTAATGTAGGTGAAATCAGTGTCTACCATAAAACAAATGTCATATTTATGCTTTTCAACTAAGGATTGAGGAATCCTTGATTTGTTCTTAACAATATTATGAAAAGTCTTCAATACAAGCTTCACACTGTCATTGACTTTATCAATAAGGTGCTTCATGTAGACTGAGTTTATTCTTTCCATTGTGTTCACATTGTCACTCCAATCAACTGTGTAAGGAAATATTCTCAAAATATGGAAAAACATATAGGTTATCAGAGATGAAAACCTAAACTATGTGTACTTAGCCTTCTTAATCTTTTCTAAGTTCTCAAATAATTGAATTTTCAAAATTTCACATAGGTCTACTTGTTTCTTCTTAATACACATAAGATAAGCTACATGAACCATTCCTGCAGCCATGTCATCTTCCCTTGAACTACCACAGAATTTCATTGTTAGGATCTTGCAAAGGTACCTAACATCATCTTGCTTAATCTTACTTATCGCAATTCCTCTACCATTATAACTAGATCCAGTGTTGTCTAAAACAATCTTTCTCATGTTCTTTTCATTCAGTGGAATCTCTCAAACTTTTGATAATCCAGTAACATCATGAATTAGGTCAGCAGTTATATCAATAACTCTATCCTCCATCCAAAAGTTTTGATTGTGGATTCTACTTAAAATGATCTTGGTACATTCCTCACCATTAAATTCATACTTCATGGAATAATTGATAATTTCATTGTTCTCTAGGTGCGCATAAGCTGGTTTAACTAACATGTCTTGATTATACAATTTCCTATAATCATCACTAAAATATGCATCTCCCAAAGTTTCAAACTTGCAAACTAAATATCCTTTAACATTCTCAATGTGTAATACTCCGTCTGGTATGGATGATAGTTCTAGTTTGTCATCAATTTTAGCTGGTTCTACTGGTTCTTTCTTAATCTTAGGTCTATTCTTATCCTTAACATTATGAACCATAGAAATATCCATCTTATCAACTGATTAAAGATCAAAAAATACCTCAACTTTGCAAATCTAGGGTTTCGGTATAATCGTCGCTGCAAACTACTTCCAAACTTCTTCAAATCATCCTCAACTCACTTTTTCTTCTTTCAAATCTCTTTTCAATCACTTTGTAATCATGATAACTTCAATTTTGACCTTATAAAACTTCACATTAACTCGATCTGACATCGCATTCATTCATTTTGCCACTAAAACCTCAAAAAGCTGATTCTGCAAACCTGCAACCATAAAACTTTTTGCGACCTTGCAAAACATGATATTTTCTTTTGTGCACTTAACCATAACATTAGTACAACATAAAAAACCTATATCTAACTGTGCAAAACTTAACTCATTCAAATTCCTAATCTACACTAATCCTAAGTCCTAAACTACAGAAACTTACATAATTTAAGTACTTAAAGAAGGGTCAGGTAAAGATTCATCCTTACCATTAGTTACATTACCTTCTTGACTACTTTCAGTGCTGAATATACCTCCTTGATTTGTGCCTTTATCAAATTTTACTTAATCTTTATTGCTACAACAACCTTTCTCTTTGTTTCCTATATTTTCATTCCTTCTTGCATTGTTCCTAGGGTTAGGGTTATGATAATAACCTCCATTGTTCATTCTGCAAACTCTTGCTGAGTGTCCAAACTTTTTGCATATCTGACAAATGATTCCATTGTTTCCAAATCTCTATCCTTGCTGGTTAATCTGTGACCTACAATTTCTAGCAATATGTCCTACTTTGTTGCATCTAAAACATACTACCACTTTTCTTTGATTCATTTCTTCAATATATTTCTTATCTGCATTGTTAGTATTCCCAATCATTCTATCATAATTATTCAAAATTACTTTAGGTCTTCTACATTTGTTAGCTCTGTGTCCAAAACTATGACAATTATAACAATGTCCATTAAGAGGTTTAAATTGCTTACCTGTGCAATCTCTCTTCATGTGTCCAATAGTATTAAAAGCAAAACATCTACCTTTGAATTGTCTTTGCATACCTTTAGATGATTCTTCCTATTTTGATTCTTCTTGGTTTGATTCTTCTTTCTCTCTAGGTGGTTCTTCTTTAGGTGGATCTTCCAATGTGTTCTCATCTAGTTTCATTTCCTCCACACTTTCAGATGTCTTCAGATCTGGCTTCTTACTTTCATAATTTGTTCTAAACATACTAAATCCAAATCCAGTCCTATCAAAGAATGGTTCTTCAAAAGAAATTTGTTTTTCAGTCCAATCACCATTTGAATATAGCCTTTCAAGTTGTTGTTTAGATTGAGTTAATTCACCTTTCACAATTTTATTATACTTCTCAAGTTCCACATATTGCAATTTTACTTTTTCAGATTCAGATGTTTCCTTTTCAAGTCTTAATCTCAAATCTTCATTCTCAATTTTCAATTTTTCATTATCAAATCTCAAATTTCCATCTTTCATACTAAGCTTCAGATTTACTATCTTCAACTCATGCTTAAGGATCTCATTTTCTTTTTCTAATTCATCACAATCTTCAACAAGCATATCAGATTTCTTTTTAGATTTCAGATCTTCAATCTTACCTTTTAATTTGTCAATAGCATTCTTTGCATCTTCATATTTTCTTCTTAAGGAGTTTCTTTCATCGGTAAGCATATCAATCTGTTCAAGAGCTTCTTCAAGATTCTTCTGAAGTTGATCCATATCCATAGAGATCTTACTCAAGCTGCTAAGCTTTCCTTGAATGATCCTTCTCTGAGTAACTATGCTCTGATACCAATTGTTAGAAATAGGAAATACTAAGAGGGGGGGGGTGAATGAGTATTTCAAAAACTTTTTCTTTTTCCCACTTATGGATATAACAGATTACTTTAGTGCATACAAAGATTATCAAGCTAATTAACAAACATAGCAGTAAATAGAAAGAACTCATAACACATGATATGTTCTCAAGGAAACCCTGGCCAAGGGAAAACCCCGGTGGAGATGGTACCCACAAAGATCACCAATCAAAAGTATCCTGTTAGGGATATTGGACCCTGTTAGGAGTCAATTTACAATATATAGTAGATCTGTCCTAGTTAAAGGACTTTAGGCCTTGTTAGAAGCCTTAACCCTATTAGGAGTTAGATTACAAAACCTGATCACCAGCTGAGCTCACTACCCAAATAGGTAATACAAAATGTTTTTGACTATAGTATGGTACTACTTACAACTTCACATCAATAGCCTTTGCTGCTATCACAATATATAACTATTGCAAGTTATCCTTTTCTTTCTTTTTACACATCACATATACTTTTACATTATATTTCAAGTTGTCCTAATATATGAATTATTAGAGCTAATAACTTTATATGGTCAGCTTCCAAAATCTTTATCCAAGAGTAAACATCTAGGATGTCATCCCTTCATAATGTTAAGTCATTATTTTGACAAGAAAAAATAATCCCTTAACTCTTTCGCTAATATTGTCTCCAAAATTGTTCTGTCTGCAAAAACTATCTTCGATAAACTTCAAATAACTTCATCCGTACTACTCCAAATTTTATGTGCACTGAGATGGGGTATCCTCATACTCTGTAGAAGCTTTAGTTAACTATGCAAACAAAAATATTGCTCCAGTGGACGTTGCCAACTAAATCTTCATCAGGTGCTCTGTCAGGATCACTGTATCCATACTTAGACAATTTCTTCCTTCAACTTGCCATACTCACATTCTAGATTCTGCGCTCTCAATAGAGATCATATGTTTCCATAATGACAACATCTATGCATCCACATTAGCCAAATTGCCAACAATCTCCCCCTTTGTCATTGGTGGCAACATATGGGAAAATTGGCTAAGTGTGCAAACAAAACTTTAAAGTATTTACACAAAATTGTGGCCAAATGTTATACAACACATATACAATATTGTAATCCATAGAATATCTCCCCCTATGAGTATCCTTCCTCAACATATTTTCAATTTTCTGCTATCTCTCCCCCTTTGACAACAATGACAAAGATAGGGTGTACAAAAATTTCAAAAAAAAAAAAACTTGATACCTTGTTATCAGCTATTGCAAAGCTGGTAGGCTTGCAACACAGTCACCAAACTCTAACTTCCATGATTCAAAATCTTTCTCCCATATCTTCCTGATGGATTTAGGAACATTGAGTAGAGTACTCAATCCGTATGTTGCTGTCTGACAAGCTTGCAGGGAATTAAAGCTAAACTTCTGAAAAGATGTCTTTGCTGAAAGACACTGCTCAATTTGGTCTTCAACAATTGAGGTCTTGATTGAGATATGCTCTCTCAAGATGTTAATCCTGATCATCTTTCTATTCTTCTCCTCTGCTAACATTCTGATTTCATCATTTAACTTCCTTATGTTCTTGTCTACAGAAATTATCTATACATTTGGGCTTGTCAAGGTGTTTGTTTTAGCTGTAATTGCATCTATCTTCTCTCTGATCTTCTTATCTTCTTCAGCTGTTAGGATTTTTGATTTTGTGCATTGTATATACAAATTCTTTCTAGTCTTAAAATGTTTCCTCAAATTATTTATGCATACATCCAAATTACCAATATTATTTTGAATATTTACACTTAAATTTTGTTGCATTTCTGCTTCAAAGTCTTCCTGAACTTTTATTCTAGCAATATCCTTTAAGTTATAAAATTCAGAGTCAAAAGAGTTTATTACTATTTTACCTTTCTCAAGTGGATCTGATTCAAATACCTTAGTGCTGATCACACTCTCAAGTTTCTCTGTCAAAACTCTAACTTTGCCTTCAAGGTCCTTCACCTTCTTATTCTTTCCAATAATTTTATTAAGAGATGTGATGAACTCAAGCTGATCATCATCTTCAACCTATTTTCCAAGGTATTCAAAAATTGAACCAATTTGTCTCTTCTTACTATCAGGTGCACTAGGGGTAGTGACCTCTATCAAAATTTGTTTACCTTTAACTGTCTGCTCTGCTGTAACTGATTTTGATATAGCTCATGCTTCCACTGCCTCTGTATCCTTTTCTAATTCTATAATCTTCTCTTGCTCTTCTAAAGCCAAAATGTTTCCTAGATCTGAAATACTACATCATCTGACTCTAGTGTCACTTTGGTTCCTTCAATGTCCATTGATTCTTTGCTAATATTGATATGTGAAGAAGATGGGACTTCTTCAATACCAACTTCCTCTGCATGCAGTTCCTTTGATTGCTTCTACTGAGGATCTAATTCAACATGCTTTCCTACAACTATATCTTCAAGAACTTGCATTACTACTTGCTCAGTCTCTTTCTGTACTTCCTCCTTTTTGCCTCCCATTATAAGGATTGTTCTTCTCTTAGTTCTCAATAAAGTTCCAAGAGGCTTCAAGAATCTTTTCAAATGATCTTCATCCTTAACTTCACAGAACTGTCTGATTACATGTTCTCTCATCTTTATGTCCTCTTCTTGTGCTCTCTATTTTCTATTCACGAGTCTGTTATACAAATCTTCTGGGATCTCACCATGAATAGTGCTAAGTTTCTTATCTATCACAATCATATGTGTAATCATTGCATTTTCAAAATTCAATCTTTCAAATGATCCATATATATCATAGAATTTATTTATCTTGGTGAAGTCTCCATGCTTCAATATATCTTCATTAACTCGATCTGACATCTCATTCATTCATTTTGCCGCTAAAACCTCAAAAAGCTGATTCTGCAAACTTGCAACCATAAAAATTTTTGCGACCTTGCAAAACATGATATTTTCTTTTGTGCACTTAACCATAACATTAGTACAACATAAAAAACCTATATCTAACTGTGCAAAACTTAACTCATTCAAATTCCTAATCTACACTAATCCTAAGTCCTAAACTACAGAAACTTACATAATTTAAGTACTTAAAGAAGGGTCAGGTAAAGATTCATCCTTACCATTAGTTACATTACCTTCCTAACTACTTTTAGTGCTGAATATACCTCCTTGATCTATGCCTTTATCAAATTTTACTTAATCTTTATTGCTACAACAACCTTTCTCTTTGTTTCCTGCATTTTCATTCCTTCTTACATTGTTCCTAGGGTTAGGGTTATGATGATAACCTCCATTGTTCATTTTGCAAACTCTTTCTGAGTGTCCAAACTTGTTGCATATCTAACAAATGATTCCATTGTTTCCAAATCTCTGTCCTTGCTGGTTAATCTATGACCTGCAATTTCTAGCAATATGTCCTACTTTGTTGCATCTAAAACATACTACCACTTTTCTTTGATTCATTTCTTCAATAGATTTCTTATCTGCATTGTTAGTATTCCCAATCATTCTATCATAATTATTCAAAATTAATTTAGGTCTTCTACATTCGTTAGCTCTGTGTCCAAAACTATGACAATTATAACAATGTCCATTAAGAGGTTTAAATTGCTTACCTGTGCAATCTCTCTTCATGTGCCCAATAGTATTACAAGAAAAACATCTACCTTTGAATTCTCTTTGCATACCTTTAGATGATTATTCCTATTTTGATTCTTCTTGGTTTGATTCTTCTTTCTCTCTAGGTGGTTCTTCTTTAGGTGGATCTTCCAATGTGTTCTCATCTAGTTTCATTTCCTCCACACTTTCAGATGTCTTCAGATCTGGCTTCTTACTTTCATGATTTGTTCTAAACATACTAAATCCAAATCCAGTCCTATCAAAGAATGGTTCTTCAAAAGAAATTTGTTTTTCAGTCTTATCTCCATTTGAATATAGCCTTTCAAGTTGTTGTTTAGATTGAGTTAATTCACCTTTCACAATTTTATTATACTTCTCAAGTTCCACATACTGCAGTTTTACTTTTTTAGATTCGGATGTTTCCTTTTCAATTCTTGATCTCAGATCTTCATTCTCAATTTTGAATTTTTCATTATCAGATCTCAAATTTCCATCTTTCATACTAAGCTTCAGATTTACTATCTTCAACTCATGCTTAAGGATCTCATTTTCTTTTTCTAATTCATCACAATCTTCAACAAGCATATCAGATTTCTTTTTAGATTTCAGATCTTCAATCTTACCTTTTAATTTGTCAATAGCTTTCTTTGCATCTTCATATTTTCTTCTTAAGGAGTTTCTTTCTTCAGTAAGCATATCAATCTATTTAAGAGCCTCTTCAAGATTCTTCTGAAGTTGATCCATATCCATAGAGATCTTACTCAAGCTGCTAAGCTTTCCTTGAATGTTCCTTCTCTAAGTAACTGTGCTTTGATACCAATTGTTAGAAATAGGAAACACTAAGAGGGGGGGGTGAATCAATATTTCAAAAACTTTTTCTTTTGCCCACTTATGGATATAACAGATTACTTTAGTGCATACAAAGATTATCAAGCTGATTAACAAACATAGCAGTAAATAGAAAGAACTCATAACACATGATATGTTCTCAAGGAAACCCTGGCCAAGGGAAAACCTCGGTGGGGATGGTACCCACAAAGATCACTAATCAAAAGTATCTTGTTAGGGATATTGGACCCTGTTAGGAGTCAATTTACAATATATAGTAGATCTATCCTTGTTAAAGGACTTTAGGCCTTGTTAGAAGCCTTAACCCTATTAGGAGTTAGATTACAAAACCTGATCACCAGCTGAGCTCATTGCCCAAACAGGTAATACAAAATGTTTTTAACTATAGTATGGTACTACTTACAACTTCACATTAATAGCCTTTTCTGCTATCACAATATATAACTATCACAAGTTATCCTTTTCTTTCTTTTTACACATCACATATACTTTTACATTACATTTCAAGTATGCCTAATATATGAGTTATTAGAGATAATAACTTTATATGGTCGGCTTCCAAAATATTTATCCAAGAGTAAACATCTAGGATGTCATCCCTTCATAATGTTAAGTCATTATTTTGACAAGCAAAAGTAATCCCTTAACTCTTTCGCTAATACTGTCTCCAAAACTGTTCTGTCTGCAAAAATTGTCTTCGGTAAACTTAGAATAACTTCGTCCGTACTGCTCCAAACTTTATGTGCACTGAGATGGGGTATCCTCATACTCTATAGAAGCTTTAGTTAACTACAGAAACAAAAATATTGCTCCAGTGGATGTCGCCAACTAAATCTTCATCGGGTGCTCTGTCAGGGTCACTATATCCATACTTAGACAATTTCTGCCTTCAACTTGCCATACTTGCATTCCAGACTCTGCGCTCTCAATAGAGATCATATGTTGCCATAATGACAACAGCTATGCATCCACATTAGCCAAATTTCCAACAATGTTGATCAAATTTTGCATGATGGAAATTAATTTTTATCAGCTTGTCATTTGTTTATGAAAACAATGATTTGTAAAGGAACGTCATTTACCATAATGATCTACAAACCAATTTAATAAAAATTTAAATGTTGAGTTGATTAACTTTTCAACAAGGTTGATCCAAGTTAGTTACCTAGTTGATCCCTTCTAAAAAATTTGTGTGCTCTTACTTAATGAATGATTTAATTTTGATTATCAAATTTTTGTTTTCAAAAAGAGCTTTCATCTAACATAATCGATTGTCCATTAATACTGCCATTCCTGTAGCTATTTAGTTTCAAATCAGAGTTCTTGTCACCTGGATGACATGAAGTAAATTTTGCATATGTAAAATGAAAAACATTATGAAGATCAACTTGAGACAATTTAGACAATTCATTAAGACCATTCTTTGTAAGTTGATAAACATCGTATGTCCATATTTCAATATGTTCTACAATGCTCATTATGTTGTTCAACCTTAACCAACATAAAAATAGATTAAATTTTATAAGACTTTTCCTTTTATTTATAAAAATAGTGCATGCTCTATTTCCAGCTTTATGTAGCAGACTTTATTTTGTATCTAAAACTATTGGTAGTAGTAGTAATTGTGGTGTTTAATTTAGATCTTTCAATTGGTAATAGAGTCTGTGAACTCTATGTATATAGCCTATCTACTTTGGTTTTTTGTAAGTTGCAATGAGCACTATGCATCCATCATTACCATTTTAGCAATAAAACAATAGGGGTTTCAGTAGAGGAGAACTCATTTTTTTCCTACACATTTTTTGTTAACTTGTTTATGTTAACACATATTACAAGAGATCCAAGTAATATTGTTATTCTTGTCTAATATATTCATTTGGCTTCTTTTGAAGTGTTGGGTACTACTTGCAAAAGCTTGAATATATTTTTTGGCATTGTCTCTTTTGGTAGACTAGTGACTCTCTCTACCATTTATTTGAAAAAATGTTTGAGTATATGGTTGGTACGTTCAATGAGTCTAAATTCTAGTTGGTTTTGTGGTAGGTTTTGGCTTGTGCCAATACAATTATTGGATGCACTCTTGTTGGCAAGGTATGCAAAATTGTTAGTGATTGATATTGATGCTCATAATGTATACACATTTCTTCAACATTATGCATGTTGAATGCCAAGTGTTAAATTGATACTCAATAAGTGTCCATTATTTTTCTTCTTCTTTCAGTTCATAGTCTTTGAAGAATCCAAGCATTTATTCTTATAACTTTTTGAAATCTGTTACAGAAAGAGTCAATGGATTCTTAGTGTGGAGAGTAGGAGGGAGAGTGCAGCTTGATCAGTAAGGGTGTGAGTGTGTATTAGTCAAAATTAGATCATTACTCCTTGGAGTGTCACTATTGCCAGGTAACTTCATCATAACTTTTCTTCCTGCTAACATAATCTTAGATTAGAGATATCGGCTTTTTACAATCTATAATATATTTTTGTGTTGTTGTTAAATTCATCTGTGTATATTTATTTTGCATCCTATTGCTGATCAGTCATCTTATCCACCATCAAGATGTTATGAGATGTTATAAGAGTAGAAAGATTAGATAATTGAGTAGAATTCAAAATGTTGGTGCAAAAGATACACAATCAAATAGAGAAACATGACAATGAAAACTCTTAGTTTGCTTGCTTGGTTAGTTGTGGTGATGTCTATCTTTTTTACTGGTTTACTATTACATTGTACAACCTATATATCAATGTACATCCAGCATTGATATAGGCTATTGTAATAACCTATATATCAATGTACAACCTATATTACATTGTACAGGCTATATATCAATGTACAACTAGAATATAATATCTCTGAGATTTGAATTGATTGTAAACTCTTCTCTCACATTTTCTTCAATCATCTCCTTTTTCTTTTCATTCTACACCACCTCTTCCATCTTTTTTTTCCAGACGTTTAGATTTCATGAATTTAACAACATGTTGTAGATCTCCAAATGCTAAAAAATATTACATTTTGAAACTAGAAACATATTCAGTTCCCTTCTTCATCACCGCGGTTCTGACAAAATGCTTCTTTCTATAGTGTAAGCCTATGTTTACAGATTGCTTGACTTCACATCATGAAATAATCTTTGCAAGAACTTTCTCCTCCTTTGAAATGAATGATGATTGAATTGATTTGCATTGCAACAATTTGTCTTCCAATAATCTTGAAAATAAACTTGGCTGTAGTATGGCAGACAACATATACTCAGAAGTCTCTGTATAGCTGGAAATTTTGGAAACTTGTGGAGTTTGAAGAACAAATCTTTGGAGCAATTTGGCTCTAAACCTTCCTGATTTTGGGTTGATTGAATTTTCAGTGTATTCTAGTTGTCTATTTTTGTTCTGTATTGCTTGTTGTTTAATCCTCTTTTTTGTATAAGGGTCTGGACACTTTCAAAATCCTTGCACTAGATTCCTGAGGATTCTCTAAGTTTTTCCCAAAGTGTACTTAAAAATTTTAAAGCGATTGCCAACTTCTTGCTATGGTGGCAGAGAAAAAGTTCTTCTTCCTCTTTATCCATGTCATTCATTAAATGAATTGAATCTAGAAAACACCCTACTTCCTTCAACTCCCAAGACAATTTTCTCCATCTTTACATAGATAACCTATGTCCATGGTGTAGTCTATATCAATGTATAGGCTATATATCAAAGTACAACCAGCATTGTAATAGCCTATATATCAATGTACAACCAACATTGATGTCTTTTTTACTTTTTTACTATTACTATTACATTGTATAGCCTATATATCAATGTGTCTGACTTTTTTAATAGTTTACTTATTCCAAACTCCTATATATCAATGTACAACCAACAATAAAATGGAGCTCTCGAGTAGTGTATAGACATTTACAAAAGCATGATTAGCAGAGATTTTCAGCTAATGTTGTAAATACTCTATAGTATGAAAACTTTGGAACAAATATGTGCATCCAATGAAGCACGATGGGGGAGGACGACATGTGAATCAGTTAACAATATTCCTTGAAGAAATGTGATCTCATGAATTGTGATGATTCTAGAATATGCTCAAAATGAATTTTTTGAAAGGGCTTTAGAAACTTTCAAATAAATACAATTAATGGGTGCATTACATGAACATTGCTAGTATCCTGATGACTTGTGTCACGATGGGAGCTATGGAACAGTTTGTAGACATCCATTGAAGTTTATAACTGGCAAGAGAGTTATGCCAAATACTAAAGTTGGAAATGTTTGGAAACACACATATAAATTATAGAAACATAGACACACTATGCAATCTATTTGACAGAAGGAATACCGTGATTACAAGGTAAACCGTAAAATATATCTTGTAGAGAAGAAAAAATAGGAAATGTAGTTGAGACATCAAAATGTATTCATAAGGAAAGTAAAAATTATAATTAGGGAGTTGTAGGAAGCACAAGTGTTAGATTACTTGATACATTTTGTGATAATATCTTGAAAAAAGGTGGCAGTGAAATACTCACCAATGAAGATATTGAAGATACAGGGTCATCAAGATCCATGCATAAATGAGTGAGAAAGAATTTATATCCTATTACATCTTATGCCCAAATGCAATTTCTCATCAAGCATGATAGTATCAGTATAAGTTGAAGTAGTAAGAACCATTAATGAAGCATCTTCTGCTGATTATATAACTATGAAGAAAATAGAGAAAATTGAAGGCAAGAAGAAAAAGATAGAGAAGATAGAGAAGAAGACAGAGACGGACATGAAGATTGACATCACAAATCAAGAGCTATGTTGGATAGCATTGCTTCCGTAGTTCCAAACAATATTAAAATCACACACAAGACAATATCAGAGATGAATCTTTCTTATCAGGGACAACGAACTCCTAGTTACCATTTAATACGGCCATAGAATGTAAGAAACCTTTTCGTTTGTGTATTTTGTAGAAAGTTTTGATATATTACAAGTCTTCAGTTGAAGCCTAATCCAATATTTCCCCATGAAAATCATTATTGTAATTGCTACTTTTTTGTGCACTTATTTCCAAGCTATCCACTAGCCTTGCTAGGTCTTGTCTCTTTTTCAGTACATTTCATAATTTAGAGATGTTTGATCATTATTTTTATATAAAATTTGGCTGAGGAATTATCATTTAATTTTGTTATGTTGCAATTAGTGAAACCCATGACCAGCTGTTCAAATGCTATTGCAGCTGAGGTATTGAATAATATTTGTGTATGAGAACCATCTCGTCTAGAGGATAACTGGAAACAAAAGAAAGTCAACCGCTATGAGGAGGCCATTTTTTATTGTGAGGATGATAGGCACTACTTATATTGAAGTTCATCTCTATTTTTAAGGATTGGCAGTGTTTTATTTTGTGGAAAATCATGAGTCCTCTGGAGTGCTAATAAAAAGGCCAAATATTCTACATATTCTTCTTGAGATCTTATCATTAGGTGTTAGGCACTCCCTATTTCTAAAGATAGTATACATGTTTATTATTCTATATTTAATTACCACTGTCAATTTGTGAATTTTTAGATTTGAGCTAGACATGCTGATAGAGACTTTAGAAGCTGCAATAAAACATATACATGAGTTACTAGAAAAGGAATATGACAACACAACTTAGAAAACTAGTGCTCATTTCAGAATTGAAAACCACCTAACGGATAACTTCTTTCGAGAGTTGTAATTAGAGTCATAAGTTGGATATTTAATTTGGTAAGTTGCAAATGTGATGAGTAATGTGTCAAAAGTTGGCCATTGCAGCTATGGATTTGAGGTGCATTGAGTGCATTTATGGTGATTGTGGGCTTCATATGATAGATCTATTGTGTGAAAAGCTAGATCTTTGTTTACCTGTGATTGTAAAGTGACTACAACAAAAGCATGGTGAATGCATCAATTGTCTAAGCATATTTAACATAGGTTGGGAAGATGTTTATGAAAAGAACTATCAAAGATCTCTTGACCACATTGGCTCCTGCTTTAGGCAAACAGATGCAAAAAGAGGAAGAACCCATTTGTATTTCTGATTTTGGAAAGACTGGAGGGAAATTGTTTTGTATAAAATAATACTTTCTATCTTTTGAAAATAGATACAAAAAGAATGAGAACTCACAGTCTCTTATGCTTTCCCTAGTCACAAGCCTCTACTTTGCTCATAGCTCCTTGAAATACCTCTCATAGCAATGATCAGTAGTACACCTTCAACTAATGTTCTCTAAGCTGACACTGATTTGTAACAATGAACTTGCCTCCCCTTATATAGGTTTGGAAAACTTGTCCACATTCTATTATTTGTCAAAGTTCCTATATAGGATCTAATGTTGATGACTGAATACCTAGATCCAATGATCCTCCATAATAGTGCACTTAGGATGGCCCCAAACATTTAATTCTACACCTGTAGTTGCACAAGTATCCACTCTTTTATAGGATGGATGTACACCCAAAGACAAGCGGTAGAATCAGACATCTTTTTTAGATGAATTAGTTGCATATGCTATCTGCTTATCACTAAAACCCCTCCTCTTCACTTTATAAAAGTCAAGTTTACTAAATTATGCTACTTTTGTGTTATAGAGGAACTCTTCAAAATCTAGAAGTTCCTGAAACTGTGATAGGAACCATTTGTCCACACAGTATAGGGCATGAATTTCTTCAACACTCATACCCCTTTTCATGGCTGCATAGAGTACATACATACTCTATAGACCACGAACTCTTAGACTATTCTTAAGTTGTTCCCAATCCTAGTCCAACTCCTTCAGCTGCTCACAACCCCATCCAGAATGACTAGTTTCCAATGACCGAAGAGCATTCTGAAATGATTCCTAGAATGTGTGGCCCAAAGCCATAGCTTCTCCCACATATTTCATTTATGTTGTAAGAATTGGTTGAGCCTGGAATCATGTTTAGTGGAAAATACTAGTATACATGGTATGATTATTCTTTAAAGGGTACTAGCTCAATGGAAGAGCACCTACTTTACAAGTAGGAGGATGATGGTTCGATTCCATCATGCCCTAATATGACTAAATATATGACTAAATTAATGACTAAATATATGACTAAATTAATGACTAAATAAATGATCAAATAAATGACCAAATAAATGACCAAATAAATGACCAAATAAATGACCAAATAAACTACCAAATGACCAAATAAATGACCAAATGACTAAATAAATGACTAAAATGACCAAATAAATGACCAAATAAACTACCAAATGACTAAATATATGATTAAATATATGACCAAATAAATGACTAAAATAGTTTAGTCATAAATTTGGTCATGAGATAAATGACCGACAATAAACTACCACCGGTCACGTGACCAAATTTGGTCATTTATCTACAATTTTTGGTAGTTTATTTGGTCATATATTGTTGTTTTTGTACTAGTGTGTGCTCACTCATTTTCATTTGAGAATAAGGAGGACAGATTTGCAAGGATGCTTACAAAAATTTCATAAGGGTTTACCCTTTCTTTTCAAATCAAATAGAGATGAAACCTTGTATTGTTTTCCTGTTCTGGGTATACTCATTCTTTACCCCTTTGTTTTTATTTTAATATTTATTTATTGAGTTGCATCTATTCACAGCCAAACTGGTGCTTATTGTTTTATTAGTTTTTTTTAAAATAAAAAAACATAAAATAAAATTAGGGGGGGGGGGGGGATTTGCCTACTGCCTCCATAGTCCGGCAGCCATCCCCCCTTTCTCCCTGCTGCCGTGTGTTGGGGCCAAACCCCTCTACCACTCATTAGTGGTGGATGACAGGCTCAAAACCCCTGCCACCATCACTAATGAGTGGCAGAGGGTCTGTGCTGCCACACCTGTGGGTGTGGTGAGCACAGAGCTCTCCTCAGCCAGTCGCTACTGGTAATGTGCGTGGGGAAGATGGAAAGGTATGGGCGGGGGGGGGGGGGGGGTCTCAGCTTTGCCGAACCCCCCCAAAATTTATTTATTTATTTTTATTTTTAATATATGTTAAATTTAATACATTAGATTCATTTATATATATATATATATATATATATATATATATATATATATATATATATATATATATATATATATATATATATATATATATATATATATATATATATATATATATATATATATATATATATATATTTTAATAATAAGCACAAAACATTATTATATATGATGTATAATATATATCACATTTATTAATATATATATCCACTGGATATATATATATATATTAATAAATATGATGTATATATATACAAACATAAATAATATGGATAGATGTTTTATTATATTTAATATATATTATTAATATATGTACATATATATATATATATATATATATATATATATATATATATATATATATATATATATATATATATATATATATATATATATATATATATATATATATACTTACTCAATTAGATTTAAATATGAGATAATCTAAATGTACATTTGTTGTCATTTAGGAAATATATATTTTACTCATTATGTATACTTATATTAATTTACATATACATGTTCATAATTTAAAAGGGAATAATATTCACAGTTATCTCATTGTTAAATTTATCCACTCTTTGACTGTTTCTAAAATAGTCTTATTATTGCTCTAAAATTCATCTATATAAACCATAATAGGATAATGTCTGTACATAAATATATACATTATTTTCAAAAAGAAACAGTCCAAAAGTTTATGTACATTTTTCTGCAACAGTAATTTCTTTGCTCTTTAATATATATTTTTATAAAATAAAAACAAGAAACAAAGCCTAATGATCTTCAAAGCACTTTTATTCTGTAATCCACCTAACATTTAAATTTTCTTTGTACACTTACTATGCAATTTTCTTTTTAAAATATCTACTTCTTTGGAAAATACACAGGCAAAAACTTAAGACCAAATTTTCCTCAACTATTTGGATGGACAGTAATTTTTTTTTCAGGGAACTTACTAAAATCATATTCAATATTTAGAATACAAAAGCATACTAAAACAAAATTTCCCAAATTTTGTCTAACTAAAATTTTAAATCTGAATAAAATATGGAGGGAATTATAACACACAAGGTCCTAGAGCTAAAACCTTGCTCTGATACTAGAATGTAATGCCCAAAATCCATTGGGCATTACTCAGCTTAATTAACTCTTAATCATGTCCTAATGTCTAGTTTAATTCAGTAAAACATAAAATCTTTAAATGACAATTGAACATTAAAACTTTAATTTTATTACAGAATTTAAACAGAATGAGATGTAATTTTATCATCATATGCAGTTACAAGAAATGTAATTTATGTAACAGAATTATAGAATATACAAGATTCTTGAATGAAATATGAAACTACACATTTTCAAACCATAACAATTTCATGTACATAATGTAGGAAACTGAATTAAAATTCATTTATAGATACAATAATTTAACTTTTAAAGAAGCATTAATTTTTACTAAGAAATAACTTTGAAATACAACTGGTAGTAAATCCTTCTTCCAAGAGGATAACATATAAGCCTTAATTTCAGCCTTTTCACTTTTTACAATTACAATATCTTATAGTACATTATGAGTAGAACAAGATTACTTAATCTCAATACAGTAGTAACATTTCTGTAAAATTCTTTCTTTCAACTTTATCTTGAAACCTCAAACTTGAACTTCATCTTCACACCATGCCAATACCTACAACACAAATACTTCTACCACATGACCATGGAGGCTCACCTCCCAGCCTAGGCCATTTCATGGCCACCCCCAAGCTAGGGAAAATAAGAAAAGGATGGGTTACAAATAAACAACACATACATAAACATGCAACCCACAATTTGGTATAAGAACATGCACAATTGACTCCCTTCCCAAGCTTGCACAAAGGATTCAAAATTGGATCCATAAATGGGTGAAGGTGGAAACTTCTCATATGGAGACACCTTACTCATACACAACAAGAAATTCAAATTTCTTTCATGCCTTCACAAGACTCCTTCCAACAAAAAACTCAACACCAAGAACTTCAACACATCCTTATGGCCCCCAAACAAGAAAACATAAGTAGGCCCTCTTGGATGCCCATACATCCAAGCTCTCAACATATAGAATTCTCAACTAGGCCCTTCACCCCAAGACCTCCTCAAATCCTCCCAAGGATGAGGAGTAATCTTGCACAGCCATAACATGTAGCAAAACAAGATGGTAAAAAAAGAATAAAATCATAAAATCACATTGAAACTACACAATACAAGATTTACTCACAAGAGAAAACAATTACAAGATTCACACAAATTTCATCATCTCAATGCAATTACAAAACATATACTTGTTAGAACCACCAACCTTTCTCCTAAGAAATGACAATGGAGGTTTGTAGTAGAGCTTTCCCTTGATTCCTAGCTTTCTTCCTTTCTCCAAAACCCACTAGCAAATCTCTCTAGTCCTCCTCTCACTAACTCTACAAAACTAGCATAGACAAGATGAAGAAGTCCCCAATTCCTAAGCCTCTATCTCCTAAAGATAGTCCAAACATTGCTCTCTCATTCTCTCTTTCCAAAACAAATTAGGTTTCTAGATTCTAGATAATATGACATTTTCCCTTGCTATGGAAATGGGATGTAGTACAACACATGGGAAAGTGAGGCAACCTAGAGAACATTACCATTTTCATCATTACCAAAGGTGGCCCATTTAGAGAGACAAAATGGAGGCCTAGGGAAGAGGAAATGGTAGAAATAGGCCCAATAATCCATGTACTAGAATTGGGGCAGTAAAAACCAATCTTAACTACACCCTAGGACTCCACATAACCCTTCAAAAACCGTAGTTAAACTTGCATTTGAAAATGGAATAATGATAACATAAATCTTGGCTCCCTAAACCACCAACATAGCCTAGGGATACACAAGACTAACTCTAAAAAAAGGGTGGGGTCCATATTCCACTTAAGCATGCCATCTCATCACAGTGGTGTCAAGTGACACCTCACATAAGTACACATCACATAACACACTTGGCATGCTTAGTGGACAAAATACATTTACATTTACACAAAATGAAATTTACTTCTTATAATGCATTTACATGTAGACACCTAAAAATCCTTTAGAAAATAAATTATTTTTATTTTTTGAAAAATTCCTGATGACATCATCATTTATTAATTAATTAATTATTTAATTAATTTATTTATTTTTATGTCATTAAATCCCTTTATCTTAATTAAAAATATTTAATTAAGAAATCCCTCCCAAAAATGTTTAAATCTTATTTAAACATTAATCCCCTATTTATTAATTATTTTAATTAATAAATTGACCAAAAATCCCCCAAAAAATAATTAATTTATTTTTTGACCAAAAGTTAGCCTTTTTTCCTAAAACCACTAACCTCTTCCAAAATCTTCTAATCCCTTCTTAATTTCGATTAAAAGGCTAATCCCACCTTTTCTAACCCTAATCTCAACTCAAAATATTTAATTAAGATTAAATATTTAATTTTCATATTTATTAAAAATATTTCAATAAATTTTCTCAAACTTAAGCTTTTGGAATGAATAAACTTTTATTCCATAAAACCTAAGAAAACTCTAGACTCTTCTAGAAACTTCTCAACCCAACCTCTTCACCCATCCTAATCCTAAAATCCCCTAATCCTAATCCTAATCCTCCCCCTAACCTTGTCACATTCCCTAAACAAGGTTAGCCAACTCCTAAGCTTGACCCAAAGTCAACAAACTTCTAGAGGCTTCTCTTACATGCATTAAGTGCATTTAAAGCCTCCTTATCCCTCTTACATGCATTTATGATGCATTTAAGAAGCCCCTCACCCCTTTCTTACACCCTTTGACCTTAGGCACATTTCCCAAATTGTGCACATTCCTCCCATCTTTCAACCCAATGCCCTTGTGACACTTGTCACAAGGAGGTGGCCTTGAACTAGCACAATCCATGTGCTCCCCTTTGAATGAATCTTGGCCTCTCTTAAGGATTTTGATCCTAGCCACTCATTCATCCTCCCAAAAGTCTATAAATAGTCCTCATTTCCAAGAGCAAAAGACCCATTCACCTTTCATTTTATGCATTGTTATCATGTCCATTTAGCTCTAGACTTAGCATAAGCAATACTAATTGTTAGTTTCTTTTTATCATCTTCAAGCTTTCTTAAAGAACATCATAGCTTAGCAATAATGGATTAACATAGTTTCTTTTATTGTTTTGCATAGCATATAGCATCATATCACACCTATATTTGGTCTAAAATCAATCTTAGTATGCATTAAAATATGCTCCAAGTGCTTAGAGAGCACACCCACATCCCTCTAATTGAAGCGAATCAAACATTTGCTCTATAGCACTTGTTTTTTTAGCAACAATCTTGAGGTGGCTTTGGTTTTGTTTTCATGTCTTATGCTATTTTTTAGTTCATGAATATGTTAGATTAGTCTAATGTTTGAATGTTTCAGCCTTTCAAGACAGGTAACAGGTTTAGGTGCACTCTCAAATCCTAGTCTACATTCTGGCACGCCCGGTGGGAGCCACTTCACGGGTTCTTTGCAAACATTCTGATGGGTTTTAGACCATTTTTAAATTTTTCAAGCTTATAGGTGGACGGAGCATTTCGATCCCTTCTTCTTCTTCTTCTTGTCTATATTCTTCTTCCTCTTCTTGTCTATATTCTTCTTCTATTCCGTCTCCTTCTTCTTCTTCTTCTAGCAAGGAGGTCATGGCCATTTTTTTTTCCAAAAATAATAATAAAATCCATAAGGAAGCAAAATCAGACACACCTTATTTTAGTGCTTAAAATGAACCCCGAAATCATTCTTGAATGCATTAAGGACTAAAATTTGCAAAATTTGTTCTAACAAACAAAACAAAAAAATTAATCAAGGCATTTGCATCCTTGCAACATCAAGGATTTTTAACAATGCATTCATGCAAAGTAGGAATGATCATATCTTTTTGGGCATAAAAAGAACATCAAATCTGCATTCAAATGAGTCAAAACAAAATCTTGAATGAAGCTAAAAGGAAGAACTTAGGTCCTAAAGCATCACTTTCCATTTGAAAAGAAAACACAATCTTGAATGCCTTAAAGATCAAAACAAAGCTTTTTTAAAAGTTCTTAATCAACACGCACACTCAATCTTGAATGCCCAAGTCAAAAAACTTGCAAACGCTCGATTTACTTTTTGGAGAAAGAAAAAGTCAAAATCTTAAACACTTGTGTCTTCAATTTCAAAGGTTCAAACACACTTAATCAAATTTGGAAAAATGAACAACTGCTTGATGTGCATTTAGGAGTTTTACTTTTTGCAAAATCCTGTTAAACTTAAGCAACGTAGAACACTTGGACTCGAACAAGTCCACTTCTTCTATTTTTAGCGAGGCCTGTCCAGGGAGAAGCGCTTCCTCTTTGGAGAACGACCTCAAACCGGTAGCCCCTCCGACCGGTATACAAACAAGTGAAGAACAAAATAATCACTTACATCTCCTAATCGCCGGGCGTTCGTGCCAAACACGTGACTGGGGATGGTAAACATTCCTCTCCCCCAGCATAATTGGCAAGGCTCTTAGGTGAGTCACGAATGATCAGCAAAACCGGGTATGGAGACTCCACGGAACTATTAAAAACCTGATAAAATAGAGGCTACCCTATCTACATCCGAAAGTATCAAAATCTTTGTGCAAGGACCGATTCCAAGGGGTTTACCGGGTCGCCTCAAGATTACTCACCATTTGTATTCCCTTCTAGGGGATACCAAGCTGTGGGCAAGCGATTTTGATACTCACCTTCCTTAGGTAGATCTGTTTGAAGTGCTTGACAGTCAAAGACTCCGTGAAAACACTTGTTGAAACATACACTTTCAAAGCTTTGTCAGAGTCAGTTGTCTTTGTTTGTATCCCGCAGGGTTGCTTTGTCCCTTGTGGAGATTGCTTTGACTTTAACTTTTGCCATTGGAAACCTTTGCCTCAAAATCAGAAGCCTCTTTTCCAAAGTGATGCCCAGCAAGAGCAAACATCCTAAAGCGAAGTTGCCCAAATCCCAAGCCTATCAAGAGCGAAAAGTTACCAAGAAGAAACTCAAGACCTATCAATCCACTATCCAAGCAACCCAAGCAGAGGAGAAGTCCCAAGCCAGATTTGAGAACATTGCCCATAACGCTCGCATCAAACAGTTCGCCTTCCGTTTCCGAGTTAACCATCACTTTGTCAACCTTGAGCCAGAAGATTAGCCAATTCCTTGTTCATGTCTTGTTCCATCTTCAGATCTTGAAATCTTGTCTCAAACAACCTTGCATCTTAGTTTCATCCTAGTTTCACCCTTTGCATCAGCATCAAAACCCTAGTTGCATCTCAAGAACATCATAAAAGTTGCATTTGCATTCGTCTTCCTACCAGCATTCTAGAATCAATCCTTGTCATTTGCATTATCCCTTTAGATAAAGCATTGTCCCTTCACCCTTCAATACCTTTTCCACCAGCATCCACCCATCAGCTTTCCATATCTTTCCAGCAGATCCATCATCCTTTGTTCCAAATCCAGAGATCCACCAACACTTAGTGTTCTACCTTTTTGAGTTGTTCCTATCCCATATCCAAGATCAGAGACCATCATCTTCTTTTTTGGCACAACGTGTTGTCATAAAGAAATCAAACCTTGTCCTTGCATAGCCATCATCTCGAGCAAGAGATTGGAGTGCATTGATAAGAAACTTGTTGACCGAAGATCATCAGTCTATCTTAGGTTGACCCCATTATATCTCTGATCCTCCATTTGGGAAAAATAGCAGCTCATTTGTTGACCACTCAGTAATCTTTCACCAGCTCTCCACCAGTAACCTATCTTTCCTCCACCTAATCTTGACCCAAATCAGAGCATCCCACCAATCCTCCATCATCACCAAGCTTTTTTACCAATTTGCCACCATCTCCCACCAATCTTCCACCATCCTTGATCCAAATCCGAGCAGTTCATCCATCCTTGCATTGCATTCTAGAAAGTCATCATCTTTAGAAGTTCATCAACTTTGCATCCATCAACATCTTTTAGCCAAACATCTTGCATCCATTTAGCACTTGCATCTCCATGCCTGTTGAGACCAGATCTCGGAAAAGAAGAAGCATGAATCCTTATCCACCAACAACCTCATCCGATCCCAAACTTTTCACCAATGCCATGATGACCTATAATCCCCACATCCAAGCCAGTAACCCATGTGAAGATCCAAACATCCCTTCATCCCCCTTGGCAAACCAAGCATTTGTAAATCCTCCAGAAAGCCCATCAGCAACCAATGCCCTTGTAGCACAACATCAGCAAAGCACGTTTGTTCACTACCTACCAGAAAATACCTCCATCCCACCATCTCTCTATCCACGCATCCCCATCAAAACTATCCAAGTTCCAGCACAAGCGTATTCTCCGTTTGTCCAATCATTTCCTGATCCTATCATGCAAACACCCCAAGAGCTTTCCACCACTCCCCTTTTCTTGCAAGGAAGCCTCGCCAGTCCCGCAACACAAGCTGCAGCACCATCCGCTCCATCTCATACCCCTTTTGCTTCATCATCTTCTATGGCTGCCCAAGCCCAAATCCAACACTTAACCCAAAGTCAGCTTCCACCTCTCACACAAGCTTTTACACCAAAAGCTTCGCCACCATCCGCAAGTCAAGCAACGCCTTTCACCATCAAAGGAGCACCGTCACCCTTCACCCCCCAAGCACCTGTACCTTCTTCTTTGGGGTTAGCACAATTGCTCCCCATTCCAACCTCATCTTTCTCTTGGGTGTTTCCTTCATTTTCCTCCTCACAAGCATCCGCTCAACCACAACCTCAACAAGCTCCTTTCTCTCAACCATCATTCGTGTCCCAAGCTCCCGTTGCTCCTACCATTCCATCATCCGCTGCAGTGCACCCTAACACAAGCTCTCAATGGGGCCTTACGCAAGAAGAAATGAAGGCATGGGGGATCCCATCTCAATCCCCTACATCTATGGTTGCAAGTCAACAAACTACCTTCACCCAAGCAGCACAGCAGCAACTACCCCAAGCACCGCCGGCTTCAAGCTATTCATCCCAAATCCCAAATACCTTCCAGCAAGTTCCACCACCTCAACAGCCAACTTTCCCCAGCTATCTTACCCCATCACCCTTTGCTTCTAGCTTCCCCACATCTGTTCCACCTCTAAGTAACGCAGGCATGCACCCAGCTTATATCAGCCAAACCCAAAGCCAACCTCAGCAACTACCACCATCATACCCGCAAGCAGCATCGTTCCAACAGCCTCCCCCACAGCAACCACATGTCCCCTTTCAGAAAACACCTATCATTCCTCAACAACAACAAGTCTCTTGCTATCAACCTCAGCAACAAATCCCTATCATCCCCCAGCAACAACAAGTTCCCACCCATCAGTTACAACAGGAAGTTCCAAATGTCCAATATCAGCAAGTAGTCCCACAACAACCGCCAGTTCAACAACAACAAGTAGCCCAACAACATCAAGCGGTTCCATATCATTTACCACAATATCCCCCTATGCCACACCAGCAATATCCCCAGCAACCATTGCCCCAGAATTAGTTCCAACCCATTTATCCATAGCAAGCGCTATATCCAGTTCCACAGCTTCCATCACAAGCAGAAGTCCCAGTTCCCTCGCCACTCAATGCTGAGTGGGAAGCAATGAAAAATGCTCTAAAAGAGCTACAAAGTGGAACAGAGAATAAAACATACAAGTTCGAAGAGGTGTGCTCATATCCCTTTGATCGGTCCATAGCAACTATCCCTTTCCCCAAGCATTTTGAGATGCCCAAGTTCGACAAGTATCGGGGGAAAGGAGATCTAGTAAACCATATCAAAGAGTTTTACATGGCGTGCCAAGAAGTGGCTTACAGTGATAACTATCTCCTGCACCTGTTTCCCAAAAGCTTGGGAGGAACTGCTGTTGAGTGGTTTTACAAAATACCACATGGGACAATAAACACCTTTGATGAACTCTCTGAGAAGTTCATCACACACTATGCCCATAATGTGGAGAATGAGTTGTCCTTGCTAGACCTATGCAACTCAAAGCAGAAAGACGGAGAAAGCCTTGCAGAATACTTGCAGAGATGGCAGGATCTTACAACTAGGTTATCATATCAGCCGCCAGAGAAGCATCTAACAAAGATCTTCATTGATAACCTGCATCCAAAGCTATCCCATCACATACGAATGAACTGTCTCCAGACATATCAAGACATCAAGAGCAAAGGCATAGGCATCGAGAAAGCTCTCCTAGACGAAGGCACTATTCGTCACTTCAAGGATGATTCCAAGAACAAACTCAACAATGATAAATCCCGTTACTGGAATCGTAACAAGAATGTTGTTACAGATGGAGCCACTGACACTAAAAATGTACAATTCGTTGTGGCTAGTCCTACACCAGCTCAAACATACCAACCGCCACAAGCGCCCATCTATCAGCAACCCCCAGCTCCCGCATATCAAGCACCTATTTATCAGCAGCCTCCTCAAGCTCATCAACCACCCGTGCAATAGTATCAGCAGCAATACCAACAGCAACAGCCAGCACGTCAGGGCAATCCTGTTAACGCAGTTAACGTTGCCCCAAGGCAGAACAAACCCAACAATCAGAACAATCCAAAGAGGACTTTCACACCTTTGGGTGAGCCTCTGGATCAGATCTTTTATCGGCTAGCTAAGGCAAATATGATCACATATCCGTCCATCCCACAGAAGGATGACAACGCACCAAAGTCTGATTGGTATAAAGAACATGAATACTGTGATTACCATCGTATGAAGGGGCACACAACATTGAAGTGTATGCGGCTTAAGAACTACATCCAGGATCTCATTGATTGCAAGGAAATCCAGGTCGATGCACCAACTCAAGCTTCACCCAATGCCGGTTTGCAAATATATAAAAATGTGTTCCCTCAACATGATACCGGGAAGAATCAAGCTAACGCCAATCAGCCCCAAAATCGTGGCAAAGGCAAGCAAGAAGATCACACAGCGGCCTACATCAACTATGACAAGTATGTCGGATGCATAACTCAAGTTGAGCCCATCCAAGATGAGTCCACCATCAATACCATCCACGTCAAAGGGCCGGATCGACAATGTGCTGCAACTACCCGCAGTGGTAGGATAACTGTTGCCGGTGCTCCTCCAAGGTCAGCTGCTCCTCCAAGGCCAACATCTACTACATCCACAGCACAGTTTAACACCAGGTTAGCATCAAATGCACGCGTAACACAGCATAATGCACCAAGTGCACAATACAATATCATAGAGCATCTTGGGAACATGCCAGCCCAAATATCTATCTTGGATTTTCTCCGCACATCACCCATCCATCAGGAGATCCTGGACAAAGCTCTAAAAGAAGGCCATGTCCCCATGAACATTAACACAACTCAGTTTGAAACTCTTGTGGGACACCTATCTGCAGCATGTGCCTTATCCTTCAAAGAATCTGATATACCAGATGTCGCTCCTGACCATATTCTTCCTCTCCGCATTGCTGTCATGGTCAGAGATTTCACCATCAAACGAGTTCTGGTGGATAATGGCTCAGCCCTCAACTTGTGCACATTAAAATTCATCAAGAAGATCGGGTTCACGGAGGCTGACATACAACATGAGATGATCACTATTAAAGCATATGATAACTTGGAGCGTACCTCTAAAGGTACTATGACTTTGCCTATCCAGCTAGGCCCAGCAACGCAAGATACTCTCTGCCACGTTGTTGATCTTGACCTACCATTCAATATCCTCCTCGGTCGTCCATGGATCCATTCCATTAAGGCCGTACCATCTACTTACCATCAGTGCATCAAGTTTCCACATCAAGGCACTGAGGTTACCATCCACGCTGACCCTAACCCCTTCGCATACTGCCTTGCGATGGAAACATCTTTCCCTCATTCTACTCATTGTCCTGGAACCGATATTGGTACTTCTATTGCTAGCTCATCCCGATCCCATCGCGATCCAGAGACCATCCTTTCTTCCACCTTATCATCCATCAAGATCAACAACCAGGGTTGTGGCGAATACAGCCTCAGTGATGCATTTGCTGTAGGAGCTCTTCCACGTGATCCACATACTCAAGGGCGCCCAAGTTGTCAAAACAAGCATGTTAAGGAACATCATAAGCTTAAGCAGATAGGAAATATGACTTTTGAGTCTCATGGTACCATCAACAGCAAAGAAATGGATCCAGATATTAACAAATGGTTATACAAAGATCCCCCATCACGTGACACACAACTTCTTGAGTACTTCAAAGAGAAATATCCAATCCCCTTCAAAAATGTCACAGAACACTATAACTATCAAGGTGGTGGTCTAGGACCACAAGAGGATGGAAATTTGTTTCCTATCATACCATCCCAGAATCCAGAACAGCAAGGACTTGGCTTTAATACCTCTCGCCTGCTTGAACAAGAGCCCAATACCACAACTGAGGGCACTAACATGACCAACGTGAACTTTTCAAATAGCCAGGATGACCTTGTGGAAATCGAAGACATCCCCGAAGAGAAAGACATCCGATCCTATGACGATATCTTTGCCGACGACACCCTCCTGGGGACTTCTGTTCTCCAACAACTCTTCATTAACCTCATAGATCTTCCCCTCACAAACCTCGACCTCATAGATTGGGACCAACCAAGCATTGCACACATCGATGAGTTCCAAAGCGCACAAGCACTCCTAGAATTCATGGGGGCATCAGGTCCAGCAAGCAATCAAGATCCAACATCAACCTCTGTCTATCAGCTTCACCCAGAAGGATATTTTGGGGAAGAGGCAAGCTTTAGTCGCAAAAATGATAAAGCAAAAGAAAATCATGATTCTTTATGTGAAAACCCTTCTGGGGCACATTCTGACTCCAAAACAGTAAAAATAAAGGGCGTATCTTCTAGTGAAAACTTGGCAATTCAAGTGCTAGAAGATGAAGCCTTGCCTCTTCCCCCTATCCAAGATTATAGACCAGAGCAATCTCCAATCATCATAGAAGAGACCAAGCCAATCAACTTGGGAACAGAAGAATGTCCAAGGATCACCTACATTGCAGTCAACCTAACAGAAGGAGAAGAAATGGCTCTCAGCACCTTGCTCAAGGAATCAGTTATCAACTTTGCATGGTCATACGCCCACATGCCTGGGCTTGATCCAAACCTTGTTGTTCATCATCTATCAGTAGATCCAAACGTTAAGCCAGTGAAGCAGAAGCTAAGGAAAATGCATCCAAAGGTAGCATTACTAGTTAAAGCAGAGCTTGAGAAGCTCCTTCAAGCAAAAATCATCAGAGCAATTGACTACTCAGAATGGATCTCTAACATGGTGCCAGTCACAAAGCCTTCTGGTGACATCAGAATCTGTACTGATTTCAGGGACTTGAACAAGGCATGCCCTAAGGATGATTTCCCATTGCCAAACATAGACATGCTTGTAGACCTCACAGCGGGTCACGAAATGCTATCACTCATGGATGGCTTTTCTGGTTACAACCAGATTCATATAGCAGAAGCAGATCAACATAAAATAGCATTCACAACCCCATGGGGTACCTTCTGCTACAATATGATGCCCTTTGGGCTAAAGAATGCAGGAGCAACATATCAGCGAGCAATGACAGTGATCTTCCATGACATGATCCACAAGATCCTTGAAGACTATGTGGATGATATCCTTGCAAAATCCAAAACAAGGGATGAACACCTCAACATCTTAGAGCGTGTGTTTGATCGTCTGAATCATTATGGCTTAAAGCTTAATCCAAAGAAATGTGTCTTTGGTGTTACATCTGGAAAGCTCCTAGGTTTCATAGTATCGCGACGAGGCATAGAGATAGACCCCAAGAAGGTCAAAGCAATAACAGAGATGCCTCCACCAAGAACACTCAAACAGCTCAGAAGCCTACAAGGAAAGCTTCAATCAGTGCGTCGGTTCATTTCTCAGTTAGCAGACAAGTGCCAACCTTTTACGCATCTCCTATGCAAAGACACAAGCTTCAAATGGGATCCCATATGTCAAAGAAGCTTTGATAAGATCAAGGAGTATCTTGCCAATTCTCCAATCCTAGTACCACCAATTCCAGGATGCCCTCTCATACTCTACATCTCGGCAACCACTACAGCACTGGGGGCACTCTTAGCTCAGCATGATGATGACAACAAGGAGAGAGCCATCTATTACATCAGTCGCACTCTTGTCGGATATGAGCTTAATTATTCACCTATGGAAAAAGCATGCCTTGCAGTGGTCTTTACCACTCAAAAGCTTAGACATTACATGCTCAGTCACACAATCAAGCTCATTTCAAAGGTGGACCCCCTCAAATATCTACTATTAAAGACAACTCTCACAGGCCGTATGGCAAAATGGGTCATGATACTCAGTGAGTTTGACATCCAGTATATTGATCGCAAAGCAATCAAAGGGCAAGTCATTGCCGATCAACTAGCAGAAGCACCACTGGTGGATGCCTATCCACTAATCATGGAGTTCCCTGATGAACACTTATGCATGATTGAAGAGCAGCCCATGTGGAAACTATACTTTGATGGCTCCTACACATCACATGGATCAGGGGCAGGAATCCTATTCGTCACACCTCAAGGTGACTACATCCCAAAATCATTCAAATTGGGATTCCCATGTACCAACAACATTGCAGAATATGAGGCACTCATCTTAGGTCTCAGAACAGCCATTCAGTGGAATATCATAGAATTACAAGTATTTGGAGATTCACAGCTGATTATCAAACAAGTCCTAGATGAATATCAAACAAAGGATGACAAGTTGCTACCTTACAAAGAGCTGGTGGACAAACTGCAAGAGCATTTCCTACATCTACAGTTCACACAGATCCCAAGACTTCAGAACAAAGCATCGGACGCAATGGCAACCATTGGATCCTTGTTAGAAATCCCACGCGACGCATCACAATATGAATTCCTAGTCGAGCAGCTACATACGCCAGCTTATGAGAACGCTGATGCAGAAATGGTATGTGTCTTGGTTGGTCCCCAATCCCCATGGTACCACGACATCCATGCATATCTAAAAAATGGTATCATATCTCCCCATCTCACCAATAACCAACGCCAAAACCTTATTCGCAGAGCTTCCCGCTACACTCTTGTAGCCAACACCCTATATCATCGTGGGTATCACAATGTCCTATCTAGATGTTTAGACTCAAACGAGGCCGTCCTGGCCTTACAAGAAGTTCACGCTGGAATTTGCGGTGCCCACACGAGTGGCATGGTTCTAGCAAAGCAGCTGCTTAGAGTTGGATATTATTGGCCAACAATAGAACATGATGCATGTGAATTTGTCAAGAAATGTCTCCCATGTCAACAGCATGCCAATTTGATACATGCACCATCACAAGATCTACAGCCTATTGCACCACCATGGCCTTTTTCATGTTGGGGCCTCGACCTCGTTGGCTTGATCACCCCCCTCTCTTCGGATGGACACAAGTATATCATAACAGCCACAGAGTACTTTACCAAATGGGTTGAAGCGATTCCGCTCACCCTTACTACTGGCATCCAAATATCCAAGTTCATCCTCTACCATATCATTTGCCGCTTCGGCATACCATCTACCATCTTCACAGACCATGGCACACCTTTTGAAAACCAGCATGTGGATAATCTATGTGCCAGACTCCACATCCATCACCATTTCTCCAGTCCATATTTCCCTCAAGGAAATGGCCAAGCTGAGGCAACTAACAAAACTATCTTGAAAATCCTCAAGAAGGTTGTCAATGATTCTGGTCGTGACTGGCACCTCCAAATCAATCTCGCCCTTTGGGCCTACCGCACTTCTTATCGCACTCCCATAGGCACCACCCCATACTCCCTTGTATATGGTGCTGAAGCTGTTCTACCGATCGAGGTTGAGCTCCCCTCATTGCGAGTCTCCATGAAGAACTACACCACTGATGAAGATTATCGTGTAGCCCGTCTCACACAGCTAGACCTGTTAGATGAAAAGAGACAGCAAGCATATGATCACCTGGTGGCATACCAAAATCGACTCAAAAGGAGTTATAACAAAAAGGTCCATCCTAGACAATTCCAGGTCGGTGACATGGTCCTTAAAGAAAATCAGAAGGTCCTAGCAAATAGAGAAAAGAAAGGCAAGTTTGAGCCTACTTGGTTGGGCCCCTATATTGTCACTGCATCCTTCGGCTTCGGAGCCTATCAGCTATCAACACCAGAAGGTGAGCCCTTGAATGATCCTATCAACATCATCCATCTGAAGAGGTTCTATGCCTGAACCTGATCCTGCATATATCAAAAAATCCAAAAACATTCAAAAAAGCAAAAAAAAGCAAAAAAAGCAAAAAAGAAAAGAGAAAGAGAAAATGATCGTCCAAACGGTGAAAACTTGGCAATTCAAGCGCCTTGGACAAGTATGTTGGTGAAAACCTGGTAAACAGGCACCAACATAGTAAACTGAGCTATTTATCTATTCAGTTGTCCTTTCAGCTACCGTCCTCTTCCTCTATCCATAACAGATCTCCCAGCAGTTCCATCTCCCCTATCCTCCAAGCATTCGGCTTCCATCTTCCTCCAACCCATCTGCAATCCATATCCTATTCCAAAGATTTGTACCATATCTTGTACCATATCCTTATCCCTTTCCTATAACGCGCAATCCTTTCTGTAAATATCCTTCTTGTCTCCGTCCTAGTGAGAGTCCCGCCGAGTGTGATCTTCCTATCCCCAATCCTGAGCTTCTGTACATATCCCTTGTGCATATCGTTCCTCCTTGTTGTACATAACCTTTGTCCGTCCTGCAGCAGCATTTGATCAAATATCTTGTCCCATCCCCAGCCTCAGAAAACTTTTAGTCCCACTCAGGCCTTGTGCTTCAGCAACATCAATTGTCGACTTATCCTTGCTCATCCTGATTATTCCTTGAACTTCAGCTTTTGCCAGCGAACAACTACACTTATTCTCTCACCAACCCATGGGTCCTTGAGGATATATCGTTCCTCCTATCTGACCTAATCTTCCATCCTGGTCCTTGAGGATATATCTCCTCCTGTCCGACCAATCTTCCCACCATCAATCACATCAAATCTCTCTCCTTGGCAAAGGATGTCTTTTTGGAGTTTTCATTTTGACCTTGGATTTTGTCCTTTGGGTCTTGTTAATCTTTTACAGCCTCTCATTGTTCTCTACTCAACGTCACCACGATCCTTTATATCATGGTGTGCTGCGAATGAGGATAATCTGGGGCAAGGTCTTTTGATCTTTTGCTTCTGCCTGTGAGTCAGTCGTGTGTTTGTGGTTTCTTCAGCATCATTTCCACCATGCCTCTTTCGGGTTTCATGTGCGATGCTGGGGCAACCCTGCGTGTCTTTTTCACGTCAGTCCTATGCAACACTGGTGACAAGGCCTCATGATCCCAGTATCCTTGGCAGGTCTCTAGCATTGCTATATTAAACTAGGTTGTGCTCTCCACATTTGCACTTGGAGCTTCCCCATCTCCCCTGCATCCTGCATCATATAGATTAATCTTGCATCCTCATGTAGCTGCATCCTGCATTTTGCATTCCATCTCATCTTGCATTCACTCATCTTTGCTCTTGGAAGTTTGGTTATTTATCTCCCCTTCTTCCTAGGTCCTTCCTTCTCTGTTTCCTTTCGAGAAAATTTCACAATGTTTGCTCCTTGCGTTATTTTCTCGAGGGGGCACAATCCCTTATTCCTCTAAATTCTAGCCTTGGGCATCTCATTTTCTTGTCTTTGACGCCATGCCACTTGCGACATCGCATCAAAGAGGGGAAAAATGTAGACACCTAAAAATCCTTTAGAAAATAAATTATTTTTATTTTCTGAAAAATCCCTGATGACATCATCATTTATTAATTAATTATTTATTTAATTAATTTATTTATTTTTATGTCATTAAATCCCTTTATCTTAATTAAAAATATTTAATTAAGAAATCCCTCCCAAAAATGTTTAAATCTTATTTAAACATTAATCCCCTATTTATTAATTATTTTAATTAATAAATTGACCAAAAATCCCCCAAAAAATAATTAATTTATTTTTTGACCAAAAGTTAGCCTTTTTTCCTAAAACCACTAACCTCTTCCAAAATCTTCTAATCCCTTCTTAATTTTGATTAAAAGGCTAATCCCACCTTTTCTAACCCTAATCTCAACTCAAAATATTTAATTAAGATTAAATATTTAATTTTCATATTTATTGAAAATATTTCAATAAATTTTCCCAAACTTAAGCTTTTGGAATGAATAAACTTTTATTCCATAAAACCTAAGAAAACTCTAGACTCTTCTAGAAACTTCTCAACCCAACCTCTTCACCCATCCTAATCCTAAAATCCCCTAATCCTAATCCTAATCCTCCCCCTAACCTTGTCACATTCCCTAAACAAGGTTAGCCAACTCCTAAGCTTGACCCAAAGTCAACAAACTTCTAGAGGCTTCTCTTACATGCATTAAGTGCATTTAAAGCCTCCTTATCCCTCTTACATGCATTTATGATGCATTTAAGAAGCCCCTCACCCCTTTCTTACACCCTTTGACCTTAGGCACATTTCTCAAATTGTGCACATTCCTCCCATCTTTCAACCCAATGCCCTTGTGACACTTGTCACAAGGAGGTGGCCTTGAACTAGCACAATCCATGTGCTCCCCTTTGAATGAATCTTGGCCTCTCTTAAGGATTTTGATCCTAGCCACTCATTCATCCTCCCAAAAGTCTATAAATAGTCCTCATTTCCAAGAGCAAAAGACCCATTCACCTTTCATTTTATGCATTGTTATCATGTCCATTTAGCTCTAGACTTAGCATAAGCAATACTAATTGTTAGTTTCTTTTTATCATCTTCAAGCTTTCTTAAAGAACATCATAGCTTAGCAATAATGGATTAACATAGTTTCTTTTATTGTTTTGCATAGCATATAGCATCATATCACACCTATATTTGGTCTAAAATCAATCTTAGTATGCATTAAAATATGCTCCAAGTGCTTAGAGAGCACACCCACATCCCTCTAATTGAAGCGAATCAAACATTTGCTCTATAGCACTTGTTTTTTTAGCAACAATCTTGAGGTGGCTTTGGTTTTGTTTTCATGTCTTATGCTGTTTTTTAGTTCATGAATATGTTAGATTAGTCTAATGTTTGAATGTTTCAGCCTTTCAAGACAGGTAACAGGTTTAGGTGCACTCTCAAATCCTAGTCTACAGGCATGCTTAGTGGACAAAATACATTTACATTTACACAAAATGAAATTTACTTCTTATAATGCATTTACATACATTAACAACCACATACATACATGCATCACATCTACAAATAAAATCACGTTACAATGAGGTCATTCTCTTCTTAGAGCCGACCTTGGTTTCAAACTGATTGCACATAGATCCATCTTGTTTCCCTGCATTTACAACCATGGTCATAATCCTGCACACTTGATTTCGATGTCAGTACCTCATAAAATCTTTGCATTAATAATCATATCAAAAGTGAAATAATAACATCTAAACTCGATAAATATAAATAAACTGCATTTCATGAATCATAACATAATCCACATTATAGCCTAATTATTTAAGCGTCGAAATATCAATTCAATTTTCTCATAAGCATGTAACCCTAAGTTAATCATTGAACCATTATACTATCAACATTTACTATTCTGTAAGATAACATAACCAATGCATAATACAAAATTCATATATCATAAGGTAAGCATGAAACCAATACGAGCATATAAAAGTATGACTAACATCATCATCATATAAATCTATAAAAATCATCTCATAAGGTCTAATGATAGCAAGTCATAATCTAAAATAGTACAAATGTCTCTAATCAATGTATCATCTAGATGATTCAAATGTCAAAACAACTGTCGAGCTAAGATGGGTCGGGGTAGGACTTCACACCCTTAAACTATTCAGTTTTCCAGCCATTTGTCCATACAAGATCATCCTTTATATAGACAATTTTTACCTCTTAGTATCATCTATTAAATTTTCATTTAATCAGTCTTAACCGTTTAATTCATTATACCTTGAATTCAGATCTTGGTAGCATGTTTCCTTTTCACCTAGGAACTTGAACTTTCCTTGAAACTTGTTCCATCTCTTTTTGCCACTTAGATCTTTCCGTAGATCTTCATCTTGAATTTTCATAGCTATAGATCTCTTGTAACTAACTCTCCTCATCATGATGATCATCCAGCTCAGCATAGCTAATCATTAAATGGCAATTCTATTCTTATTTAATACCTTTTCCTTGCTCAATGTCCATCCTTTGAATTTAAGTTAATTGCTCAATGCCTAAACCTTTCTTCATTGTTCGGTGTTTAAGTTCCTTTTTCTTTACCAAGTGACCTATATTTTTATCTTTAGCTTATTGAGTGACTTTACCTTCTCGATAGCCAAAAAAACTTATCTTACTGAGTTGTCAAATCTTCATCACCATACTTTACCGCCTTAACATAATCATATGTTATGTAGAAAACAATTATATCAACATAATCTAATCATTGTCTGATTTGTATCAGTTGCCAAATTAAGTTCTACAACTTCTCAACTTCTCATTTCTTCTTCTCCTTAACTCATTCATCTTATATCATTACCCAATTATATGGAAACATAATATAAATAAAAAATCAATTGCTTGACATCAATGACAAGATAATAACTAATCTAACTTTTCTAATATCATCATATATTCCTTTGATCTTGGTCATTCTACATCATCAACTCCATCAGATAATAAATATTCAACATCATTATTAGTTATGGTAACATAACAAGTTATTTTATAGTAGTCAAACCATCAAAATAAAGGGATGGATCAGTCCTAAAGGAAATCATTATCTCCATTAAGGGATCCTAAAAGGAAGATCAATTATAAGGAATACATTGTCTCCAAAAGGGTCAATGAAAGGAGGATCATTCTAAGGATATGGTTAGTAATACATAGGGGAATGATAATGTAAAGAATAATGAAAGGAAATAATTCTCTCCTTAGCCATTTTCATATGAGATTTCATTGAATCATTGTGTGTGTGTGTGTGTGTGTGTGCACGAGTGTGTATGTGTGCACACACACAAGCGCAAGTGCAAGTGCAAATGTGAAATAAGGAGTGGAGTGTATGAACCCATTGTAAAGAACTGAAAATTCATTAGTGGATAGATGGATTTAACAAAGCATACATGCAACCATAATAGACATTTTCACTATGAGATTCCCCCAAGCAAGGAAAAACAAAGTAAAATGAACACGTGAAAGAAGAGAACATGAAAGGGATCTACCAACTTAGGGGTCTGTATATTCATATGATAACTCACGTATATTATAATTATTATCAAAATGAACCATCATAATTCCCCAAAGGTAGTAGACATGCAAGCACAACATAATAATGACATGTAAGACATAAAAAGAAGAGTGGTTTGGGTTAGCATCATAGAGATTAGAAAGAATGAGTAGCTACCAATTTTCATCATCCCCAATCAGAAAACACAAAGGAACATTTACAAAAAATAGCACATACATGACATAACATGTAACAACATATAGAAGAATGTCATGACATATTTGTAAGGATTAGGTAATACTGAGAGGGGGGGTGAATCAGTATTAAAGAACTTTGATTTCAACTTTAAACAATTATAAAAAATCCAAAGTAATGTAGAAATGAAAAGAGCATATAAGCATAACACATTACTCATGACACCATGATTTGTTCTCAAGGAAACCTTGGCCAAGGGAAAACCTCGGTGGGGATGGTACCCAAAAATATGCACTAAAATATAATATCCATATTAGGAGCTGATTCTTACATAGTACATTTCCTTGTTAGAGGAATACAAAACCCTATCAGGGGTATACAAAACACCTGGTTAAAGGTGGTAAGCACACTATTCTTACAATAAAAAACTATCTCAAAAGAATTATCAAAAATATGAACAATACAGGCACTTACTTTCTTAGATAGTTCTAGTTATAGCTCAAGCTCTTACTGATCTCACATCTGATCTTTGTTCATATATTTTCAAACTTTCTCCATCATCATAAACATCACCATACTTCACTTTCACAAAAGCACTCTATACTTATACAAAATAAGCCTTCAAGTCGGGTACACAAATACCATACAAAACACAATAATAAATTATGAAAATGATAATTATGGAGTCGGTGATCTTATATTACCAAAGAGTCAACAATATACTTTATTCACATGTCTTAGCATATTACCATATCCACTATACTCTCCTTAATCTTCATAACTGTTCATATACCCTGTTATACTATTTTACTGTCTTCGCATACCTTCCAAACACTGTATCTCACAGATCTAGTAACCAAAACTCATGTTCTCTTAACTGAAGCATGTATATATCCCAAAATACCTTTAGTTAACTTTTCAATCCTTAATACCTTATATATCTTCATCGCTGACCAAAACTGTAGCACTGTACCCTATTATCCTAATTCTAGACTTTCATTTTTATGACTGTGACTCTAGTGGCAATCTTCTCAACATGCGATCACTCCAATCATAAGTGTTTCCATAAATGAAAATCCTCAAGTGATCCCTAGTGCTCCAAAACATCACTTGCCAAAAATCTCTCCCTTTGGCATTGATGGCAACACTTAGAAAAATGACTAAGTGTCACAATACAATTCTTTTTTTTTCTTTTCTACTACTTTTATTTGTTTTACACATTTTTTATTTTCTTTTCTATTTTCTTCTCTTCATTTTACTCTCTCATATTTCTTTCTCTTCCTCTCCCTTTAACATCAATGGAAAATTTACATTCAAAATTGCAAAACTTAAGCACAAAAGATTTAGTGCTTACTCACCAGATTTAAGACATCTTGGAAAGAGTTTTCCAAGGTCTTTACTCCCCAGCCCATGAATTTATTAAAATCTCACTAACATGGATTAATCCATTCAATGCATATGATGATGTCTCTACTGCCTTAAGCTCTGTAAGTGTAGACACAGTCATCGAGCCTTCAACTTTTACCATCTCCAAAAGATGTGACTCAAGCAATGTAAGCTTAGCGGTCAGTAGGCTTCTCAATAAGCCAAAACTTTCTATAACTCTCCCTTTCTCTATTTCTAGTACCCCTATCTTATCTAATAGCCTAAATGTCTCTTTATTAATTTCTCCCATAGATTGTGAAGATGATTCACAACTGTCCATAAGACTATCAAGGGTAGCCCTATCCTTTTCTATGATCTCCTCAATGTTCTTTATGTGCTTGTAAGGATTTACGCAGTACCTATATATTTTCTGGCCTTGTGCTACAAAACTCTTGGCCTTAAGAGTAGTAGCCTTGAGAATGTTTAATTCCTATGAAATGGACTTGTAGACTTCTCTCAGCTTCTTTTCCAAAAAGTTCTTCTCAACCTTTTCTTCTATAGTTTTTCGCAATGAATCAAAATGATTATCAAAGCTATCCAAAACTGTACCAAGGTTCTCAAATTCATCCTTTTCTTTCAAGATAACTGGTGAGGGGAGTAGCTTGTTCACTATTTCTATAACCCTAACCATTACCTTAACTCTTTTGTCACCTTTATGAACTGATCTTTCCTTAGCTTTAGCAAAATCCATAAATGATAGCCTCATCATCTCATCCTCATCCATGTTGACCACATCAAAACTTACTAGTTTTTCCATACTTGCCAACAATAAGGAGGTGTCCAAACTAACCTCAGAAACATTTTCTGATTTGATCTGTTCTACCTTCTTCTCCTTTAGCTGAATTTCTTTCTCCTATACTTTTTCTTCTTGTTTCTCTTCCTCTATCTGCTCTTGATCTCCAACCTCCATCGCACTATCCACATTATCCAAAAAATATTGTGCTAGGATTTCATAGAGATTATACTTCTTATTTTCTTTCACCATTCTGTATGCCATCATGATGACCCTAGCAGACACAAAATTAGATCTACTACTATTAAACAATTTTTAACCTAGCAACATTACTACCAGTCTGACATCCTACAAATAAATGTCATTTATTGTCATTTCCCTCTTATCCCACTTTGAATGGGTTAGGGTTTTTGCCAGATTCCTTAGGTTCTTTTTTGGTACATGTAGGGCTCCTTCATTGTCAAGCCTTGTGATCTCATGAATCAACTGTGCACGTATTTTCATAGGTTGTTCACCAATCCACAAAAATTGATCATGAACTCTACTAAGAATGATATTAAACCATTCAACTTCCATGAATTCTATGAGTAGGGTTAACTTAAGGATTGATTAATCTTATAGGTTCTTAAATTCTTCCACCATGGATCCATCAACTTCTATCATACTATCCAATTCACTGTAGATGTTAACCTGACCACTAATTTCATACTTGTAGTGTATGTATGCCATAATGTCTTCTACATACAACATGCCTATGGGGGTTTGTGAAAATAATCCTTCTAGATCATCCTCACAGGATTTGAATGGATACCTCTTGAACTTATACCTAAGTCTATCTACAATATCGTAAACTACTAGTGCATCCATGACTTCTCTAAGATATTAGGTCTAAATACCTTAAACATGCCTGAATTTGATGCTTTTCTTCATGTGATCAAATAATCACTCTACCAAATGACAGATAGTCTTCTCAACTCTGTTATCCTTAAGTGTTGATTAACAAGTGGTGTAGATTTGAGGTCTTTTAAGTCATTTTATCCATCACAAGTTTAGTATGTGTATTAAACATGGGTAGCTCAACTTCGCATGTCGTCTAATCAATACAAAACTCATGAACATAGAAGATAAATCTCCAAGTGCTGCGCTCTCATCCATAGACTCCTCAGTGTCTATACACATCACACTTAAGCTTGTATGAGATTACTCCATATATACAGGGACTGGATATTTTATGTTCACTACATCCAATGCTCCCCATAAGGCCATGTGGCCCTTTAGGTTGATGCCTCAATGAACTCATCATGTGAAGACACAATATCATCTACTGTCTCTCCCTGAACCACTGCTTTATTTAAAAATTTCACCTTCCATATATGATCAATCCTCATTGCTCTCTAATTTCTTGAAATGATTCTCAAATTCATCCATGTACTCATTAAGACTTACCACTATCACCAATATTTTTCCTTATAATGATAGGAGGTGGTCCTCTTGGT
Organism: Chamaecyparis obtusa; assembly: GCA_027943335.1. Lineage (NCBI taxonomy): Eukaryota > Viridiplantae > Streptophyta > Pinopsida > Cupressales > Cupressaceae > Chamaecyparis > Chamaecyparis obtusa. The sequence continues at coordinate 382,188 of BSBK01000326.1, read as the reverse complement.
TCACTAGATCTTCTTGGTCCTCTTTTGTTGTCCTCTCCATTATATTTGCAATACTTTGATATGTGTCCTAGGTTGTTACATTTGTAACAAGTAGGTGGTCTCCTTCTATCTTGATTAGTTTGCAACTTACAATACATTGATGTATGCCCAAAGTTATTACATTTTTGGCATCTAATCTTGACTGCTGATTCTTCTTTGACATAGTCTTGCTTATACTTGGATTGATCAGGTTTTGTACAATCTTCTTTCTTGTGTCCATATTTATAGAAATTAAAATAGTAACTGGCAAAGGGGTTAGAGTTACCTTTACTTCTGCAATCTCTTTTCATGTGTCCAACTTTGTTGCATCCGAAACATCTACCTTTGAAGGGTATGAACTATTCTCTAGGTTCTTCATGAGTAGGTCTCTCTTCAGGAGTATGTCTTTCTTCAGTCTTTTCTTCATTTGATTCTTCTTGGGTTTTTGAACTTTCTGCTTCATTGAATCCAACTCCAGTCATATCTCCTTTAGGCTTTTGTATTTCTCTTTGTTCATCAATCTTGTCACTATTCATGTGTAACTTCTCAATGTGTAATTTGGCTTGAGTGAGTTCACCTTTAATGATCTGATTATATTTTTCCAATTCCTAATATTTATCTTTGTATTGGTCAAGTTTAGTCTTCATTTGACTTATCTACATATTAGCTTCTTTTAGTGCCTCTTCAACTTTTTTTCTTTCATCCTTTTCATGTTGAATTTCTTTAATCATCAAAAGATTGATTCATTCTTTTTCTTGCTCTAGCTTCTTCACTTTTTCTGATGTATCACTATCTGAATCTTCTTTGATCTTCTCCATAAGGTCTTGTCTCTGAATTTTTGCAATCTCAAGCTATTGTCTTAGTTTCTTGATGAAACCTTCTACTCTTCTTAATTTGAATTTTAGTTTTCCATTCTCAGCCTTCACTTTATCCAGATCTTCAAGTGCAACTTCAAAGTTCTCTTGAAAATCTTTCGAATCCATTCTAATCTCCCTTAAGTTGTTAGGATTTCTCTCCGAAGGCCAATAGCTCTGTTACCAATTGTTAGGATTAGGTAATACTGAGAGGGGGGGTGAATCAGTATTATAGAACTTTGATTACAACTTTAAACAATTAGGGCCCCTTTGGTTGCTAGAATTAACCTAGAAAATAATCCAAAGTAATGAAGAAATAAAAAGAACATATAAGCATAATAAATTACTCATGACACCATGATTTGTTCTCGAGGAAACCCTGGCCAAGGGAAAGCCTCAATGGGGATGGTACCCACAAATATGCACTAAAATATAATATCCATGTTAGGAGATCTAGCCCTGTTAGGAGCTGATTGTTAACTTCAATTAACAATACCTTCAGTTAACTTCGCAAGCCTTAATACCTTATATATCTTCACCACTAACCAGAACTATAGCATTGTACCCTGTTATCCTGATTCTGGACTTAGTCATTTTAATGACTGTGACTCCAATGGAAATCTTCTCAAAATTTGATCACTCAAATCATAAGTGTTTCCATAAATAAAAACCCTCAAGTGATCCTTAGTGCTCCAAAAGATCACTTTCCAGTAAGATTGATTCTTTTATCACATTTCTCAAATAGAGCAACAAGGGTCATCTTGTTTAGGAGCTTAGATGCTCTCTAGATGATGGGAGGAAGATTTAGTTCTAGAATGATTGGTAGATAGTATATTCTCCTCTTCTCTCATCTCCTTGGGCTGCTCAATTTAAAGATATTTGTATTAGGAGGTTTGGCTTCTAGGTAGTGGACAACATTCATAATTACTCTTGGGTCAATCCCTTTGATGTGGAGTAGGGTTTGGAACCTCTAAAGAATATGGTTTTAGTAGTGCACATTACCAATATGACTTATGGAGAGAACTTGGTTTTGATATCTTCTTTTGATGGAAATTTCTTGTTTTTGGGGAATTTTAATTCTAAGTTAGAGACCTTTCTATCATGCATCGCTAGGGAATCAGGGAAGAGAACAACAAATTCTCTTAGAAAATAAAACCTATTGTATCATCTTAAAATGGAAGAACTTCCATGATAAGAGCATTTAGCCCTCTAAGTAAGTGGTTTGAGGTCATGTCAAGCACCTTGATCAGGTCTTTGCATGTATTTGGCTTTTCTCCCCGCTTTCCACTTCTTTCCTACACTTGATTTCTTCATTCTAGGTGAAATTAGGGTTAGGATCTTAAGGATTCTACTGATTTTCCCTCTTCTATGGCTCTATTTTCTAGGTAGGATGTAGAAATAGATCCTCTTGGCCTTCATCATAGTAATCATAGGATTTTATGTCTATCCTAGACATTCTGTCCTGTTCTAGCATTAGTTCTAGGTTTCTGGGCATCCCCAGGACCTCTTGACTTGGTTTTGAGAAAATATGGGACTAGGGTCAGATTTGAGGTTCGAACCTAACTAGGTCAAGATCAAGCTCGAACTTGACTAGGTTAGGTCCAACCTCGACTTTTACCCCTTCCTTGAAATCTCCAATTTCTAAAATTTTCAAGATTCGGGCTTTCGGGAGATTTATTTTCCCACCTTCGGGTCGACCATTTTAGATTTTAGGATGGTATATCCTCTAATTTCATTTAATCTAGGTATATTTTCTAAAGGTTAGGACCTAATTGGGATTTAATTATCCAAGGTGGCCCCTATAGAGGAGTGTGCCCTAGTTCACTATAAAAGGAGGCCTTCCTCTCTCATTTTTACATCACATCCACAATCAAGCAATTGATATCCATCTCTCAAGTGCTCAAGCTCTCAAAGTGCAAGAAAGTCTTCAAGCATTTAAGTGTTCAAGCATCCATCCATCAAGGAGATCTATTGTTATCTATTGAAGGATTCAATCTCTTTGGAGCCCCCTTTGATGATCCATCCTTCCACATTCATTCAAGCCTTCTCATATGAAAAGATCAAGTTAAGATTGGTGTTGAAGATCAAATGCTATTGATTGGAGACATCCTACATTCATCCTACATTCATTGAAGCACTCCTACTTGTGGATTTGAGGATTTAAATCCTCTACAAGGACTTCAACATAAGTGAGGTGATTTGTTTCAATTATTTTTTTATGCACAATACATTTCAATTCAATTTCAAGGTTAATTCCTAAATTGGGGTTTGACCAAGGCAAACCCCCCATACAACAAAACCCCCATTTTCTTGCAGGTACAAGTGTAGAATTTTGGATCTGAGAGAAAATTTGGATACCCTTTTCAGCAAACTTTCGAGATCTGTGAACATAATTCAAATCAAACTTCAAATAAAGAATGTAGTATTTGACCTTTTATGAGGGTCAAACTCGAGCCGAGCTATCTTGGAGAAAGATTTCTGAGTTTTCTTTGTCTTGACATTTCTAGTCTAGGACAGGTTTCAGATTTTCTTGAAAGTGCACATAGACATTAGAATTCAACATTTTCCAGATCTACCCTAATTTGAGGTTAGTATTTGTATTTCAATTATTTTAGATTTCCAAATATATATATATATATCCTCCTCCATAGGGAAATATTGGGTTTACTTTCTCTCTCTTCCATATTCTTCACAAAATTGATTCAATTGTGTATTAACCTTGTGGTTGATCAAATTGGATCTCTTCTTTGGGGAATTTGGGTTTGAGAATAGATCTCATATTTCCCCCTATACATTTGAATAGGGTTGAATCCATTTTACCTCTATTCACCTATGTAACGGAAAATGAAAATTTTCAAAATTTAAAATGATTTACATGTATTATAACATAAGAAAGGTTTTAACTTAAATTTCACATCCATCTGATAAACCTTGAAGTGCTTCTGTGCAACATAAGCCAAGAACAATCTTACTACCTCTATTCTAGCAACAAGAGGAAATGTTTCTTCAAAGTCTATGCCTTCTTGCTGTGAGTATCCTTTACATACTAGTCTTGCTTTATTTCTTACAATAGTTCCTTCTTCATTCATTTTATTTCTAAAAACCCATTTTGTTCCTATTACATTTTGGTTTTTAGGCCTAGGAACCAATTCCCAAGTGTCATTATTCTTTATTTGGTTTAACTCTTCCTTCATAGAATTTAACCAAGATTCATATCTACATGCTTCATCTATAGTATTTGGTTCAACTTGAGAAATAAAACAAATTTCTTCTCTAACCTTTGATCTAGTTAGTACTCCTTGATTAGTATTAGCAATAATTTGATTTTCAGGATGGTTATTCTTTACATACCTTGGTGTTTTAGGAGCCTCAGTAGCCTCACTTGTGCCAACATCACACACCTTTTTTCACTTTCTACCTCAACAAGTTCTTCTCCTTCTACAGCAACAGTAGCTTCTTTTATCTCTGAAATCTTATTATTGTCATATGATCTTTCTTGTATCTGAAAATTTTCATCTATTCTTACATTGTTACATTTGTAAGCCTTTCTCTTAACAAAGTAACCAAGAAAAATTCCTTCATCACTTCTAGCATTAAAATTTCCTATCTCATCATCTCTCTTGATATAACACTTACTACCAAATATTCTGAAATATTTTGCAGTAGGAGTATGATCAAACTATAATTCATAAGGAGTCTTACTTGTACCTTCTTTGATTTGAATTTAGTTCAATGTATACACTGCTATTCCAACAACCTCTCTCCAATGTACACAAGATATATTTCCTTCAAGCAACATTGTCCTAGCAGCATCAAGTATAGTCTTGTTCCTCTGCTTTGCTATCCCATTCTGTTGTGGAGTCCTAGGAGTAGATGTCTGTCTCTTTATTCCATGCTCTTCATAGTATGAACTGAATAAGTTTGAAGTAAACTCTCTACCTATTTTTGACCTTAGATACTTAATCTTTAAACCTGATTCATTCTCTACTTTTTCTTTGAACAACTTGAATTTATCAAATGCTTCTGATTTTTCTTTCAAATAAGTGACCCACATCATTCTAGAAAATCATCAACAAAGAGCATGAAATACCTTTCACCATAGTATGATTTTGTCCTTGCAGGTCCACATAGGTCTATGTGTACCATATCCAACTTCTCTTTTGATGTATATGCTTTTCTTTTGTAACTGCTTCTAGTTTTTTTTCCCATGACACACTCTCTACAAATAGTGTTAGATCTTTTCACAATCTTTGAAAGATCTCTCACTGCATTAGTCATACTTTCCTTTATAATATTATCAAAATTAACATGACAAAATATCCTATGCCATAACCAACTGTCATCAAAGTTTGCAACAAAGAAAAAGGCTCCAGATGTATTTAATTCAAATACATTACCTCTAGACTTAGTACCGGTTCCAATCAGCTTACCTGCCTTCTGATAAAACATTTTCCATTGACAAAACTTAATTGAAACTCTTTATCCATTAACTGTCCAACACTCAACAAGTAATGTTTTAATCCTTGAACAAGTAGTACATTATCTATATTAGTCTTTCCATCTAGAGTAATAGATCCTACTCCTATGATAGATTTAGGAAGATTCTCACCAAACTTCACAACACCACCATCATACTTTACTAATTTAACAAACTTGTTCTTATCTCTAGTAATATGATGAGAACAACCACTATCTATTATCCATTTAGTTTTCTTGTCAATATGAGACACTAAAGCTTTTTCCTCATGCACTGGCTCATCTCTAATAGAAACAAATCCAATCTCTTCATAATCTAAATCATCATCATCAGAGATGCCTTCACTAGTATAATAACTTTCTTTGTCCCTTTTAATCTTGTCAAAATTAGGTTTGTACTTGGGAACTCTTGTAGGACATCTAGATGTAAAATGACCTACCTTATTGCATGAAAAACATTTCAAGGGTAACTTTACTTCAAACTTTCCCTTACCTCTTTTTTCTCTTCTAGCGATCAATGCAAGAAGTTCATCCATCTTTCTTTCTTCTACCATTATATATTCCCATTCCTCAACATACTCACCAAGCTCTTCTTTTAGGTCTTCTTTGTTGGTGCTTGGAAGTGCAGACAATTTCTTGTGTGCAAATGCCTTAATTGAAGGTTCAACTTTAGGTACAACCTTTCCTAATTCTTTATCTTCAAAGGTAGTTAGATTTGCAATCAACATCTCTCTATTAAAGTTTGGAGTTAGAGGTATAGTTTCTTGAATAAACATTGTCTTGAACTCGTAAGCATGTGTCAAAGATCTAAGGATCTTCACAATAACTTCATGTTCATCATAAGTGCCTCCATAGTTTCTGATTCCAACTACAACTTTTGTAACCCTTTGAACATAAGCCCCAATGCTTTCATCGTCATTCATTTGTAGCTTCTCCATCTTTGTCTTCCAGTTTTGTAACTTTTCTTGTCTGGTATACTTGTCTCCCTCATATAGTGCTTCTAATATTTCCTAAATTAGGTATGCTAAATCCAAGTCTTTAACCTCAATAAACTCTCCTTTAGAGAGTGTGCAGATCAGTGCTTCTGTTGAGATCATGTTAAGTGAAAATATCTTCTTTTCATTCTTAGTAGTTGTTGTCAATTCATTTTTGGTCTTTATAGCCACCTTATTCCTTGTAATCAACCAATAGTCAATCCCCAAACAAAATATGTGAGTTCACATTTTGTTCTGCCAACTATGAAAGTTTTCAGGATCAAATTTTGGACTATCCTTCCTATAGAATGCCATCTCCATAATCACCTCAAGATGTTAAGCTTTCTCTCTAAGGAACACTTGATCTGATACCAATTCTTAGGAATAATAGTCCACAATATAATCGAGAGGGGGGGGGGTGTGAATTAGTTGTATGACATATTTTTAAGCTTTAAACTTTAAGTAGCAGCAATATCAGATCCAATGAACACAATGAATGCCAACACAATAACACAATATTTTGGTCTCGGGGAAACCTTGTTAAAGGTAAAAACCTTGGTGGGAATTAGCACCCACAAATTATGTAATGAGAATATAATTATCCTTGTTAGAAGATATAGCCCTGTTAGGACCTTATTGAAACATTATAGTACATAGTCCTTGTTAGAGGACATAGCCTGTTAGGATTCAAGAACAAAAGGGAGGGCTCACTGCTTAAAGAAGGTTAAGTCCACCTTTAGAACTCACTATTCACAAAATAGGTGTATATGAAGAAATACACAATCTTTTGAACTGTTCAGAAGCAACTATCTTTGCTTGATCAGTTCCAATGAAGTACACCAACATACCTCTTCTCTACATACACTAGACACAATCTCGTAGCTTTCACAACCTCTCTATATCATCATCTTCTCTTGCATATCTTTTCCAAGAAAAGACCTTTTATTTATACCTTATTACAATTCTCATTTAACAAGTCGGCACATGAGGCTTTCCTAATTACAAACAATTAAAAAAACCCTTGATAAGATACACATGATATCTAGAAAAAGTATACAATGATTTCATTACAACAATTAAGGACCCACATCCTTATATATGTTCGCCAAGCATAACACACACCACATCTCCCAAGTCGGCTTCCCAATAAGTCACCTCTAGAACACATGCCATAGCTAACTTTATCAAGCATTATGTACCTTGCGCTAACCAATGATCATCCTTTAGTACCTTGTCTATTGTCCCTCAAGCTTGCATACCTTGAATCCATATCATTTGGAAGATATACCAGAATCACAGAGACTAACTCTGACATTTCTTGCTATTATAGTCCAATGACCAGTTTTGACCAAAGCATCTACAACTTATCTAATACCCAAAATTACATGATTCGATCTTGGATATAAGATCACAACATCCTCTTGAACTCTCATCTATCTTCACAGCATCTGAAACATCCATACAGTGTCCACACACTGTGATAACTAGCCTATTTTCCTCATAGAAATATATGTTGATATCAGTGATAAAACATAGATGAAAACCAAATGAGTTCCCATTCAGTATCATAGTGATTAAACATATTAAATGTCTCAATCACCTCCCCATGCATTAGCAATATCCAACAATCTCCCCCTTTGGCATTGATGTCAACATATGGGAAAATCATCCCAAAGTTATAATATCAATCCAAAGTTCTGCAACTAGTTCTGCAACCAAACAATCTCCCCATAAAGTAGGGATTTTATCATAGAAACAGTGCCCCTTTGGCAAAAATGGAAAAGGGTGCCATGAGTCATCAACTTCTTTCCAACATCTTTCTTCCATGATCACTCCCTCTAAGGAGTAGATCCCTACACCCAGTCCAAATTATGATAAGGCTTAGAAAACCCCTAGATTGATGCATCTCTGCATCATATAATTCTAACTAGGGGGGCCTGAACCCCCAGCATACCTTTGAGATACTCAAAGGTATCTTTCGGTAGTGGATTTTTGAAGATGTCTACAATCTACTCTTTTGTACTAATATATTATAGTTTTATTTCCTTTTCTACCACCTTATCTCTCAAGAAGTGATACTTGATAGAAATATGTTTAGTTTTAGAGTGCATCACTGGATTCTTTGACATATTCACTATACTGGTGTTATCACAATGGATAACCATAGGCTCATCAAAATTTATTCCAATGTCTATTAGCACTTGTTTCATCCAAACAATCTGAGTGCAATTTATGGCAGCAACAACATACTCTGGTTCAATAGTAGATTGTGATATACAATCTTGTTTCTTACTTAGCCAAGACACCAACTTTTTTCCAAGGAAAAACCCACCACCACTAGTACTTTTTTTGTCATAAATATTTCCTGCCCAATCAACATCAGTATAAGCATGAAGTTCAAAGCTATCATTTTCTTCATACCATAAGCCATAGTCTATGGTTCCTTTCAAATATCTCAATATCCTTTTTACAATAGCTAGGTGTGTTTCTTTGGGTTCTGTGTGATATCTGGTCTGGTCTGGGTCATAAATTGTAATCCTCCAACCATTGATCCATATAAGGTCTGAATTTTTTTTTTTTGATTCATCATCAATTGTTATCTTATTACTAGTCACCATAGGTGTTCCTACTAGTTTAAAGTCTTCCATTCCAAACTTCTTCAACATTTCTTTGAGATACTTGGTCTTAGAAATAAAGATACCATTCTCATTCTGAGTTATTTGCAATCCAAGAAAGAACTTCATTTCACCTATCATGGACATCTCAAATTCACTTTCCATTTCCTTAGAAACTCTCTTACATAGATCATGATTACCTCCAAAGATAATATCATCCACAAAGACTTCTATTATTAGGATTCCATCTTCACTAGTTCTTAAATACAAATTACTATCCGCATTGCCTTTTCTAAATCCAAGCCAAAGTAGGTACTTGTCTAACCTTGCATACCAAGCCCTAGGAGCTTGCTTCAGGCCATACAGAGCTTTCTTCAATTTGCACACCATGTCTCTATCTTTGCATAGAGGAAATCCATCAGGTTGTTCTATATATACTTATTCTTCAAGATCCCCATTCAGAAATGCAAATTTTACATCCATCTGATACACCTTAAAGTTCTTGTGTGCAGCATAAGGAAAGAAAAATCTTACTACCTCTATTCTAGCAATAGGAGAAAATGTTTCTTCAAAGTCTATGCCTTCTTGCTATGAGTATCCTTTACATACTAGTATTTCTTTTTTTATTACAACCATTCCTTCTTCATTCATTTTGTTTCTAAAAACCCATTTTGTTCCTATTACATTTTTGTTTTTAGGCCTAGGAACCAATTCCCAAGTGCCATTCTTCTTTATCTGGTTTAAATCTTCCTTCATAGCATTTAACCAAGATTCATCTCTACATGCTTCATCTGTAGTCTTTGGTTCAACTTGAGAAATCAAACAAATTTCTTCTCTAACCTTTGATCTAGTTAGTACTCGATAAGTATTGCCAATAATTTGATTTTTAGGATGGTTATTCTTTACATACCTTGGTGTTTTAGAAGCCTAAGTAGCCTCACTTGTGCCAACATCACAAGCCTCTTTTTCACTTTCTACCTCAACAAGTTCTTCTCCTTCTGCAAACGTAGTAGCTTTTTTTATCTCTAAAATTTGATTATTGTCATACGTTCTTTCTTGTATCTGAAACTTTTCATCTATTCTTATATTGTTACTTTCAATCATCTTCCTCAATCTTAGATTGAAACATTTGTAATCCTTTCTCTTAACAAAGTAACCAAGAAAATTTCCTTCATCACTTCTAGCATCAAACTTTCCTATCTCATCATCTCTCTTGATATAACACTTACTACCAAATATTTAGAAATAGTTTATAGTAGGAGTATGATCAGACCATTATTCATAAGGAGTCTTACTTGTACCTTATTTGATTTGAATTATGTTCAACGTATACACTGTTGTTCCAATAGCCTCTCTCTAATGTACATGAGATACATTTCATTGAAGAAACCTTGTCCTAGTAGCATCAAGTATAGTCCTATTCCTTTGCTTTGCTATCCCATTTTGTTGTGGATTCCTAGGAGAAGATGTCTTTCTCCTATTCCATTCTCTTTAGAGTATGAATTGAATAAGTCTAAAGTGAACTCTGCACCTCTATTTAACCTTAAACACCTAATCTTTAAACCTGATTCATTCTCTACTTTTTCTTTGAACAACTTGAATTTATCAAATGCTTCTGATTTTTATTTCAAATAAGTGACCCCCATCATTCTCAAAAAATCATCAACAAAGAGTATAAAATACCTTTCACCATAGTATGATTTTGTCCTTGCAGGTCCATATAGGTCTGTGTGTACCAGCTCCAACTTCTCTTTTAATGTATATGCTTTCCTGTTGTAATTGCTTCAAGTCTATTTTCCCATGGCACACTCTCTACAAATAGTGTTAGATGGTTTCACAATCTTTGACAAATCTCTCATTGCATTAGTCACACTTTCCTTTACAATGTTATCAAAATTAACATGACAAAATCTCCTATACCATAATGAACTATCATCAACCTTCACAACAAAGCAAGAGGCTCCATATGTATTTAATTCAAATACATTACCTCTAGACTTAGTACTAGTTGCAATTAGCTTACCTTCCTTACATCTGATAAAACATTTTCCATTGACAAAACTTAATTGAAACTCTTTATCCATTAACTATCCAACATTCAACATGTTATGTTTTAATCCTTCAACAAGTAGTGCATTATCTGTATTAGTCTTAATATCTAGAGTAATAGATCCTATTCCTATGATAGATTTAGAAAGATTGTCCCCAAACCTCACAACGCAACCATCATACTTTACTAATTTAACAAACTTGTTCTTATCTCCAGTCATATGATGAGACCAACCACTGTCTATTATCCATTCATTTTTCTTGTCAACATGAGATACTAAAGCTTTTTCCTCATGCACTAGCTCATCTCTAATAGAAAAACATCCAATCTCTTCATAATCTAAATCATCATCATCAGAGATGCCTTCACTAGCATAATAACATTCTTTGTCCCTTTTAATCTTGGCAAAATTAGGTTTGTACTTGGGAACTCTTATAGGACATCTAGATGCAAAATGACCTACCTTATTTCATGAAAAACATTTCAAGGGTAACTTGCCTTCAAACTCTTTTTTCTCTTCTAGAAATTAGTGTAACAAGTTCACCCATATTTCTTTCTTCTTCCATTATCTATTCCCATTCCTCAGCATACTCACCAAGCTCTTCCTTTAGGTCTTCTTTTCTATTGCTCGGAAGTGCAAAAAATTGCTTGTGTGCAGATGCCTTAAATATAGATTCAACTTTAGGTAGAACCTCTCTTAATTCTATAGCTTCAAAGTTAGTTGGCTTTGCAATCAACATCTCTATGTTAAAGTTCAGAGTCAGAGGTATAGCTTCTTGGATAGAGATAGTCTTGAACTAGTAAGCATGTGTCAAAGATCTAAGGATCTTCGCAATAACTTCGTCATCATCATAAGTGCTTCCATAGTTTCTGATTCCAACTACAACTTCTATAACCCTTTGAACATAAGCCCTAATACTTTCATCATCATTCCTTTGTAGCTTCTCCATCTTTGTCTTCCAATTTTGTAACTTCGCTTGTTTGGTATACTTGTCTCCCTCATATAGTGCTTCTAATCTTTCCCAAATCAGGCATGCCAAATCTAAGTTTTTAACTTTAGTAAACTCTCCTTCAGAGAGTGCACTGATCAGTGCTTCTCTTGTGATCATGTTAAGTGAAAATATCTTCTTTTCATCCTCAGTAGGTGTCATCAATTCAGCTTTGGTCTTTATATCCACCTTGTTCCTTGTAATCAACCAATAGTCAATCCCCAAACAAAATAGGCGAGTTCTCATTTTGTTCTTCCAACTATCAAAGTTTTCAGGATCAAATTTTAGACTATCCTTCCTATAGAATGCCATCTCCAGAATCACCTCAAGATGTTAAGCTTTCTCTCCAAGGACCACTTGCTTTGATACCAATTGTTAGGAATAACAATCCACAATATAACTGAGAGGGGGGGGGGGTGAATCAATTGTACGACAGATTATTAAACTTTAAAATTTAAGTAGCGACAATATCAGATCCAATAAACACAATGAATGCCAACACAATAACATAATATTTTGGTCTTGGGGAAACCCTGTTAAAGGTAAAAAACCCAGTGGGAATTAGCACCCACAAATGATGTACTGAGAGTATAGTTATCCTTGTTAGAAGATATAGCCCTTTTAGGAGCTTATTGAAACATTACAATACATAGTCCTTGTTAGAGGATAGACCTTGTTAGGAGTCAAGAACAAAAGGGATGGCTCACTGCCCAAAGAAGGTTAAGCCCACCTTCAAAACTCACTATTTGCAACACAAGTGTATATGAAGAAATAATAAATCTTTTGAACTATTTGGCAAGAACTCTCTTTCCTTGATCAATTCCAATGAAGTACACCAACAAACCTCTACTCTACATACATCAGGCACAATCTCATAGCTTTCACAACCTCTCTATATCATCATCTTCTCCTCCATATATTTTCCAAGAAAAGATCTTTTATTTATACCTTATTACAATTATCATTTAACAGGTCAGCCTATGAGGCTTTCCTAATTACAAAAAATTACATAAACCCTTGCTAAGATACACATAGTATCTACAAAAAGTATACAATGATTTCATTAAAACAATTAATGACCAACATCCTTAATTTATGTTTGCCAAGCATAACACACACTGCATCTCCCAAGTCAGCTTCCAAATAAGTCATCTCCAAAACACACGCCACAACTAACATCATCAAGAATTCTATACCTTGCACTGAATAGTGATCATCATTTAGTACCTTGTCTATCATCCGTCAAGCTTGCATACCTTGAATCCATATCATCTGGAAGATAGACCAGAATCACAGAGACTAACTCTTGCATTTCTCACCATTACAGTTTAGTGACTAGTCTTCACCAAAACATCTGTAACTTATCTAATATGAAAAATTACCTAATGCAATCTTGGATATAAGATCACAACATCCTCTTGAAATCTCATCTATCTTCAGAGCATCTAGAACATCTGTACAATGTCTGCACACTGTGATAACCGACCTATTTTCCTCAAAGAAACATACGTTGACATCAGTGAAAAAACATAGATGAAAACAGTATGAGTGCCTATTCAGTAACGTAGTGATTAAACATATTAAATGTCTCAATCACCTCCCCATGCATTAGCAATATCCAACAAGTTTAAATAAAGATACTAATAATTTGGATAACTTTAGATCAATTTTATTATAACATTTGAAGGTCTTAAAAGGAAATATAAATGCTTTCATTCAAATATTTAACCTAGCATTTTAGATCCATCTATATTCTCTAAGTAATCCTTTATGAACAACATAGCATTTGAAGTATTCATCTCATATGAATGAATCATTTAGGAACTTCAATAAATACATATATGAAATCATCCCATTTGAATTACTAGCCTTTCTTAATCAACAACAATACACAAAATTCCATCTTTCTTTGAAACTTACTAAAATGCTTTTCTTCTAAAATAAACATGCGTTACATAAAGATTACATTTACCTTTTCCTTTCCCTAAATCTATCCATTCCAAGTTACATCAATTTTGGAATACAATAAAGATTAAATTACTTTCATCTCCACTTGGGAGGTTACAATAATGACATAATTTTACATTGATAGGAAATAATGAAAGATAAGAAAAGATCCTTCTTTCTTCAAAACTAGAATAATGTTCAATCAAGAGTCCTTTCAGCACTACAACTGCAACTAATACCTTGATAAAGAAAGATTTACCACCCAACCATGTGGATACCAAAAGGCCCACTCCCCTGTGCTAGGAGATAAACACCAAGATCCATGCAAGAATAAATAACTAGGCCATTCCTAGGGTTGAGATAACCTTTCCAAAACAACAACTGAACAAGGAATGAAATTAAAATCCCTTCCCAAAAGGATCACAAGACTTGGTAGAAACTCTAAATGACAAGCTAGGTGAGTGTCATTCTATATCCCTGACCCCTTGGGTTGTCTTGGTACTAGCCACTCTTGGCCCCGGCCCCCAAGTGGGCACATGCGGAATTGAATGCCTTTCATAAGGACAAGGTCATTTAGTCATACCTATGCATAGGTACCTTCTCCCACTCCCATATTTAGTCTTTACTAGCACTAAAGGCATGGAAAAGGCTTACATTTATCTTATTTAGTGTTTGATTCCACCCAATTAATTTGATTAAAGTTATCACTTGATTAAAACAACTCATCAATGGGTTTCCATAGTACTAGCAACCTAGGGCCCTCACCCCACACTGAGAGCCACTCACCTAGTATTCTTAGGTTTTCTACCCTTACCCCAACATCATAAAAATACAAGATATGCATAAAGACAAGTCATAGAGACATTCAAGTACTACAACCAAGAATCAGAATGGTTTAGGAAATCATATAGTTGTCCTTATCCACCGGATAACCCTAAACCCTAATCCAGATTCCTAAACACATAAAGAAGCTTAAATAGACATATAAACACACTAAAAAACATACACCTAGAAAGAAAAGTGGTACAAAATGACCCAACATCACTTAGGGCTAGCCCCAAGTCATCCAAGAACCCTAAAACCTCAAAAAGGACTAAAACTATGACCTGGCAGAGAGCTACATAGTTGGTCCATGAAGCTATATAGTTGGTCACTCAAGATGCTTAGTTGGCCATGGAGCTATGAAATTGATAGCGTGAATTGCACAGTTGGTCAGTGACTATGTTTTGAAGAATGAGACTTGTAGATTGGGTTTCTATGAAGAACTGAGCAAGATGGAAGCATTAGATGCAGAATCAGGGAAAGACCCAGTTGAGATCTCCCTGTTTTCCTTCCAAAATGTCCCTCAAACCCATCCTTTCAGAAAGGTATCCTTACTATAGATATGGGAATAAGAAAAATGTGCATAGTCTAGAATGCAAACAAGGAAGGAGAATTGATCTTCCTAAAGTCTTAGAGTGCCTACAAACTTATTAGATACACAAGGAAGTATAAAAAGGATCCTAAGAAGACTCCAAAATCTACCAAAACATGGATGAAGATAAAATAACTCATATAGAAAGTACAATATTTTATGTGAACCATATATTTCAAACATAAACATAATCATCCTCTCTCCTAAAACTATCTCATTCAACATTGCAGACATAATACAACAACATAATCATCCTCTAAATTATAAACTCATATAAAAAAAAATTAGATAAACAATATAGCATTCAAACAACACATAGAAAACACATAAGGAGGATCATCTTCTAGGATAGATCCTACCGAGAGTCCCATGGAGAAACTCTTGGAGAAGAAAGTCCAGATATCTTAGCCTACACCCAATACTACTACAGATTATTTTTGAATGCAAACACAAGCCTCCTCCAGGATTACTATGGATATAAAATTATGATATCCTATCAAAACAATAATAAATCTTCCTGATAAATATTTCCAGCCAACTCCCATTCTCACAAAGAATCTTCCCGTAAATAGATTAAAGAAGTGGTTGTACGGGAAAATCCAACTGATGCAACCATTCAAAACTAAAGGTTGGTTAATAGTTAGGCATAAATTATTCCTAATGAAAACCATTCTCGGAGAGGAATAATTAATATTAATCCTCATAGACATTTCCTTTATTTAAGGTAGACAAATAGTAACTTTTAACCTCAGATCCATTAGATTTCCACAATCCATATTACTGTAAGTGTCAGTTTCTAGATTCAATTGTGTAGCATTTTTTAACCATCAACATTTCAGATCATACTACATGATCCAATGTTTCTTTTCTCTCTAGCAACATCCTAATGATGGATCATGTAGTATGATCTGAAATGTTGATGGTTAAAAAATGTTACACAATTGAATCCAGAAACTGAGACTTACAACTTTTAACCTCTAAACATATTTACTATTACCTAGTTACCTAGGCTATTATAAAGGAGGTTACTATTTAACATATATATATATATATATATATATATATATATACATAAGTATGATCTGAAATGTTGATGGTTAAAAAATGTTACACAATTGAATCCAGAAACTGAGACTTACAACTTTTAACCTCTAAACATATTTACTATTACCTAGTTACCTAGGCTATTATAAAGGAGGTTACCATTTAACATATATATATATATATATACATATATATATATATACATATATATATATACATATACATATATATATATATACATATATATATACATATATATATATATATATATATATATATATATATATATATACATACATATATATATATATATACATACATATATATATATACATACATACATATATATATATATATATACATACATATATATATATATACATACATATATATATATATACATACATATATATATATATATACATACATATATATATATATACATACATATATATATATATACATACATATATATATATATATACATACATATATATATATATACATACATATATATATATATATACATACATATATATATATATACATACATATATATATATATATACATACATATATATATATATATACATACATATATATATATATATATACATACATATATATATATATATATATATATATATATATATATATATATATATATATATATATATATATATATATATATATATATATATATATACTGGACATTACATAAATGTAATTTTATTTAATTATTTCTTAATACCTTTTAGTGTAATAATTTCTTAACCACAAATAATTATATAAATATATGTAACCATATGCATAATAAAATATAGAATATTCTATAAAATAGAATTAGAGTTACTATTCACAAAATATCATACTCAATAAATGCAAGAAACAAGGAACAAGATCCCCATAATATAACAAGCTAAGAAAACACAATAATTCACCATCTGACACAGGGATTGATTTAGGCATTCCCCATCCTAAGGAGCAGAAAAGGGTTAGAGGTAGGGTTCATTCTCATAGAACCTTAGTATTATCTCCATAACAAAAACAATGATTGAGGATTTTGAGGGTACGCTTAGACCTGTGAGACCAGGTGGAGTCGATTCCTAGTACTTGTAAGCTTGCATCACTAAGAAGAGATACATGTGCATAGATATAAAAATATACAATAAGACATTTGTAAGTAGATGACCAGGATTGATACATTGTGTGGACCTCAAATAAGTGAGTAACTATGAATTCATCTTGAATCATGAAAACACATCAGTCATATATACATGAAGCATGGGACATCATAGATAGTAATGGTTAGATTCCAAATCCTTGGGTTACCTCTATTATCTTCCATAAGCATATATAAGATAGATGATTTTCAATTTAAAAAACATTAAACAATAATCATAAATGAGTATATCTAAATATCTAATAAGCATATCATCATCCAAATAATAATAATTGTAGACATATAGTTCTAACCATGATTATGAAAAATTTCCAATCTAAGAGTAAAAATATAATCATCTGAAAGGGTATTACACTTTCTCCTTGAGCCTTATGGGATTTGGTCTAGAATCTATTGGTCATTCCTAAAATAAACATATTTTTTGGGCTTCAAGTGCATCTAAAAAGATTTTGATTACTAATAACTTGTTCAAAAGGGGTTTATCTATTCCCAATCACTGCTATCTTTGTTTGGGAGATGATGAGAGTTCCTTTCAAAATTTTCTTGTATGTCATTTTTCTGGTTGTTCATCTCAAAGAGGTGGTTGTTGTCTTGGGTTTTCCCTAACTCCTTTTATGACTATTAGATCCAATGGAAAGCCCCAAATTCTAATAATTCTCTTTTCCTATGTTGGTCCTTGATGGTGCCTAATATTGTCTGGGGCCTCTAGAAGGAGAGGAATAATTGCATCTGTAGGGATGTCATATTGGATAAAGGTACATCCTCTAAGATTATATTGGTTATATAGGAGAATTTTGGGATTTCATAATCCAATTTGAATGTTGGCGGTCCTCTTCTTACTCCAATGGTTAATGAGTTATACATTTCTATAAGGTAGAAGATACAATAAGATATTTCAAGCCCTTTGATGACTCACAAATTTCCTAAAGTTAGAGTAGCTTTGTCTTCTCCTCCTTTGGGATGGATTAAAATCAATACTAATATGGAAGAGAAGGGGAATCCTATACCTCTTGGATATGGGGTAACACCTTGTGATCACAATGGTGGGCTTGTCTTGATAGTGGCCCTCCCATTGGGTACTCAGAAAAACCACTATGTTGAGGCTTATATTGGTTTCAAAATGGTTAAAGATAAGGGATTAAAGAAAATAGGATTGAGAGTGACTCCCTTGATATCACCAATTTCCTAATGGGAAAGGTCCCCCCAATTTGGACCGTTAAAAGTATAACTGAATATTGCAAATTTATGTTTAGCTAGTTTTAAGAGATTAAAATTTCTCATGTTTTTTGTAAGGTAAATTGTGTGGTGGATATGCCAGCTAATGCTGGTATCTTGTATCAACAAAATTTAAATTCAGATATTAATGATCATATCCCGGTGGATATCCAAATGATAATTCATAGTGATATTGGGAAGTGATAATACACAACCATCCTTGGAAATGATTCCATTATGTGTGGGACTTGATGTTTATGTAAGGGCTTCATTTATGATTAACTGGTGGAGATTTCTAGAAATTATTCTCCTAGTTATTTTCTTAGATTTCTTAATTTTTGAGAGGGTGGAAGGTACTCATCATAGAAAGAGTAGGGGAGATCATAATAGATTAGATCCTATGGTGTATGATAAATGCAAAAAAATGGCACTCTGTGGAGTTAGCTTTTAGTGGTAGGCTTGAATTGCAACATGGAAAATTGAATGGTGTGGATGCCTAGCTCATTGGAAATTTCATGGATGGTTGTAGAAAGGAAACATTGAACGTTTATGGGTTGGAGCTATCAATTAATTATTAGGATCTCATTTTTGAGGTGTCGAATACTCTTGATGAAGCAATGAAATTTTATAAAGAGCAAAAATGTGGTAATGAGGCAGTGGAGATTTTCTTTGAACCAGATGAAAGAGGATTTGAGAGGAAGAATTTGGATGGGGTTTCTAATACAAAATCTCTAAAGAATCCACGGTCTAATGTTGCAGAGGTAATAATGTGGTACCTGACTCTTGATGGAAAATGTACCTACATTTTTAGTTCACTTTGTTATTCTTAATCATTTTAGGCATATAAAGTATGTTTCTTTTCCCTTATACCTCCTCCCTTGTTATTAATGAGGGTTTAATACTTATTATTATGGAGCATTATAGGGATCTACATATTGAGAAAAACCATCCCCATAAATATTGTATAAATTTTAAAAAGAATGTGAGAATTAACTACGGTGACACCTCCTTAGAGAAGGAGAATTTTGACTCAGATGGTGATGAAATCTTCCATATTTACAAGAAGAAACAAATCTCTTTTACTCCCCTTGATTGAAAAATAATAGTGATTTCAAAGGATGATGACTTAGGTTACACCATGTTGGTTGACATTATTCCAAATTCTATGGACCCCGGCCAGGATGTGAAAGGTAAAGGGAAAATGATGTTATTTGTTTCTAGGAAATCTAAAAGTACCTTCAAACCCTCTATGTCCCTATCAATCAAGGATAAAAAAAAGTCCTCCAAGCTCAAAAATAATTCTCAATCTACACCAGAATCTACCCCTATTACCCCCCCTCCCCAAAATTATGTGAAAGAGGATTTAGATGTGGGTATCCATGTGGATATACTAGTTGAATTTGAGAAAGCCACCCCCACTAAGAAAATCTCAACAATGCTGAAGAACCTTAGTGCTAATAGAGATGTTAAACATATGATGGAAAGTTAGGGTTCTATATTTTCTTGGATTGTGACTAAGATTAATGCTTTGAAAGAAATATCATCTCATTTAAATCAGATATTATATAGTATTATGACAAGTACTCAGGCTTTAGAAAAGTGTATAAATGATTTGAAGGAATATTATGAACTCTGGGTAAACAATATTGAGGACTTTGTTTTGGTTATGTAGGACAAGTCAATAATCATTATTGGAATCTGAAAGACTACAATTGATAATACTACAAAAGGATTGAAGAAATTTAATTAACATGTTGATACTATTTAGATGATTTCCATAGGTCATTCTATCTCTCCCTTTGCTAGTGTGAAATCAGTTAAAAAACCCCCATTTCATGGATACAAGTAAGGCCAATAGAAATAAGGGTCAAGATGAACAAGAAGAATATGTAGATGAGAGGATCAATAAGGAGTGTGTTTCATGTATGCTACTATATTGAGGAGTAAGGATGAGGAGAGTACCCCTATAGATAGTAAATTTAAGAAACATAAAAGTATTAATGCTAGTATTGCTCTTAAGAATGAGAGTCTAGTTAAAAGTATGTAGTTCGTGGTGGGGTGTTAGGCCCCTATTTTTGGTTTTTTTTTGTTTAGTCACATTTATTTAGATATTGGTTCTATTTTTGATACTTTTTTCATATAGTTTGTAAAGAGTTGGGTTTCTGGTCCCTGTAAAACTAGTTTTCCTTTAATAAAAAATAAGGGCCATAATAAGAAATATAAACAAAACATATAAAAATCATCACATCATAGGGGAAGTACATTACAACATGGAAAAAAAAAATCCACCATACAAGACGAGGTAATCAAGCATATCATCCACTCCCCATTTCAGTCTATAGTGTTTATAGAAGGTTCGAAACATGCAAGAGGAGCAACATCAAGGACACAAAATTGAACAATACCTAGTTCCAAGCAAGTACCATGTTGTAAAGATGAGTCACCTTTTTTGTCACTAGGATTAAGAGATAATTGTTTTACAAATATAGCTGGTCAATCATGTTTAACATCAATAAGCTCACAAGTATCATTAGAATCACTAGCTTGAATATCATTATTTGTATTAAAAAATTGAAATCTTCATCATCATAAAGAGTATCTTGTTCATCCATATTAAATTTAATCAAATCTAAGATACAAAAAGAATTATCATATTTGGTCAATCTCATATTTTTCAAATTAACTTCCTCCCTTGGCCTATGCATAGCTTGGTCATAGGGAATCTAGGCATCAATAGGTGTCTTAGGGGAGGAAAATACTTAGGAAGCACACTTACATGCTCTAGCATGATTTTTACAGTGGTGATCACAAGAACAATAGATATGTTTGGTTTTGTTTTCTATTTGAGTTTATTTAGGAGAAATAATTATCAAGTCCTTTTCTTATTTAGGGGGAAGAGTGGAAGGAGCTACACTAGGATGAGAGACAACACATATAGAAAATTCATAGGATATAGGAGGTGGAACAAAAGCATAAAAAGGTGGTGTAGGAGCTATAGAAAGAAGTCCATTTGTAGGGAAAGGATGTGGAACAATCTTAGAATTGTCAAGCTCACAAATCTTGTGGATTTTAAATTTTTGATAGGATATGAAATGATTATCTTTATGAGGTTAGATTTTTTAAGGCATGGAAGGCCAAAATAAATCAAGTTTAAATGTCCCTTCATACAATAAAGGATGATAGAGACTATGATTAATCATTATTATTTCTCCATCATGGTGAAATTTCAAACACTTACGGATACAAGAGACTGTCTTTCATAGAGGTGAGCTAAAGAAGAGAACACCTACCTTGAAACTGATCAAAATTTGAGATGAAAATCGTTGGTGTAATTAGATATTTCTAATTACACTTTACTTAATCTTACTTAGGATAATGTATTGCATAGTTGTTTTTATTAGGAATAATCTGAAGAGATAACTGAGAGGGGGGGAGGAGGTGACTAAGTTATCTACAAGATTTAATTCTTTATCCAATTGAGTATAGAAGAATATTAAGCATAAACACAATATAAGAACACTTAACACAACACCACAATTTTGGTTATGGGGAGACCAAAATAGGTAAAAAACCCTGTGGGAATTAGCACCCA
Source organism: Chamaecyparis obtusa (assembly GCA_027943335.1). NCBI lineage: Eukaryota > Viridiplantae > Streptophyta > Pinopsida > Cupressales > Cupressaceae > Chamaecyparis > Chamaecyparis obtusa. The sequence goes on along the minus strand of BSBK01000326.1, from coordinate 359,817 downwards.
CTATGAACTACACTAGAGTATAATGATCCATGTTAGAAGAGCTTAGAACCATGTTAGGAGCTGATCTTTACAATGCATTAAGTACAGTGACCTGGTCAAAGGTTGTACCTTGTTAAGAGTCTTTTATAATTAATCCTATTAGAGGTGAGGACACACTATCTGGGAGCACATTGCTCAAAGGGGTGAAGGTAGAAACCTTCTGTTTAATAGATACACACCATATTTGGATCTTGGTGAACTATGAGTTAGATCTTCTATTTGGATCAGTTCCAATGAATAGCATACACTTCCTTCTTTGTCGCATAGACCTTCTACCGATGGATCAATGCTTCACACCTTCTGCTATGCTCTTATCTTTTTAACTATCTGCCATACTTAGCGATCACAACTTGACCGACTATAAGTATCTTTCTCCAAATGATATAATCAAGTCAACCTATTAGAACTTCCTTGAAATCATAATAGAGAAACAATATAACTCTCCAAAAACCTCTCCAATGGTTATACTAAGCATGCAACACTAATTAGGACCGTGCAAATCCATATGAGTAGATGCATTGCTTCACACTGTCGTCTCCACTAAATTAACTGATTCTTTCTTCTCATCTTGAAATATATTATGCACTCTTAACCAAAAATTCTTAACTCTTTTCCAAACACTAATCCAAGAATGCATATCCAAATGATAGGTGCAACTACTACAATAATAAAAACAATGTCGACTCCATGAGATAAACTCAAGAAACTGTAACTGGCAACTAGAAACATCATAACTCAACCTGTACTGCACAACTGACTCTACATCCATGAACATAGCTTCACTAAAACATCTACAAAATAAATATAAATACATAAGGATCCATTAAAACCATACTGTAAATCACATGCAAAACTCTTCTTGGGACTTGTTTGGAACACTACTGATACAAACAACTATATTATTGTCTTCACTCAGAATCAACCTCTACATCTATGATATCATGCTGATAACATATATAGGAACCATATGCTCAAGTATCTCTCCTTCAGGCTTCCACATGCTGCTTACCAGATGTTGTCATCAATGAAAAGCATATAGTCAGCACTGGCTTGCTGGAAAATATCCAAAAATATCCCCCTTTGGCATTGATGGAAACATATGGAATGAAAAATAACACCAATCCAAATGAGAAATTAATTTATAACATTCTCCATTTCCTCAACAAAACTCCCCCAAGGATGAATCCTCCATCTACTACTGAATGCTTTGAATATCAACTACTTTATCTCCTTACTGTATACCCCCCATTACTGTTTTGTTTCTTCTTACTAAATACTTACTCCCCCTTTCTAGAATAAAATGACTATTTTGTTTTTCATAACTATATACTAAATACTTACTCCCCCTTTCTAGAATAAAATGACTATTTTGTTTTTCATAACTATATACTAAATACTTACTCCCCCTTTCTAGAATAAAATGACTATTTTGTTTTTCATAACTATATACTCACTCCCCCCTTGACATCAATGGAAAAGGGTGCCAAAACAAAAAAGCACTGGTACTACTCCTAAAGTAGAGTAGTCAACCATTCATCAGTCACTGAGGACTAATGCACTCCTGCAAACTCTAATCAAATTCAAGGAAGGGAATTAATCCCATCTTCTCCCCAAGATACTCAAATGTATCCTTTGGTAAAGGCTTTGTGAATATGTTAGCTAGCTAATATTTTGTACTCACATAGTCTAATTTTACTCCTTTCTCTACAAATTTCTCTCTTAGGAAGTGATATTTTATCTCAATGTGTTTTGTCTTTGCATGCATCACAGGGTTCTTTGACATATTGATAGTGCTAGTGTTATCACAATGAATAACAATAGGATAATCAATTTGAATTCCAAAATCTTTTATCATCTACTTGATCCAAAAAAATGTAGAACAATTTAATGCTACTGCTACATACTCTGCTTCGACTGTGGACTAAGAAATACAATTATGCTTCTATTTTGTCCAAGTAACAAGCCTATCCCCAAGAAATACTGCTCCTCCTAAGGTACTCTTTCTATCATCCACACATCCTGCCCAATTTGCATCTATATACACATGAAGTTCTACATTTTATGAATTAGGATACCATAAACCATAATCTATAGTTCTTTTCAAATATCTAAATATCCTCTTTACTACCATAAGATGACTTTGTTTAGGTTCAGCTGAAAATCTTCCAACTATACCAACTGCATTAGAAATATTAGGTCTAGATTGAGTGAGATAGATTAGTTTACCAATCATAGACTTATACAAGGTCATGTCTACTGCTGCTGAATCATCTTCTTTTGAAAGCTTGCATCCTATTATCATAGGGGTACTTACTAGCTTGCAATCATCCATCTTGAACTTCTTCAATATCTCTTTCACATACTTAGACTAATTAATGAAGATACCTTTATCTATCTGATGCACATTCAGTCCCAAAAAGTACTTGATAGGTCTAATCATGCTCATTTTGAATTCACTCTGCATTTCTTTAGAAAATTCTACACTAAGCTTGTGATTACCACCAAAAATAATGTCATAAAAAAATATAGCAACCAACAATAATCCATCAGGTGTCTCTCTCATGAATATAGAAACCAACAATAATCCAATCTTTGTCAAGTATCCATCAAGTCTTTCATACCATGCTCTAGGGGCTTGCTTAAGTCCATAGAGGGCTTTCTTTAGTTTGCATAACATATCAAGTATGTCTGATAAAGTAAATCCTTCAGGCTGTTCTATGTAAACTTCTTCCTTCAACTCTCCATTTAGGAATGCTAACTTGACATCCATTTGATATAATTTGAAGTTTTTAAATGTAGAATAGGATAGAAACAACTTTATGGTTTCCAATATGCTTACAGGGGCAAATGTATCTGAATAATCAATTCCTTCTCTTTGTGCATATCCTTTACATACTAGTCTTGCTTTGTTTCTTACTACTATTCCATCTTCATTCATCTTGTTTTTGAATATCCACTTGGTTCCAATCACATTCTTATCACTAGGCCTAGGGACCAATTCCCATGTGTCATTCTTAATTACCTAATCTAGCTCTTCTTTCATTGCTTCATGCCAATTTGAATTATTACATGCATCTTCAACACTTAAAGGTTCAATTTGTGAAAGTAAGCATACCTCTTAATTAGCTATTGAAATTTTTGCTTTTGATCTTGTCATGAATTTTCTATTCTGATCTCCAATGATATCTTCCTTTGAGTGGTATCTAGATGTGAATTTAGGAACATTAGGTGTGACTCTCTCATCTGACTTCTATGATTCTTCTTCACTAGTCTCAGGGTCATTGAATAATACATCAATGTTGTCAAACATTTCTTCAACAACTATTTATCTAGTGGTAGGTATAGGTTCTTCTTCAATCATAGGTGCATCATCATGATATATCTTGTTAGCTTGTGCTGACTGATTAGGAAAGTACTATCTAGGAAAGTACTAAAAGAGAAGGGGTTCAGGGGTGCAGCCCCCAAGGTGAATTTTTTTGAGGCTGACATATTTTTGGCTATTTTTGGGCTGACATATTGTAACTCATTATAACCCTAAAGAGGAAAAATATTGTATAATATGGCTTAGGGTTAGGGATTTCATTATGTATGATTTTAGTACTTACGGTGAAATTGACTTGTAAGGGATTACAGATTGTAATCAAGTTGTAATCACTGGATAATAATAATATTGGACTCACTGTTGCTGGATGTAGCTTAGGGATTGGGTGAACCATGTTAAATCTTTGTGTATTGTGTTCTCTTCGATGTGGTTTTTTTTTTTCTGATATTGGCTATATTTGCATGTAATTTTTATTTTTGTCTTGTTAATTCTAACAAGTGGTATCAGAACAAGGTTTTTTTTCAGTTATCCTCTGCAGGAAGATCTCATGGTTTAGTGGGACTCTCATGGTTGAGTGGGATAAATGGTAGATGAGGGTAGGTTGAAGGTTGACAAGTTTAATGGGCAAAACTTTCAGTTATGGAAAATTAAAATGGAGGACTATCTCTATCAGAAGGATCTATGGTGACCGTTGGAAGGAAAAGCCAATAAACCAACAAGCATTTCTGATGAGGACTATACAATTCTTGATAGAAAGGCTCTTGGTAGTATTTGATTATGCCTGGCACAATCGGTGGCATTTAATATTACACAAGCAACAACGTCTGATGATTTGATGAAAACCCTAGTGAAGTTGTATGAAAAGCCCTCCACTTCAAATAAGGTATTTCTCATGAAGCATTTGTTTAATATAAAAATAGTGGAAGGTGGGCCATTTTCTAATCATTTAAATAAGTTTAATATAGTTACCAGTCAATTAACTTCTGTTAATATTATTTTTGATGAAGAAGTCAGGACTCTCTTGATTTTGTGTTCTTTTCTTGAAAGCTAGAATGGCTTGGTAATGGCTGTTAGTAATTCTATTTTTGGTTCTAATACCCTAAAATATGATGATGTTATTGGTGTAATTTTGAGTGAGGAAATTTGTAGGAAAAGCTTAGGTGGATCCACATCAGGTAGTGTCTTAAACGCACAAAGCAGGGGTAGAACCAATGAGAGAGGAAAAAACTTTAGAAATCATGGGAAATCAAGAGGAAAATCAAAGGGAAAGAGGTCTGAATCCAAAGGGCCAAATGATTGCTGGTACTGTGGAAAACAAGGTCATAAGAAGAAAGATTGCTGGTCTCGAAAGAATAAAGAAGGAGACAAACAAGAAGGTAACTAGGAGGTAAATGTGGTAAGTAATAAATCAGAAGAGGATGCTTTGATTATTTTTTTATAAAGTATTGATGATTCATGGGTTTTAGATTCTGGGGCTTCATTTCATGCTACACCCCATAGAGGTTACTTTCTTGATTATATCCAAGGGGATTTTTGCCTATTTTATTTGGGAGATAATGAACATTGTCAGATAGTTGGAAAGGGAAAAATTAAGATTAAGTTGTAGAATGGGAATCATTGGCTACTACAAGAGGTAAGACATGTTCCAAGGCTGAGTAGGAATTTAATTTCAGTAGGGAAATTGGGTGATGAGGGTTGCACAATTACTTTTAATGATAGAAATTGGAAGGTTTCAAAAGGTTCCTTAGTAGTAGCAAAAGGTGTGAAAGTAGGCACCTTATATCTTTGTACAAGTCATACTCTTCCTTCTACTTTAATTGTTTCAAAAGATAATGAATTTTCAGGAACAATGGCTGCAATTGAGTAGGAAGAACATCAAATCATTGATGTAGATTCTGACACAGCACTATGGCACAACAGACTTGGGCACATGAGTGAAAAAGGTATGAAATTACTTCATTCAAAGAAATTTTTACCTAATCTGAAATGTCTCAATATGGATTTTTGTGAGAGTTGTGTGTATGGAAAACAAAAGAGAGTTAGTTTTGTGAAGAGTGGGAAGGAAAAGAAAAATGAGAGATTAGAGCTTGTGCATACGAATGTATGGGGACTAGCTCAGGCATCTTCCCGTGGTGGCTCTTTGTATTATGTTACATTTATAGATGATGCAACAAGAAAAGTATGGATTTATTTGGTTAGACAAAAATTTGATGTATTTCAAACTTTTAAGAAATGGAAATGCTTGGTTGAGAATGAGACTGGTAAAAGGTTAAAAAGTCTTAGATCTGATAATGGTGGTGAGTATTGTAGCACAAAATTTGAATATTATTGTTCCTCTAATGGTATTCATAGGTAGAAAACTGTACCAAGGACTCCACAAGAAAATGGAGTGGCTAAACGCATGAATAGGACAATATTGGAGTGTGGAAGGAGTATGAGGTTGCATGCTAGGCTGGCCAAAAACATGTGGGAAGAGGCTATGAACACTATTTTTTATTTAATCAATAGAGGCCCCTCTACTCCTTTGGACTGTGGTATTCCAGAAGAAGCATGGAGTGGTAAGAAGATGAGTTATTCTTTTCTCAAAACCTTTGGTTGTGAAGCTTTTGCACATATAGATTATGAAAATAGAAACAAGATGGAAGCTAAGTCAAAGAAATGTGTATTTAATGGATATGGCATTGATGAATTTGGTTATAGGCTTTGAGATTTTGAAAATCATAAAATTGTAAGAAGTAGGGATGTCATATTCAATGAGAAAGTATTGTACAAAGATCTGTTGTAGCAGTATGAGAAGAAAGAAAATGACTATGTAGTACTGGATGATACTGCAAAAGATGATGTTCTAGTAGTTCCTTATGCTTCGCAAGAAAAGCAACAAAAAATACCACACACCCCAGTGAATGTTAGATGGTCAACAGGGCTAAGTAGACCTCCAAAAAGATTTTCTCCATCTTTGTATTCTAATTTGTTAACAGATGCTGGTGAACCTAAATGTTATAATAAAGCTATGCAGGTAGATACAAAGATTTAGTGGGAGTTTGTAATGACAGATGAAATGGACTCCTTGCTGAAAAATCACACTTGGGATTTATGCAAGTTACCTATAGGTAAAAGGGATTTACAAAATAAATGGGTTTACAGGATGAAAGAAGAGGATGGAGGTAAGAAAATATTTAAAGCCAGGTTAGTTGTAAAAGGATTTGCACAAAAAAAGGGTATTGATTTTGATGAGATATTTTCTCTAGTTGTTAAAATGACTTCTATCCATACTGTTTTAAGTATTGTCGCTACTGAAGATTTTCATTTAGAGTAGCTTGATGTTAAAACAACTTTTCTTCATGGTGATTTGGATGAAGAAATATATATGGTCCAACAACAAGGATTTGAGGTCAAGGGTAAGGAGAATTTGGTGTGCAGATTGCAAAAAAGTTTATATGGCTTGAAGCAAGCACCTCGGCAATGGTATATTAAATTTGACACTTTTATGAATGAGCATGGATATAGTCGATGTCATTCTGACCATTGTGTTTATTTTAAGAGGTTGGATGATGAGAGCTACATTATTTTATGTTTATATGTTGATGATATGCTTGTAGCTGGGTCTAACATGGATCACATTAAGGGGTTGAAACAATAGTTAGTAGATTCATTTTCTATGAAGGATTTGGGGGCAGCAAAACAAATCCTTGGTATGAAAATTTGTAGAGATAGGAAAAATAGGAAGTTGTCTCTATCTCAGGCTGATTATATTGAGAAGATGTTGCAACGTTTCTCTATGGAGAATGCCAAAGTTGTCAGCACACCTTTTCTTGGTAATTTGAAATTGACTACAAAGATGTGTCCTAAGACATCAAAAGAAGAGGCAAAAATGTCTAAGGTACCTTATGCTTCAGCTATAGGGAGCTTAATGTATGCTATGGTATGTACTAGGATAGATATTGCACACACAGTGGGAGTCATTAGCCGATATATGAGTAACCTTGGTATTAAGCATTGGAATGCGGTCAAATGGATTCTCAGATATTTGAGAGGTACATCCAGTAAGTGTTTACACTTTGGGGGTTCTACTACTACTGTACAAGGCTATGTTGACTTAGATTTGGTAGGAGATATAGATAGCATGTGGAGTACTATAGGTTATGTATTTACTATTGGTGGGACATCAGTGCATTGGATTTCTCGACTAAAAAAGGTGGTTTTTTTATCCACTACAAAGGAAATGTATGTTGCTGCTATAGAGGTAGCCAAGGAGATGATATGGCTTCAATTTTTCATGGAAGAATTGGGACATCCACAGAGGGATAATTTTTTGCATACAGATAGCCAAAGTGCCATTCATCTTGCGAAGAATTCTTCTTTGCACTCAAAGACAAAACATATACAGTTGTGGTACCATTTCATTCGGTCAGTTTTGGATGATGGGAAGTTAAAGATAGAAAAGATTCATATAGATGATAATCCAGTAGATATGTTTAAAAAGGTAGTAACAAGGGAGAATTTGAACTCATGTTCAGCTTTAGTTGGTCTTCTAGACTGAATAGAATAAAGGAACAATTGAGTCCAGCGTGGTTCAATCCAGTGTGAGCCTCATATTGTAGTGGTATTGCTACAAGATCAGTCTCCAAGTGGGAGGTTTTTTAGTGTGGATACTGATTAGTCACCAAGTGGGAGATTGTTAGCTTGTGGTGACTAATCAGGAAAGTACTATCTAGGAAAGTACTATACATTTGTACTCATTATAACCCTCAAGTGAAAAAATATTGTATAATATGGCTTAGGGTTAGGGATTTCATTATGTATGATTTTAGTACTTGTGGTGGAATTGAGCTCTAAGGGATTGTGGATTGTAATCAAGTTGTAATCACTGGATAATAATAATATTGGACTCATTGTTGGTGGATGTAGCCTAGGGATTGGGTGAACCACATTAAATCTTTGTGTATTGTGTTCTCTTTTGTGTGGTTTATTATTTTCTAATAGTGGTTATATTTGCATGTAATTGTTATTTCTGTCTTCTTAATCCTAACATATCTTTTGAATCATAAAATTTTCATCAATCTTAACATGATCATTTTCAATGATCTTGTTCAATCTTAGTTAAAACATCTATAAGCTTTTCTTTTAGTAGAGTAACCAAGAAAAATACCTTCATCACTTCTTGCATCAAACTTTCCAATAGCTTCATCTCTCTTGATGTAGAACTTGCTTCTAGAGATTCCAAAGTATTTCACATGAGGTACATTACCAAACCATAGCTCATAGGTGTCTTGTCTATGCTTGGACACAATTGAATTCTATTGATAGTATAGATTGCAGTATTGACCGCATCTCTCCAATAGGTGTGTGCCACATTTCCTTAAATCATGATGGTGTGTGCTATGTCAAGTATGATCATATTCCTTCTTTCTTCAATTCCATTATGCTGAGGGGTTCTAGGTGCACTTAGCTATCTCTTTATCCCATGTTCTTCGTAGTAATCATAAAATATGTCAGAGGTGAATTCTCCTCCTCTATCTGATCTCAGACATTTAATTTTTAATCCAGACTCATTTTCAACTTTAGCTTTGAATATTTTTAACTTCTCAAATGATTTTGACTTGTCTTTTAAGAACACAACCCACATGATTCTAGAATAATCATCAACAAACAAAATAAAGTACCTTTCACCATAGTATGATCTTGCTTCAGTTGGTCCACATAGGTCTGTATACACTAGATGCATTTTTTTTCTCTACCAAATTATGTTTTCTTCTAAATAAATTCCTCACATGCTTTCCCATCACACATTCCCTACATATTGTATCAATTGGTTTTGGAATACTAGGAAGGTCTCTTATTGCCTTTACATTGCTTATCTTCACTATGTTGTCAAAATTGATATGACATAGTCTTTTGTGCCATAGCCAACTATCATCTACTTTAGCAACAAAACAACTTGCTTCTGAATTAAGCTGAAAAAATTACATTTTGTCTTTGAACCTGATGCAATCATTTCTCCTTCTTTGTTATTAATGATTCACTTGTTGTCTTTGAATTCCAACTGATATCCTTTGTCAAGAAACTTCCCAACACTTAGTAGGTTATGCTGCAAACCATCAACATAAAGAACATCATTAGTGTTGTTCTTTCCATCCAATGTGATAGCTCCTCTACCTATGATAGGTTTAGGAGTGTTGTCTCTGAATCTAACCATGCCACCTTTATACTTATCCAAATGTACAAATATATCTTTGTCTCCTATCATGTGATGTGAACAACCATTGTCAATGCTCTGAATCTGTTCTGATGTCTGCTTGTGAAATCAATGCTAACTCTTGTTCTTTGTTTTCATCTTCAAGGTCCATTTCATCAAATATTTTCTCCATATCTGCAAGAGCAATGAATTCAATTTCATCTTTTGCTGTATCTTCATCTAATACTCCATCTTCAACATAGTAACATTCTTTAGTATACTTAGGCTTGTAATTAGTTTTGAACTTCTTGACTCTTGTAGGACATTTAGAAGAAAATTGACCAATCTTGTTACATGAAAAGAATTTGAATGGTAACTGACCTTCATATTTTCCTTTTCCTTTCCTTTCTTTCTTAGCAATCATAGCAATGAAATCATCTAGTGCTTTCTCTTCATCATCATCATCAAAATTACTAGAAGTGTTCAAGGATTTCTTACCATGGACTGAAGCTTTGAAGGTTGTCTCACTTTTAGGCTCTATCTTCAAACTTGATATCTTGAATGCTGAAATCTTTCTTATTAAGGTCTCTCTTTTGTAGTCTTTTGAAAATTGCATAGTCTCATCTAGGATGTTTATCTTGCTCTCATATTCTAGTTTCAATGTAGTCATCAACTTATACACTATGTCTTCTTCCAAAATTTCTCCACCATTATTTCTGATTCCTACAACAACTTCATTAATCCTTTTATTGTAGGCTTTGATGTTCTCTTCAGGTAGCATCTCCAATGTATTGTACTTTTTCTTCCATGTCTTTCTATGCACATTCTTGGCTTGGATGTCTCCTTCAAACATGTCTTTGAGATACTTCCATATCTTGTATGCTTTATCTACTTTCTTGATCTTTGAAAACTGATTGTCAGACAAGGCGTTGATAAGGGCTTCTTTGGCAATAGCATTTTGAGTGAACATCTCCTTATGCTTAAGAGTTGCATCTTCATTTGCAAGATCTGACAAAGAGGGAATCTGAACTTCTTTGGTAGCTACTTCAAAAATTTCAAATGCAATGAACTGCAAATGTGTCATCATTTTGTTCTTCCAATGTAGATAGTTCTCTCCATCAAACTTAGGACTTTCTTTTCTAAAGAATGCCATTTGATCAATCTTGAGCTATTAAAATTTCTTTCTATGGCACTTGGCTCTGATACCAATTGTTAGCAATGGTCCCAAGAGATAACTGAGAGGGGCAGGGGGGTAAATAAGTTATCTACAAGAATCAATTCTTTATCCAATTAAGTATAGAAGAACATTAAGCATAAACACAATATAAGAACACTTAACATAACACCACAATTTTGGTTATGGGGAAACCCAAATAGGTAAAAACCCCGGTGGGAATTAGCATCCACTATGAACTGCACTAGAGTATAATGATCCCTACTAGAAGATCCTAAAACCCTGTTAGGAGTTGATCTTTACAATGCATTAAGTACAATGACCTAGTCAAAGGTCCAACCCTGTTAGAAGTCTTTTATAATTAACCCTATTAGGGGTGAGGACACACTGTCTAGGAGCACACTACTCAAAGGGATGAAGGTTGAAACCTTCTTTTTAATAGATACACACTATATCTAGATCTTGGTGAACTACAAGTTAGACCTGCTATCTAGATGGCTCAATACTTCACACCTTCTGCTCTTCTCTTATCTTTTTAACTATCTTCCATACTTAGTGATCACAACTTGACCAGCTATAAGTATCTTTCTCCAAATGATATAATCAAGTCAACCTATTAGAAATTCCTTGAAATCATATTAGAGAAACAATATAACTCTCCAACAACATCTCCAATGACTATACTAAGCACGCAACACTAATTAGGACCACATGACTCCATATGAGTGTTGGAAACAATTGTCTGAAGGAAATTGCTACTCAATTATGTATTGTCTTTGATGTCACACTATGTCATAGTCCGCAGCAATCAGCCTCTACCGAGCTCAGTCGGTCTACCAGTCAGGAATATTTAGTGTTTACCGAGTTCACTCGGTTGCCGAAGAAAATATTTAGTGTTTACCGAGTTCACTCGGTTGCCGAAGAAAAGATAGTGTTTACCGAGTTCACTCGGTTGCCGAAGAAAAGATAGTGTTTACCGAGTTCACTCGGTTGCCGAAGAAAAGATAGTGTTTACCGAGTTCACTCGGTTGCTGAAGAAAAGATAGTGTTTACCGAGTTCAGTCGGTTATCAAAGGTAAAGAATTGTCGGTGTTTACCGAGTTCCCTCGGTCACCGAAAGATTATAGAAAGATATGATCACCGAGCACTGTCGGCCCTTGAAGGATTTTTTGCAAATAGAGTTTACTTAATTCAGCCGACTGTTATACTAAATAATGTCGATTTGACTAATCCAAAATCATATAAATAAAAGGTCAAAAGTGAAAAGTAAACAACAATATAGCAGAAGATTTACAGAAGAAAAGAAGGAAAGGTATATGCGAACTTGTGAAGGATGTTCAGATATCCTTGAGGAGTAGCAGAGATTTATTCGATCAGAAAGGATCAGAATTATGCAGAACAGAGATCTATAATCAGCAAGACAGTTGCATTATTATACAGGTCACTTTTTCATTGTTACCTTCTTATCATTGTAACAGTGAATTCTAAATCTCTTAACCGAGTTGGTTTAACAGCCATAATATAAATCCTCTAACAAGGTGACAATTCCATTGAATTGTTTTCAAGACCTCTTACCAGGCCACTCCTAGCAGGGTGTTTTAAATCCTCTAACAAGGTCACACCTAACAGTGTGTTTTGTAACCTTTCACCGGGTTGGCTTCTAACCGGGCATCACCTCAGAAAAGTGAAAATCAGTATCTAGATACATTGGTGGTTTTTCCCATATTGGGTTTCCACGTTAAATATTGTGTCTCTTGTGTTCTTAATTGCTTTCACAATCATATACATGTTTTGATGAATATCTAAAGATAATATTGATAATACTTTCTGCATCTTCAAAGTTACTGCAATCTATTTACCGAGTGCCAAAACAAATAACAGTGTTAAGATATCCTAAGGGATCTGCAAAGAATTAATAATCAAGATTTATGGTTGTCTGATTCACCCCCCCCTCTCAGTCACTTCATCCATATTCCATCAATTGGTATCAGAGCTTTTGGTGCTTGCAGGAAAGGTTTCAAAGACCTAAGCTAAAGATCAGGATGTCTTACAAGAGGGAAATTCCAAAGCTTAACAGAGATAACTTTTCAGCATGGCAAGGTCTCATGCGACTTCATCTGGATTCCATTGGTGATTCAGGATGCAAATACATTGATGAAGAATACACAATTCCTAATGGTGCATTAACTGTTGAAGACATTGCAGATAAAAAGACTCACAACACCATGATGATAGACATTGCATCTGCTCTCAGCTATGAAGAATTTGATGATATTAAAGACTGCACTACTGCATATGAAATGTGGGTGGCACTGAAGAAAATATATGGTGGTGATGCAAATGTGAAGAGAGCCAAAGCAGAAAGCCTAAGAGGACAGTTTGACAAGATGAATATGAAGGAAGATGAAAACATTGCAAAATATGTTGAAAGAATCAAAGCAAGTGTAAGTGCAATCAAAGCTTCTGGAGGAACAATCTCAGATGAGACTGTTATAAGTAAGGTACTCAGAACACTACTCCCTATCTATGCAATAAGAGTATCAGCTATTCAAGAAAGAAGATGTGAAGCAAACCACAGTATAACCTTGGATGCTTTAGTTGGAAGATTGACAGCTTTTGAATTAGACAATTATGACAACTATGTTCCTAGTTCCAAAAATATTGAATCAGCATTTGAGGCCAAGGTTTCACTAAAGAAAAACAAGAAAATTAAAGAAGTTCAGATAGACAGTGAAGAGGAATCAGAAGAAAGTTCTGATAGTGATCTTGAAATTGTAGAAGCATTACTTGCAAAGAAGTACTCCAGAGGGAAAGGTAAATATAAAGGTAAAACTCCTTTAATCTGTTTTTCATGCGAAGAAATTGGACATATTGCAGCTAGGTGCCCAAACAAGCAAGTCAAGGAAGAAAAGAGAAGTCACAAATACTATGGCAAAAAGAATTTCAAATCATACAAGGATAAAGGTAAGAAATCATGTTTTATGGCTAAAGATTCTGATGATAGTGAAGAAGAAATTGTCTTTATTGCTATAAAAGATGAATCTGATGATGATGAAGATAAGATAGCACTTATTTCTCATATAAGCAAGGATGATATATGGATAATAGACAGCGGATGTTCACACCACATGACTGGTGATAAGAAAAAATTTGAATATCTAGAAGACTGTGACAATGGTAATGTAAGATTTGGAAACAATGAACCTTGTTGTATAAAAGGAAAAGGAAGAATCTCATTAACCAAAGAACTCATATGTGATAATGCTTACTGGGTTGAAGGACTAAAACATAATCTTCTAAGTGTAGCACAGCTAATCAACACTGGTTTCAAGGTTGAATTCATGAATGGTCAAGCAAGACTGCTGGATGAAAAAGGAAAACTCATTGGATCAGGCAAACAAACAAAAGGTAACCTATTTTATCTTGATCTCAATGAATATTCATGCCTTATTGCTCAAATAGAAGAAAGTTGGCTATGGCACAAAAGGTTGTGTCATGTGAATTTTGATAACATGATAAAAATAAGCAAATTCAAGAAGGTTAGAGGCATTCCTACTTTGAAGAAACCTGACACTGGTCTATGTAAGAATTGTCAGATTGGCAAAATGAGTAAAACTAGTTTCAAAAGTAAGAACTATCAGTCTAAAGAAATTTTGGAAATTGTGCATACTGATTTATGTGGACCTATTGGAATACAAAGCTATACTGGAGATAAATTCTTTATTCTTTTCGTTGATGACTATTCTAGAATGATGACTGTTATGTATTTAAGAGAAAAATCAGAGGCATTTGAAAAGTTCAAATGGTACTTAGCAAGAGTAGAAAAAGAAACAGGGAAAAGATTGAAATGCTTAAGATCAGACAGAGGTGGTGAATTCATCTCCCATGATTTTAACAACTTCTGCATTGAAAGAGGAATCAAAAGACAGGTATCAGCTCCTAGAACTCCTGAGCAGAATGGAATAGCAGAAAGAAGAAATAGATCTATTATGGATTGTGCAAGGACTCTAATGATAGAAAAGAACATTGCTATAAAGTACTGGAAGGAAGCTATCAGCACTGCAGTTCATACCTTGAACCGAGTACAACTGAAGAAAGACACATTCAAAACTCCTTATGAATTATGGTATGGCTATAAACCTAATGTAAGTTACATGAAAATATTTGGTAGCACGTGTTATATCTTAAAGGAATCCAGAAGAAATAAATTTGATGTGAAGAGTGATGAAGGAATATTCCTAGGATATTCTAGCAAAAGCAAGGCATACAAATGTCTGAACTTATCTACTCACAAAGTCATAGAAAGTATACATGTGAAATTTGATGAGTTTGCAGAAAAGACTGAGGAAGAAAGCAAAAGGGAACCTGAGAACTATAGAAGATTTGTTTACATTGAACCTGAAACATTGACAGACACAACTATCAATAAGGAAGCTATATCTACCGAGCCAAGCACAGTTACCGAGTCACAGACCGAGTCACAGGAAGAAGTTCAAACCGAGTCACAGGAAGAAATTCAGACCGAGTCTCAGCCTGAAGTTACCGAGCAAATATCTACCGAGTCCAAGCAACCTGAAGAAGAGATCCTAGAAGACAACAGCATGATTCATTCAAAAGGCAAGGAACCTATACTAGCCAAATATGTCAGAAGACATCATACACCAGATCAAATCATTGGAAACAAATCAGATGGTACTATGACAAGAAGCAAGCTAAAAGGTACATGTCTACTTACTGATTTTGAACCTAGAAATATCCAAGATGCATTAGAGAATGAAAGTTGGATTGAAGCAATAAATGAAGAATTAGAACAAATACAAAAGAACAAAACTTGGACTCTTGTACCTAGACCTAAAGATAAGAATGTAATTGGAACAAAATGGGTATTCAGAAATAAACTGAATGAAGATGGTCAAGTATCTAGAAACAAAGCTAGACTGGTATGTAAAGGTTACTCTCAAGAAGAAGGTATAGATTATGGAGAAACTTTTGCTCCTGTTGCAAGATTAGAAGGTGTAAGAACTCTACTTGCTTATGCAGCACACAAAGGATTTAAGGTATATCAGATGGATATAAAATCTGCATTTCTCAATGGAATTCTTGATGAAGAAGTCTACATTGAACAACCTGAAGGTTTTGTTGATCCAGACAAAAGGGACATGGTCTGTAGGTTACACAAAGCATTGTATGGTTTAAAACAAGCTCCTAGAGCATGGTATGAAAGACTCCATAACTATTTAATCCAGATTAATTTCAAAAGAGCTAATGATAACAGCAATCTGTATATCAAAGAAGGACCGGATGACAAAATTGTATTGGCAGAAATATTTGTGGATGATACTATATTTACAGGGAATGAGGATCAGTGCAAAGAATTTTTAGAACAAATGAACAGAGAATTTGAAATGTCTATGTTTGGTTTAATAAAATTCTTTGTTGGTCTTCAAATTCAGCAAAGCAAAAATGGTATATACATTACTCAATCCAAATACATTAAGGAGATACTTAAGAAGTTTGGAATGGAAGATTCAAAACCAGTTGGTACACCCATGTGTACTGGACTGAAACTTACCAAAAATGATGATTCAAAAGAAGTTGATCAGACCCTATACCGATCTATGATTGGAAAATTACAGTATGTGGTACATACAAGACCTGATATTGCCTTAGCAGTCAGTATAGTAGCTAGATTCTCAGCAAAACCTAAGGAAAATCACATGATGGCAATCAAAAGAATCTTAAGATACTTAAAAGGAACTGAAGAGTATGGTTTGTGGTATAAATTTGGAGGCAATGTAGACTTGAAAGTGTTTACTGATGCTGATTGGGCAGGAAACATTGATGACAGAAAAAGCACAAGTGGTGGAGCATTTTTTCTTGGAAAAAGACTGGTATCCTGGACTAGTAAAAAGCAGAATTGCACATCTCAATCCACAGCTGAAGCAGAATATGTTGCTGCTGCAGTAAACTGTTCAAATATTGTTTGGTTTAAACAGCTATTAGAAGGTATGAAGGTTGAAATCAAAGAACCAGTTGTTATATTTTGTGACAATACCAGTGCAATAAACATTTCTAAGAATCCCGTGATGCATTCCAAAACCAAGCACATTGCTATTAAATATCACTTTGTCAGAGAATTGGTGCAGGACAAGGAAATCAGATTAGAATATATTCATACAAAAGAACAGATTGCAGACATTTTTACCAAACCATTACCTAAGGATGCATTTATGTATCTAAGAGGTAAGTTAGGGGTCATTCCCCTATCTGAGGCTCACTAAATATAGTTTTAGTGATGCATCAACCAGAACATGATTGAAAATCAACTTGTTGATGCAGCATATTAAAGGAATCATTGCATATGAATCAGTACTTGAGGTACATTAATTTTCACTGGTAATATGTGAATTATCTTTGGCATATGTTGTCAAAGAGGGAGTGTTTGCTATGTCCTTACTATTACTTCAAGAAATTTTCAAATAGTCAGAAGGAGAAATTTTCAGGATACAGGAAGTTTGCTGACAGAGGGAGATTTGAATCTAAACCGAGCTAACTCTTTCAAATTTCTTATGATATGACATATTGTGTTGCCATCAATGCCAAAGAGGGAGATTGTTGGAAACAATTGTCTGAAGGAAATTGCTACTCAATTATGTATTGTCTTTGATGTCACACTATGTCATAGTCCGCAGCAATCAGCCTCTACCGAGCTCAGTCGGTCTACCAGTCAGGAATATTTAGTGTTTACCGAGTTCACTCGGTTGCCGAAGAAAATATTTAGTGTTTACCGAGTTCACTCGGTTGCCGAAGAAAAGATAGTGTTTACCGAGTTCACTCGGTTTCCGAAGAAAAGATAGTGTTTACCGAGTTCACTCGGTTGCCGAAGAAAAGATAGTGTTTACCGAGTTCACTCGGTTGCCAAAGAAAAGATAGTGTTTACCAAGTTCAGTCGGTTATCAAAGGTAAAGAATTGTCAGTGTTTACCGAGTTCCCTCGGTCACCGAAAGATTATAGAAAGATATGATCACCGAGCACTGTCGGCCCTTGAAGGATTTTTTGCAAATAGAGTTTACTTAATTCAGCCGACTGTTATACTAAATAATGTCGATTTGACTAATCCAAAATCATATAAATAAAAGGTCAAAAGTGAAAAGTAAACAACAATATAGCAGAAGATTTACAGAAGAAAAGAAGGAAAGGTATATGTGAACTTGTGAAGGATGTTTAGATATCCTTGAGGAGTAGCAGAGATTTATTCGATCAGAAAGGATCAGAATTATGCAGAATAGAGATCTGTAATCAGCAAGACAGTTGCATTATTATACAGGTCACTTTTTCATTGTTACCTTCTTATCATTGTAACAGTGAATTCTAAATCTCTTAACCGAGTTGGTTTAACAGCCATAATATAAATCCTCTAACAAGGTGACAATTCCATTGAATTTTTTTCAAGACCTCTTACCAGGCCACTCCTAGCAGGGTGTTTTAAATCCTCTAACAAGGTCACACCTAGCAGTGTGTTTTGTAACCTTTCACCGGGTTGGCTTCTAACCGGGCATCACCTCAGAAAAGTGAAAATCAGTATCTAGATACATTGGTGGTTTTTCCCATATTGGGTTTCCACGTTAAATCTTGTGTCTCTTGTGTTCTTAATTGCTTTCACAATCATATACATGTTTTGATGAATATCTAAAGATAATATTGATAATACTTTCTGCATCTTCAAAGTTACTGCAATCTATTTACCGACTGCCAAAACAAATAACAGTGTTAAGATATCCTAAGGGATCTGCAAAGAATTAATAATCAAGATTTATGGTTGTCTGATTCACCCCCCCCCCTCTCAGTCACTTCATCCATATTCCATCAATGAGTAGACGCGTCACTTCACACCATCGACTCCACTAAATTAGCTGATTCTTTCTTCTTATCCTGAAATATGTTATGTGCTCTTAACCAAACATTATTAACTCTTCTCCAAACACTAGTCCAAGCATTCATATCCAAATGATAGGCACAACTACTACAACAATAAAAACAATGTCGACTCGATCAGATAAACTCAAGAAATTGTAACTAGCAACTAGAAACATAATAACTCCACCTGTACTGCACAACTAGCTCTGTATCCATGAACATAGATTCACTAACATGTCTACAACATAAATATAAATGTGGAAGGCTCCATTACAACCATAGTGCAAATGACATACATAACACTTCCTGGGACCTGTTAGGAACACAACTAATACAAAGGACAGTATTACTATCTTCACTCAAAATCAACCTCTGTGTCTATGAGATCATGCTGATAACATATCTAGGAAGTATATGATCAAGGCTCTCTCCATTAGGCTTCCATGCATGCTATTTACCATATGTTGTCATCAATGAAAAACATACAGTCAACACTGGCTTGCTGGCAATTCTCCAACAGTTTTTTCATTGAGATACCTAGAAGTTTGCACCTAATTTAAGCACATGGTGTAGGATAAATTATAATTTAGGTGTGAGATCCACCTTTAATGCACATATCACATTATCATCCTCATCTTATGGAATATAATTCATTACATAATAGATGATGATTCACCTTTGGTAGACATGTGATTACACCTTGCATAGGTGATAGCTTATCTTCTCCTTACCATTGAAACTTACCACCTTTCCTATATAAGGAGACCTATTATGTACATTTAGGTAATGTAATGAATGTCCATTATCAATGATATCATCCTTTTATCTTAATGAAATATTTCCATTCTCTTATGGAAGTTATCTTGGTCTTTTATTTGATCCTGTGGATGTTGTAGATTCACCTAAAACTCTAACATGCTATTAGAGCTCTCTAGGTGTGAAGACCTCTTTTCAAGAATATCAATCTTGGCTTGATTTAATTTTGGGTGTAGAATAAGGCTATTTGGACACCACAATTGCATAGTCTATTTGGAAAAAAATTACACTTCTTTATTTTGTAGCTTTCTATTGCAGGTTAATAATGGAGCTTGCTAGTGCAAATCAAAGGTTGGCATCATATTAAGGAGGTCAAAAAACCCCTAAATTAAATTTTGTCTCATCCAAATCAGACACCTGAGGCCAAATCTAGAGCCAATTGAATTTTGGAAGTGTGGTGGTGGTGATTCTAAAAAAATAATTTCAGAGGTGAATTTCAAACAATGATATCTCAGTCATCCGAAATCCTTTTTTCAACAAATTATTTTTGTTTTGGGGTAGAATTTCATGATCTATACAATGGTGTAGGTGGTTTCTGATCTTGGTTCCTGTTGTTTTTTGAAAACCATAAATCCCAATTTTTACAACTTTTAAGGCCTCGTTAGGCTCACATGAACTCCTTTTCAAGTGCATTTTTTTTTGAAAGTGTATTGTTTTTTGTATTTCCCAGATCTACTATAAGTTTTTAGTGACTGTGATAAAATTATAGTTTTAAAATTTGGCTTAGTTTTGTAAATTTAATCCATAAGCCTTAGCTTGGTCTTTTGCATACTTATCTAAGTCTATTATAATCTGATTGTGGAGTGTAATAATTTTTTGATCTCAATTTGTAATGTGAGAAGTGTATCATTTACATAATCATGGTCAAAAGGAATCATCACACATTGTAGGTGGCTTAATCTCTTGCCTCATCTTTATGGAATTATTCTTGAGCCAAATTCACAATTGAAGCAATATGTTTGAGGAGAAAAGAATGCTCATATTATAAATTTTATTGGTAGTAGCATCAGTTTGTGTCTGTTGCATGACATCTATCCTAAATTCATAGGTATTCAGTGCCCACTCATAATTTAGGAAATCTTTTGGGAGATTTTTGGTGATCCACATGTTCCTCCATTTCCAGATGATCCTACTTCAGATTGGCTCATTCTACTTGATGACACAGACAACATTCCTTATATGATGATAATAACTTAGAGGATACTAAAGAATTTTTAGAACTTGAGAGTTATGATGATCCAATGAATCCACCTACAACTCCTACTTCTCCAGATGAGATCACACATTCATCTCTTATTGGTGATTATAGTGATTCATTGCAAGAGATGTCTATTTATCTTCCCGATTGGGATTCCTACTTGCCAGATATTGGTTCATTGTTTGTAGAGTCTCGTATTGTAGATTTGGGAGACATACTTGAGGGGGCTTCTCTTCTCTTTGATGAAAATTTCATCATAGTTGGAGATAATTATTAACCTTATTTGGAGATTGACATTCTTGATTCTTTTCCTTCACTTGGTTTGTCACATTTCATAGGTTAGCTTGATTATGTGATCGATTATTTATGTTTGGAGATACCTATTTAATCTTTAGAGATGAATATTTGGAGACCTTCCTCCTTTCATCTCCACATGGATTGACTTCTTCATCATTTTATGTATTTATTTCTTCCTAAGGGGAGACATGTTTCTTGTAGGCATTGGATTCTTTTTTGTTTGCAGTTATACTTCATCAACATTTGATCTTATTTTTTCATGGGGGGATATCATGTCTCCTACTATCCTTCTTATGGAGGGATAATTAATTATATATACATTATCTAGATAGTCCTTGGGGGGTCTTGAGTCCTTCATCCATTCATACATCTTGTGTGTTTTCATTTCTATTTTTGTGGGAGGGTTTTTCCCATGCGGTTTTCCCTCTTTCTCCACCTTATGAGAGATTGAATTTATTGTATTGCATTATATATTGTACATGGGTACCTTGGACTTGTAGCCATGACCCATATTGCATTGTTATTTTAAGTGGATTAGCCTAAGTTTCACTTAAGGGGGGTGTTGGTGTACTTAAATATTCCTAACTACACTTTACTTAATCTTACTTAGGATAATGCATTTCTTAATAGTTTTTCATTGAGACTGTTAAGAATGAATGCTAGATGTTGGCAATCATTCTGTAGCAGTTGTTGTTGCATTCATGACTATGATTGTCATTGATGTCAACACAATGATCTTCTGGAGACTAGCAGAGAAGCAGCCAGTGTTTTGATTAGCACACGTGGGATATTGTAGATACAGCTATGTGATGTTGAGGTTATATTATTTGATATGATATTTTTCTATGGTTAAGAGCATAGACAAAAAATCATTTATTCATAAAAGTTATGAGCATTTTTGTGGAAGCAGTATTTAGGCAGTGTTCTTGAGTAGCGGTTTGTGGAAATCGGATGATATCTCCTAATCAGGATGGAATCTAGTTTTGTGCAGTTAAAGGGAAGGTTGAGACACATTGATTGTGATGTGGTTCATAGTGAAAAATTTGAGGTCACACGAGTGAAGAGTTATTACATCTGGAAGCCAACAGTTTTGTGTAATTCTAATGTAGCATGTGGAAACTTTTATTTTGTATTTGTGTGCCGATTCATTTGTAATTATTTGAGTGTGGTATAAAGGAAGGAATGTTTTTATTTATTGGATATGCAAGGAATAAAGAGTATCAATGTGAAATAAGTGTGAGCATGGTATGGTTGAATGCGAATGTAAGCATGAAGTGAAGAAAAGAGCTAATGAAGTTGTGAAAGAGAAATTGTGAAGCAAGAAATGTGAAGTACAAAGATCTGGAATTGAGATCTGGTGTAGCAGAGAGTGCAGTTTGGCATAGTAAGAAGGTAACATATTTCATATTATTCTACTAAATAATATTAAGGTCATTTGGATAGTGTATTCAATGATCTTACCCTGAAGCTGTTTGGGCAGTGGGTCCTTCTATCTTCCATAACTCCTAACAGGGTTAGAATCTTTTAACAGGGATTCAAAATCTCCTAACAGGGATTCATATGTACTGAATGTATTTCATAAGACTCCTAACAAAGTCCATCCTTTCACAAGGAATATTCATATTAGTGCATCTTTTGTGGACATCATTCCCACCGGGGTTTACTCTTTGATTAAGAGGTTCCCTAGTCAACATATCTTGTGTTATTGTGTCATTGTTTATGAATATCTTTCTATGGTTGGTAATTACATTGCTTACATGGTTAAATGCTATTGAAGTTGATAAAGGTTATAATTATCTGATAATTGATTCAGCCCCTCCCCCCTCTCAGTTATCTTGGTGGACTTTACTTTCTAACAATTGGTATCAGAGCAATAGGTCCTTGAAAGAAAAGTTTAATAGCTTAAGGAGATCCATGGAGAATTTCAGGAAAGAAATCCCTAAGTTTGATGGAGTAAATTTTGACAGCTTGAAAGAGAAGATGAAGACACATCTACCATGTTTAGGAACAGGTTATTGGTTGATTACAAAGAATGAGAAGACTATCATTAGAGAAGATAATGTTGAGACAAGATCTAAAGATGAGCTAGATCTATTCATGTGTAACATACTTGCAAGAGAAGCACTTTTGACAG
The DNA here is from genome assembly GCA_027943335.1 of Chamaecyparis obtusa. Lineage (NCBI taxonomy): Eukaryota > Viridiplantae > Streptophyta > Pinopsida > Cupressales > Cupressaceae > Chamaecyparis > Chamaecyparis obtusa. The sequence goes on along the minus strand of BSBK01000326.1, from coordinate 336,745 downwards.
CACTTCTGGAGAATGAATACAATCAGGTAAAATGTTTAACAAAAGCCCATGAAATTTGGAAAGCTTTACACTCTACTTTTGAAGGTGATGAACATGCAAAGAGAGCTAGATTACATAATTGGATATGTGCATTTGAAGATATAAGAATGATGGAAGATGAATCTGTTAGAAGCTATATTGGTAGAATGTTAGAAATTTTTGTAGGAATAAAAGCTTGTGGAGGAAAAAAAATGGAGAATGAAATGATATGGAAAATTGTGAGTACATTGACTCCTGTATTTAAGCAGACAACATAGATGATTGAACAAGTTATACCTTGTACTACAAACTTTACAAGAGAGACTCTTCTTGGAAGATTGGAAGTAGCAGAAATGAACTTGAGGGTATCAGGAGACTTAACTAGAATGGAGACAACATTCAGTGCTCTTAATATTCATCCTACTTTGTCAAGAAGTACTAGTGTGAGTGGAGATTATGCCAGTAGCAGCAGATCTAGAAATGAAGAAGATAAGAAGATTGAAGAACATATTGCCTTGCTTGTGAAAAGAGAACCAGATGGTAAGAAAATTTTTAAATGTTGGACTTGTCAAGAATATGGTCATTTTGCATCTAAGTGTCCTAAGAGAGTTAAGAAGTACAAAAATAATTTTAAGGCTAGAAGATCTAAGGAATGTTATTATGCTAATGATGAAGATCTTGAAGCTAGTATAGAAATAACTTTGAGTGAAAGTGATACTGAGATTAATGATGAAATAGGATTTGTAGCAATTAAAGAAGAAAATTTTGAATATGATATTAAGGAAGAAAAAGCATTAGTTTCCCAAGTTGAAAAGAAATATGATTGGATTATAAATAGTGGTTGTTCACATAATATGAATGGAGACATGAAGAAGTTCATAAAGTTTAACAACTATGATGGAGGAATTGTTAGAGTTAGTAACAATGCACCTTGTTTGATTAAATGTATAGGATCTATTACTCTTGATGGAAAGATTAATACTAATGATGTTTACTTTGTTGATGGATTGAAACATAATCTCTTGAGTGTTGGACAGTTAGTGGATAAGGGATATCAAGTTTGGTTTACTAAGAAAACTTGTGTGATAAAGGATAAAGATGGAAATTTGATTGGAACTGGATCTAGAACCAAGGGTAATGTATTTCAATTGAATCCTACTGAGATGACATGTTTGATTACTAAAATTGATGATAGTTGGTTGTGGCATAGAAGGTTTTTTCATATAAACTTTGATAACATTGTGAAAGTAAGTACTACACTTGTAGTAAGGGATTTGCCTAAAATTATGAAGCCTACTAACATGATTTGCAAAGAATGTGTGATGGCTAAGAAAAAGAGAAGTTCATTTCCTAGTAAGAAGTTCACATTGGTAGAGAAGTTGGAGATTGTTCATATAGACTTGAGTGGTCATACTAGGACTAGAGGATTCTATGGAGAAAGGTATTTTATGATTCTTGTTGATGATTTTACAAGAATGATGTGGATTGCATTTTTGAAAGAAAAATCTGAAGCATTTGATAAGTTTAAGATCATTAAGAATAAAGTTGAGAATGAATCTAGAATGAAGATTAAATGTTTGAGATTTGATAGAGGTGGTGAATTTACTTCTAGAGAGTTTAACACTTTTTGTCAAGTGAATGGTATTAAGATACAGTTTTTAGCCACAAGAACACCTAAATAAAATGGTATTGTAGATAGAAGAAATAGGTCAGTGACTGAAGTAGCAAGAGCTATGTTATTTGAGAATGATTTGGTGAAGACATTTTGGAGAGAAGCAGTGAATACAACAATATATACAATGAATAGAGTACAAATCAGAGTAGACACAAAAAAGACACCTTATGAGTTATGGTTTGGACATGCACCCTTAGTTAAGTATTTTAGAATTTTTGGAAGAAAATGTTATACAAAGAGAGATGATGATATTGGAAAGTTTGATCCTAGAAGCGATGAAGGTATTTTTCTTGGATATTCTTTGAAGAGAAAAGCATATAGATGTTACAATAAGAGAACTAAAACTATTGTTGAAAGTGCAAATGTTAAAGTTGATGAGAAGTTTAAAATTTAGGAAAGAATGATTGACTATGAATCTGATGAAGAACCTCATCCTCAGCCTAACATTGAAACTACTAAATTATTCTATGAAACTGACAGTGAATTACTGAATGAGAGTCTTGTAGAAGAATCTAGAGAAGAATCTAGAGAAGAATCTATAGTTGAAGCAAGATCTGTAACTATGACACCAAACAGGTATATATCAAGACATTATCCTATTGAACAAGTTATTGGAAGTTTGGACAGAGGAGTTCTGACTCGAAATAAGGTACATTTATGTTAAATTTCTCAAATTGAACCTAAATCTACTAGTGAAGCTTATGAAGATGAACATTGGATTAATGCTATGAAAGAAGAACTAGATCAAATTGAAAAGAACAAGACATGGGAATTGGTCCCTAGACCTAAAGACAAGAATGTGATTGGAACTAAATGGGTATTTAGAAACAAGATGAATGAACAAGAAGTAGTAAGAAATAAAGCAAGATTAGTTTGTAAAGGATACTTGCAGCAAGAAGGAATTGACTATGAAGAAAATTTTGCACCTGTGGCAAGCATTGAAGCAGTAAGAATGTTCTTGGCCTATGCATATTTTAAGAAATTCAAAGTGTATCAAATGGATGTGAAGTCAACATTTTTGAATGGATAATTGGAAGAAGAAGTCTACATTGAGCAACTTGAAGATTTTCCTTTAACTCAAGAAGGAGACATGGTATGTAAACTAAAAAAAGTATTATATGGACTAAAGCAAGCACCTAGAACTTGGTATGCTAGATTGGATAAGTATTTGTTGAAATTAGGATTTACTAAAGGAACAACTGATAGAAATCTATATACAAAAGAAATTGAAAATGGTTTGTTGATTATAGTTATTTTTGTTGATGACATTATCTTTGGAGGATAAGATGAAGCTAGTGACAAATTTGCTGATGAAATGAAGACTGAATTTGAAATGAGTATGATTGGTGAGATGAAATAAATTTTGGGATTATAGTTAATATAGACTAATGATGGTATCTTTGTATGTTAGACAAAGTACTTGAATGATTTGCTGAAAAGATTTGGAATGGAGAACTGTAAACTAGTTGGAACACCTATGGTTACAGGACATAAACTATCTAGCCAAGATGAAACACCGGCAGTTGAGTAGAAGAAATACAAATCCATGATTGGAGGATTGCAGTACTTAACACATACTAGACTGGATATACAACATTCAGTTGGAATGGTAGCAAGATTTCAAGATGAACCTAGAGAGTCACATTATGTAGTAGTAAAGAGGATACTAAGATATTTAAGACGTACAATGGACTATGGATTGTGGTATGAAAAATCTGATGATTTTACCCTATGTGCATATACTGATGCTGATTGGGGAGGTAGTGTTGATGAAAAGAAAAGCACCAGTGGTGGAGCCTTTTTTCTTGGAGGAAGATTAGTTTCTTGGCTAAGTAAGAAGCAAAATTGTATTTCACAGAGCACATCAGAAGCAGAGTATGTAGCAACAACAAACAATTGCAACCAGATAATTTGGATGAAGCAGAAGCTGAAGGATATTGGAATTAGGTTTGTTGAGCCTATTGTCATACATTGCGACAACACCAGTACAGTTAGTATGTCTAAGAATAATGTTTTACATTCTAAGACTAAGCATGTAGAGATCAAGTATCATGTTGTAAGAGAGAAAGTTGCTGAAAAAGAAGTTAGACTAGAGTACATAAGCACAAAGGAATAGATAGCAGACATATTTGCAAAGCCTTTGCCTAAGGATACATTTGAGTATTTAAGAGGTATGCTTGGGGTTATGCCCCAACCTACTTTTGAGTAATGATGTAGTTGGTTGCATCTGTCCAATGGTATATGAGCCCTATCTTTCTTCTGGATTGGATGTCGGTACTTCCTCTATGGGGGAGTATGTGAGCTGAGTCATGAGGACTCTTGTGAATGTATTTTTCAAAATAGTGTCTAGTGACATTGAGTTGTTGTTGACATAGTGATGAAATTTATATCATTGATGTCAATGGGGGAGAAGTGTACATGAAAAACCACTTGTACCATCTGTTGGAGAGAACTGAATAGGATAATGAAGCAAGATTTGAAATGTTTGTCAGAGCATCAATGTTGCAGTATTGGATTTTTGGAACATTGGATGTTTTTCATCTATGTTTCCATTAATGCCAATGGGGGAGATTGTTAGGAATGAATTCTGGATGTTGGCAGTCATTTTGTAGTAGTTGTTGTTGCATTCATGACTATGATTATCATTGATGTCAACATAGTGATCTTCTAGAGACTAACAGAGAAGTAGACAGTGTTTTGATTAGCGCATGTGTGATATTGTAGATACAACTATGTGATGTTGAGGTTATATTATTTGATATGTTATTTTTCTATGGTTAAGAGTGTAGATAGAAATTCATTTATTCATAAAAGTTATGAGCATTTTTGTGGAAGTAGTATTCAGGCAGTGTTCCTAAGTAGCAGTTTGTGAAAATCAGATGATATCTCCTAATCAGGATGGAATCTAGTTTTGCACAGTTAAAGGGAAGGTTGAGACACATTGATTGTGATGTGATTCATAGCACTAACTTTGAGGTCACATGAGTGAAGAGTTATTACATCTGGAAGCTGATAGTTTTGTGTAATTCTGATGTAGTGTGTGGAAACTTTTATTTTCTATTTGTGTGCCGACTCATTTGTAATTATTTGAGTGTGGTATAAAGGAAGGAATGTTTTTATTTATTGGATATGCAAGGAATAAAGAGTAGCAATGTGAAAGAAGTGTGAGCATGGTATGGTTGAATGTGAATGTAAGCATGAAGTGAAGAAAAGAGCTAATGAAGTTGTGAAAGCAAAACTGTGAAGGAAGACATGCGAAGTAAAAAGATCTAGAATTGAGATCTAGTGTAGCAGAGAGTGCGGTTTGGCATAGTAAGAAGGTAAAATATTTCATATTATTCTGTTGAATAATATTAAGGTCATTTGGATAGTGTGTTCAGTGATCTTACCCTGAAGCTGTTTGGGTAGTGGGTCCTTCTATCTTCCATAACTTCTAATAGGGTTAGAATCTTTTAACAGGGATTCAAAATCTCCTAATAGGGATTCATATGTACTAAATGTATTTCATAAGACTCCTAACAGATTCCATCCTTTCACAAGGAATATTCATATTAGTGCATCTTTTGTGGGCATCATTCCCACCGGGGTTTACTCTTTGATCAAGAGGTTCCCTAGTCAACATATCTTGTGTTATTATGTCATTGTGTATGAATATCTTTCTATGGTTGGTAATTACATTGCTTACATGGTTAAATGTTATTGAAGTTGATAAAGGTTATAATTATCTGATAACTGATTCACCCCCTGCCTCTCAGTTATCTTGGTGGACTTTACTTTCTAATAGATACACCTAGGAGTTTACACCAAATTTAAGCACATGGCGTAGGAGAAATTATACTTTATGTGTGAGATCCACCTTTAGTGCACATATCACATTATCATCCTCATCCTATGGCACATAATTCATTGTATAATGGAGGATGATCCAACTTCAGTAGAGATGTGATTACACCTTGCATAGGTGATAGATTATTTTCTCCTTATCATTGTCTCTTATTGCCTTTCGTATATAAGGAGGCCTACTATATACATTTTAATAATGTAATGAATGTCCATTATCAATAATATCATTTTATTGCATCTTAATGTAATTTTATTTCCATTCTCTTGTGGAAGTTATCTTGGTCTTTCATTTGATCTTGGGGGTGTTGTAGAGTCACCTAAAACTCTATCACCTTTCCTACATAAGGAGGCCTATTATGTACATTTTAATAATGTAATGAATTTCCATTATCAATAATAGCATTCTTGCATCTTAATGAAATTTTCTTGCTATTATCTTGTGGAAGTTATCTTGGTCTTTCATTTGATCTTGGGTATGTTATAGAGTTACCTAAAAGTCTAACAACAAAAAAGGTAAAATCTAAGGTTTTACCAACAATTTCTATGGGAAAAGTAATGTAATCATATGTAGGATAATTGATACCATTGAAAGTTTTGATCATCACATCATATTTGTCATAGAATCTCACTACAATTGTCCACTGTAAATATGTTCTTTAGCTATAAAATTCACCATGCAAGTAGGATATATATAAGGAAACAATAAGAAAATAGATTATTAACCATTGCTACAATGTAAAGAGAACCATCAAGTGCTTTAATCTCCTATTTAGGATCAAATGTAATGAAAATATCATGTTTAATTTTGGATTGAGGTTTGGGTTTGGGTTAAACAATAAGGTTGAAAAAATTATTATCTTTAGTACACTCAACATCATAGTCAACAACATGAGTGAAGAAGGAAGGTAGAGACTAGGTAGACTCAATGGTATCGGTCGAATGAGAAGGAAAAGGGTTTGTATAGATTTGCAAGTTTTGGTTGTTAGGTGCTATGGAATTTTTTCCTTGATTATTAACACCATCAATAGATATAACATTAGAATCAATGAGGTATTGATTAACATATTTCAAATGGAAACACTTCTTAGTATCATGGTTAGGTTGATGATAGTATTGACAAAAAGATTTGTGATCAAAGGAGCTAGGAAAAGGTTTGGATGTGTCAATTTTTTTAATAGGAGGAAGTGTTAAAACCTTAGCGTTAATCAACTTCACCATCAGATTATGCAAATATTTAGAAAGAAGTGTAAAATTATAAGGTCTAAAAAATTATGACAAAGGAGGTACAACTTTTGATGTTTCTTCCACTTTCTCATCAATATTGTTTGATGAATTATTTATCTTGATGAAGAACTTAGGTTTTGAAAATTATTAAAATACTCGCATGATGGATCACTCTTACCAAGTAGATCCATTGGAGTGGTACTCCCAAATTGCCTCAATTAATACTGATAATTATGAAGCACCACACATAATTGAGTGAAATAAGAGAATATAGAAAGAAATAACTTATCTCTATTACATTTTTGTAAATTAGCAATGAAAATATGTTGAACATCAATATTAGGCATGAAATAAGAAATTTGAGTATGCAAATGTTGAAATCTACCAAAGATCCTAAAAATTTTTAGCATAAAATTAGGGTAGAGGTCAACACAATCAACGTATACCTAGGTATAGGTTGACACAACCAACCTATACCTAGGTATAGGTTAACACAACCAACCTATACCCTCATAAATAGGCTAAAATTTAGCAGACAAGTAGGTTACCATTTGAAGATCTTAGAAAATTATTTACAAGTACTTCCATATTTATATCTATCAATTTTTTATTAATAGAAAAAATAGGTTTTAAGGGGACCTTAAACCCCCTACAAAAGATACATAAATATTTTCAAAAAAATCCCCAAAGATACAACTATGCTGGACAAACTAACAACACCAAAACTATAACAAAAAAACCCAATGACAAAAAACTAGACCGAGACAACCAACAATAGACACAACCCACACCCAAACCCATAAACCAACAAGGAACATAAGCATAGAAGATTAGACCAACTCTTTGACAAAGGCCACCATCTCTTCTTTTGGATCCATCATTCGCCACATAACAACCTTGATATCAAGGAGATCCTGAGGGGGCTCAAAGTACTTCATCTTCTTTCTTCTAGCACACATACATTTTCTAGGACCAATGATAGGACCAAAGGAGTCCTCAACATCCATGTACAACACAACCAATGATCTTGTGTCTTGTTCCATCTTACCAATGAGCTTATTAAGGCAATCCAACAAGGAAGACATAATATCTTGACTACTGCTGAGACTAATCTTTAGGGTGTTTTCCATTTTATCCATTCTTTCTCTAAGTAACCCCTCCATCTTCTTATCCATCCCATCAACATGTTCCACTCTTGAATTAGCAGTGTCTCCCTGAGATTAAGCCTATAGATCATCAAACCTTGCATTCAAATATCTATAATTCAAATTCAGGTTCTTAATAGCATGAATAGTCCATTTATCTAGATTAAAAAAATATTGAGACATAACCTTGGAAGTCTAAAGGACACCCAAAGAAGGTTCTACTTTATCCTACAAATCCTCTTCAAAGAGCTGAATATTTAGTTATTTTGGGTCAATGTTTTTTAAGAAATGAATACTCTTTTGAGCCTCCCCCTTATCCTTTTCCTTAGATGGAGTATCGACCTTATTCTGCATCTTTTTTATTTTTTCCATGTCATCTGAGTTCTGGGGGAAAATAGGGACATCATGATCAATTGAATAGTCATAATCAACCAGAATAGGAAAATTCTTCACATGATATTTTCCACCCTTATCTTCGACATTGTGATCCTTGATACCACTTCAAGCCAGGGATGGGGATTTCTCCTCATGTTGGGGAGAGAAAGAGAGAGAGAGACCAATGTTTATTGTTTGTGTGTTTAGGGGACACTTGGACAATAATCATCTTCTCCATAGATATATAGAAATAAACACTATCCCCTTCCTCCCCTATATTCAAAAAACCAACCCCAACCTCCATTTTACCTATCTGAGAAAGGTTCTCCACACTATCACCCTCTGATTCCATTTCCAACTCCTGATCATGAATTTTTTTTTTTTTGTTTCTTAGTAGTAGGGGATAAATCCACCTCCACTTAATTTTTAATGTACTTCCCCTTTCCCTTACTACTCCCAAGATCCTTAGACGGGTCACCCTTCACTTTCATGCTAGAAATAACAGGGTTAGACACATTCTTTGTAATATTTAATCTACAATGAGGAGAATAAGACCCTCATGCAGAATATGCTTCGGTAGCTTCTTTCTATGCACAATAATATTGTGGCTTAAAGAATAGAGTAAATAATATAGGAAAAATACTCTCCTCTTGTGGGTAAGTGCACCAAAATGGTGTGCAAAAAGGGGGGTATAAGTGGCCACTTTTTTTCTTAAATCGGGTAGACCTAAACTTGGAAGAGAAATTTTATAGCTATGCACTCAAAATTAAAAGATGTGATAAGAAAGATAACTGTAGTACTCTTAATTTAATTTCTAAACTACTAAATTTTTTTAAAAATGGATAATATTAAGAGGGTCAAATCTATTGCACACAAAAAAAATGTTTCTAATTTTTTGATAAAAATGTAACATAGTTCTTGTCATGCGCATCAAAAAAGATATAGTTAGATTTAGTATTTTGAAAAACCCTTTGGAAGAAAGATATATAAGAGTGAGATCTATAAGTTATTTATTTTTTAAATTTTCTATCAAGTATTTTATTTGTTATGATTTTTTGAGGTGGGTTCATCCTGAAAAGTACATGTCTGTTCATACGCTAGACATAACTTACATCAAAATAATTAAAAATGAAAAATTTATGCTTTAAAGTACATAGAATCAAGTGTAGAACAATAATATGTAATTTATTTTCTATTTGGTGAGAAATGGTAAAAGTGAACCCGATTATATCTTCTATCAAAGGTAATGTACTCCATTATAGCCACTATAACCCTACCCGAGATTAATTTCAAAGAATCAACCACATAAAACTCACCCTCATCTTGAACAATTTTATCACTTTCAGGCTCTTCCTTAGGAAATATTTTAACATCTTTCTTAGGTATTTTCATATCATGAAAAAAATTCATACCTCTAAGCTCAAGGCCCATCACTTTAGCAATGACATCCACTATAAGTTTAAGACTCCTCCTAGCCATAGTCACTGACCCATCATTCCAACCATTCACAAACTGCCTGATAATCTCTTCTTTAAAAGATCTCACATTTTTCAGGTAAGGAGTAAGACCCCCCTTAACCAACTTATCCCAAACTTTAAGTTCCTTCCTCCATTTTTTATATTTAGATGACTCCTTGTGCTTCAACTCACAACCCATGATTATTTTCACAACAACACAACTGAAAGACTCAATGCTAAAATTCTTTGTAGGCTTGATGAAAATGAAAGTTACTAGGTTAAATAAAAGAGACTTAACTCATAAAACATGATGAAAGTACTTTATGTTTGTGTTACAAGTAGTGGTTGCCATTGCACCAAAAGATCGACCTGTTAATGCTTGATACAACCACTAGACTTATAGAAGACACATGAGGTGGTTAAGCCATGTCACAAATCCTAAGGGGAGTGTTGAGTATTTTTCCAACAATCTCCCCCTTAGCATTACCTGAGGAGATTCAAACCTCTAACCAAGCTCTGATACCATTTTTTACAAGTAGTGGTTGTCATTGCACCAAAAGATTGACCTGTTAATGCCCAATACAATCACTAGACTTATAGAAGACATAGGAGGTGGTTAAGCCATGTCACAAATCCCGAGGGGGGCACTAAGAATTTTTCCAATAGTTTGGAATGACACCACCTACCGTGTGAGCAAAATTATTAAGATTTTTAATCCAATGCATTTCATTATTATTAGCAAGATTTAAAAAATCAACACATGTGTTATGTATCTTATCATAATTAATAAGGGCCTTTAAATCCACCTTTAAATTTTTCCCACCATGCCAAGTAATGATGACATCAGATCTTATTGCCAAATTAGAGATTACATCAATGACCACATTCAGTTTCCTATAGAGATGGCATATAAAAATATTATCAAATTTGTTGATTATACTTTTGGCTTCCATAATTATATTCCAAATCATCCAAGAAGGCATACACTTATCCTTAAGACAATTAAGGATGTTATTGGAATCCCTTCAATATAGATCTTCACCCAAACAGGCCTATCAACCAACCTAAGGAAATGAAGAAGACCTATAGCTTCAACCAGATGATTAGACTAAATCCCCTACGAGAAAGAAATCTCCATAATAATATTTCCTTTATCATCTCTAACAATCCCTCCACATCCATCCACTCCAGGGTTTCCCTTCGGAGCCCCCTCAATTTTTATCTTTATTCAACCAGGAGGGGGGTCATCCATATAGTCTTAAGCCTTTTATCTTTTTTGCCAACCTCATGCTGATTACAAAAACTACCTCCACCACCAGGTCCAAAATCTAGAGCTGGATGGATGTTATTTTGATAATTTTCAATAATGAAGCTCTTAATTTTTCTCACAAGGATAGAAGGAGTTAGGGCATCTTCCCTAAACACCTTGTTTTTTCTCTCTTTCCAAAGATTCTATATCACATGTGGGGCCACTAAATCCCAAAATATTTTTCAACATGACCCTTGGTAGAACTCCGTTGAATATAAAAATCCTGCAAAGTTCTAGGCAAAGTCCAACACAAATTCAAGCTTTGTAAAGTCAAAGACCAGACTTCCTAGGAATAGGGGAAATTAAACATGATATGAAAAATAGTCTATTCATCTTCTTTACATAATATACATCTGTTAAGAATAACCATGCCTCTTTTAAAAATATTGTCAATGATAAAATTTTTATTTTTTTCTATTGCATATAATTTATAAATATTTAGGTACAAAACATATTGGAGTTGATTTCTAGAGTAATAAAAAAGTCCTAGTACTATTGATCCTTACAAGTATATGCTATAACATTACTATCTTAACTGTGTATTCAACTTAAAAGAAAATTACAAGAGAAAAATTAGGAAGGGTTGTCTCCTTCTTCTTCCTCTTCATCATTAGAGTCTGAGGAGACTGAATTGTATCCGATGACTCTGAAGTCTCCAACACCTAAGGTCCTCATCTCTTTCTTTTGATTTCCTTGTTTCAGTTGTTGAATGAACTCAACAAGGGTGATCTCGAACTCATCTTTATCTTTCATTATTGTATATCCATGTGTGATCTCTTATTTCTCAATGGTAGCATTTCCCTCTCTCAGTACCTACAAGAACTTAGTCTCTTTCATCTTTATGACCATCGTGACCTGCATGGGAATGTCAAAATATATGAGTCTCTTGCAAAACTCAGTAAGGTTCTTGTTCTTACCTGCAAGTACATCATTTTTCCGAGCCTTCCAGATGTTCCATAAAATAATAGAAGATAACAAAGACCAGAATGCATTACAAAATTTGCTCCAGTTAATAGTACTAGAGATTATATTCAAAGCATCAAAATGGGATTTATAGGATAGCCCAAATATGTTCTAGATTTCAAAGAAAAACAAACATTCAAAGAAGACATGGGTAACAAAATCTTATTATTTTCAAACAAGATAGATATTTGGTTCTCCCTCGGGTTTCTTAAATGGCAGATTATGAAGGAAGAGTTTCCACAAAAAGCAAGAGATCTTAGGTTCTACTAGTCTGGTCCACATGAGTCTAAAATAATTCATCCAATCTGAGTTTTGGATCTCAAGGCCCCATTTATGGTTAACATGGGAGAAGATATCATAATTATCAATGAGAAGATGGTAGAAATATCTAGGTTTTCCAAGGTGGAGGGGGGTGTTATCAAGCCAAAAAAATTGAAACTTACAATAGGAGCCAGAGAAATAACCCTTTATGAGACCTAAGGATTCAAAAGCAACAGAGAGTATAGAAAAGGTTCTCACTTGGGATCTGGGTATATCAAAATGGGATTCAAACCACTCCCATGGGGGAAGCTTTCCATGTTGGATGATATCCCCAAATGTAGCAGAAACTTTCCTAGCCTATTTCCTTGTTGAACATCCTTGTAGTAGTGTCAGTGGTTTGCCCCCATGACTCAACTTCCACTAGATGGATTTGGGCCCACAAATATTACCATTACTCTCAACCAACCCCTTGTTACTTAGGAACTTCTTGAAATATTTCTAAGCCTTCCATATACTTCTAAAAACATTTGAGCCATGCACGACCACATTGGCATCAACAGTGAGGGTGTCAGTAAAGTAAAATTTCTGCCAAGCTCTTGATTTGCTAAGATATGTCAAGTGTAAATTATTCCTCACCAGTACTTTCCAGGGTTCATCACCCTCACCCGCTTTAGCTATCCACTTAATTGCCAAGGCTATATCTTGTGTTCTTAGTTCCTTGAGGCCTAGTCCTCCCCAGGATCTATCTCTTGAGCACCATTCCCAAGAAACTACATGTATCCTCTTATTTCCTTTGCCATCCGATAGAGAAAATCTCTGATAACCTTCTGAATAGAATAGAACTAGTGTTGAGTAAATAACCACATAGAAGAGAAGTAAACTAGATAAGAGGAGATTATCTTCTAGAGAACCTAGAATCTTCTGGGGAAGGAAATGAGGTTACTGTCCCACTTAATGAGCTTCATGTTGATCCTTTCAAAAACCCAATCCCACATTTGATTGAGATTAGGGGAGATAGAGAAGGGGATCCCCAAATATCTGACCATATGGTTGGGTCCTCCCCATGCAAACTCACATTTAACCCACCATTCAGAAGGATTCTGCTCCTAGCCCAAAATAATAGATTTGGATAGTGAGATTTTTCTACCAGAAGCCTTGTAGAAAATGTCTAGTTTGGTCATCAAAAACCTCATATTAGCTTCATCAAGAAGAAGAAGAAAGGAAGTGTCATCAAAAAATTGGACATTGGAGACTTCTTATTCATTGAGGGAGAAGGATACCTTTCACCCTTAGGGATAGGGAGTCATCTCTAAGGAGGTAGTGTAGTGAGTCTGCAACAATAACAAATAGGGAGGGAGTAAGGGGGTACCCTTGTTTGATAGATCTGGAGAGACTAAAGAACTTAGATGTGACTCCATTAACTTATACTATAGCCATGGAACCATAAAGGAGTGTTGAGACCATTTTACAAAAGAAGGGAGGAAACCCTAATGCTTCTAGCATTATCATGATAAATCTCCACTCAATCTTGTCATAAGCCTTCTTGTAATCAATGAGGAGCATGGCACAATTTTGCCCTAAAAATTTTTCCCAGTCCATAGCCTCCCAACATGTAATAAGATTTTCAAGGATGTATCTCTCCTTGATGAATCTAGTTTGGGTGCTACTTACCACTGAGGGGAGGAGGTTCTGTATTCTCAAAACCAACATTTTGGATAGAATCTTGGATACAACATTTAGAATAGGAATAGGCCTCCAGTTTTTTATTAGCATCATGTCTCCCTCTTTAGGGATAAGTTTGATGAGACCAACATTTAATTTTGGGCCAAGAGTTCTTACTTCAATAGCTTCACTGTATAGTTGGAGAAGTTTAGGTCCGATCCACTCTAGGTTAGCCTTATAAAACTCAATAGTTAATCCATCTTGACTTGGGGCTTTATCATTAGCCATCTTTTTGATTGAGTTATTGATTTCTTCCATACAAAGCTCTTTGTTTAACTTATATGCCTCAACCTCTCCTCCCTTCTTAGGGATGAGGGTTTTTATCTTGGCCCTGGCTACCTCCATGGAGGGGTCAGTATCTTCTGATGTGAACAACTCTTTATAAAAGTTGGAAAAGGCATTTACAATCTCCTGGTGAGAGGAAATGACTGAGTCCTAAACTCTAATGCTTGCAATCCTATCACTGGCCTCTTTCTTCTTAAGGGTTTGAATGAAAAACTTAGAGCCTCTATCCCCTAGATTAATCCATTTGATTCTGGCTCTAATCTTAGCCCCTCTCATTCTGACCAATAGAATCCTCCTGAGGGAGTCTCTAAAAGTCATAAATTTTTCAAGCAGTTTATGAGAGGCGGGATTAACTTGAATCTAGGTTTCAGCCTCTTGCAAGGACTCTACAAGCTTGTATTCTAAAAATATAGAGTCTTTAGCCTTCTTAATCCCAATTTTTTAAAGCATACTCTACCAAGAATTTGTGGTTTTCATCCACCTAGAAATATGAGAGTCATGATGTACAATTTTCTCATTATATCATGCAATGATCTTAATCACTACTTGAACATCCTCATCTCCCAAAAGAGAGGTATTAAGAGAAAATTCTTGCTTGGGGGGTGATTCAGAGACTTGGTCCTCAATGAGCTAAATTGAAGAGAAAATGGGGTGATGGTCGAATAGGGTGAAGGGAAAAACTCTCACATAGTTATTTTTAGGAGGTGGCTGGTAGCTAAACTAGAACTTATTAAGGTAGAACCTATCTAGCCTAGAGTATATCCTTCTATCTCCTCTCTGAAAGTTTGACAAGGTATACCAGATACCATTAGATTCTCCTTTATTACATGCTAAGGGGTCGAATAGGTTGAGTTTATTAATCAACCTACTCTAATAGAGTGGCTCATTTCCTTTCCACTCAAATCTAAGCCCACCCAACTTATCTTGGGCCCTCTCAACTATGTTGAAGTCTCCTACCACAATCTAAGGAATGGATTCTAAATCAGCTAACCATCTCCACAACTCAATTCTACCACTATGCTCATTGGGGATGTACATAGAGCATATCCCAAACTCTAATCCATCTACCTTAAATCTAATCCAGACTACTCTATTATAGGGTGAGATACCCCATGTATGGAAAACATTCTTCCACTTGGTGCTAACTATAATAGAGGTCCCTCCCTTGCCTCTAGGGTGTTTAGTAGAGAATGCAGTTTCATCTTTCTAGATACATTTAAGAGAAATATCTAGCTCAAATCCTATTTCCTTAACCTATTGGAGCATGAGAATATCCACATCTTTGTGCATGTTAAGAAGTCTTTTGACCACATATTTCCTGTCAAAGGCTTCCAGCCCTCTAACATTCCAAGATGCATAATTTATCAACCTGATAACTATTCACTATTCAGTATCCAAGGATTTCCTAAATCCTTTAAAGCATTTAGGTATATCCACTCTAGGGGCTTTAGAAAATTTAGGATTCCCACTAAAGAGAGGGGGCCTTCCCCTTTTCTTTTTCTTGATAATCCGTATACCCAATTCTGTAGAGCTTGACTTCAAAGACTGTTATTCCCCTTTGTTACCTTTGGATTATTCAGCTACAAACAAAAAGGACCTGTCTAAATTACCTTTATGTGGAACCTTACAAGAAATGTCTATCTCTCCTTCCTCAAGTTCAAATTCCTGCCTCTGAATTGGTTCCAACCCTATTCTCCCCATAGGGAGGGGAGACACCTCCTCAATCCTCCTCTCTAAAGATACATAGTTCCATCTATCAGGAGGGGGTGGTAGGGGAGGGGGTGCAGGGATAACAAAAATTGAGAAGGAATTCAACTTATTATCCTTCTCTAAGCAGGGAGGGGTGGGGGAAACCCCTCCCATTCCACCACCCTGATAGGGGGTAAGGGACACCTCAGCAGGGGTAGAGTGCATAGGAGAAGCCTAAGGACTGTCTACCCTACCTGTAGGGAGAGAAGAGGATGAAGTTGATTTAGAGGGAGGCCCTTGACCTTGGGGAGGGATGGAGTAGATTTTCCAATTGGCCCGAGGAACACCTTTGTTTTTCAAGGCTCTATCTCTAATTTTATCTATAGCGAGTTGCTAAGCATTCTTCGTTCTATGCTTCTATTTTTGTTTAGGTCCATTAAGACCAAAATCTAGGGTTTCAATATTGGGAATGTTTTTGATGGGCTTCAAGATGGCTGAGTCAACCTTAGGGGGCTCAGGGCGTGAATCAAATTTTATTTTGAGACTATCCAGGGTAGCACTGAGAGTAGAAGAGTCTTGATGCCGAGTAGGGGGGGTGAAATGTGAACCTTGGGGGGATGGTTAGGGGTGGCATTGAGAATCATAGATGCATACTATAAAGATGGGCTAGATTTGTCCTCAAGATTAGGGATAGGATCTCTTTTCTTATTCAAAGCATTTCTCTTCTTAGTAACAAGATAGTCTTTCTTTTTGTGGCCTTCCTTCCTACAAATAAAGCAGCCACTCAATCCACCTAGAAAAGTGACTAGGCAAAAAATTGGTGAGGAGTCAATGTTGAATTGTAGGGTTTCATGGAGGACAAATCTGGGTTTAACATAAAGAAGGACATGAACATCCATGTTAGGAATGAGAACATTGGACTGGTCTATTCTAAGAACTTTTCCTATCGGCTCAAGTGCAAGAGGGAGGAGGTTTAATAGAAATGGGGGGAGATTACCAATGATTAACCACCTCGTGCTAGATAGTTCCAAGACTTCTTCTTGGTAGGCTTTAAGAGACCACATGATGGCCCTAAACTCGCAGGGACCGACCCTCCAAAATTTTTTACTCACAATAGCTTTCTGTGCTTTAGGGTTGCAAAGAAATAAAATAAAAAGCCCTTTTTGAAGCATACAACAATAGGAAAAGTGATACCCTAATTTTTTCCCCATGTCTTATGAAACCATTCATTAAGAAAATTTATAGATAGGATTCTGGTAATATCTAAAGTAGAAAATCAAATAGCACAATCCTTAAGTCTAGTTTTATCCTGATCAAGAGCAACATCCATTTGAGGATTTAGCCTAATAATTAACTTGGGAGGAACAACAACCTTACCTCCATCTCTTGTATCAACAAAAGACCCCTAGGTTGCACATGTGAGGAAGGAGGCTCCTTCTAGCAAAACATGCTCATTTTGGATGGCCTCCTTGAAGGACTTCACTCTTGGTGTGGTGGGTTGCTTCTTTCCATCTTGTTGAACGTCACCTCCAGCAACACCACTAGAATCCACTCATCTTGCTTGAGCATCCAAATTAAGATTAGAAATGGCACTGGAGTTGTGAGAAATAATATCTCCCTTAGGTTTATTAATCTTTGGAGTCCCATCAGTAGTTAAGGTGCCAGGTGACATTGATGCCATTAATGGTAGAAATTCAAGGTATGTGCAAGAGAACCAAATAGAAAACTAGGGTAAACTTAGGGCACATCTAGTTGCAAAGAAACTTTTTCTTTTGTCTCGAGGCTAGAGATTTTATTCACAACCTTATGTTTCATCTAAATTTTTTATTTTTAAGAGGCATCCAAGTAAAAATATTAATTTTTGGCATTAAAGATTTATTCCAAACACTAGCCCAAAATGGAGGATGGTCATCCCAACTCAGCAAGAAAGTAGCAATGAAGGAGACCAAAAATTTACTTGAAGCATTAGCTTCCCAAATAAAAGAGTCTTCAGTATTATCCCGAACAATCCAAGCATTCAGAGACTTCATCAAAGAAGAGAAGGAGATATCAACATTAGCTAGATTAATCTAGGAATCATTCAGATAGTAGTTTCTGACCTTTCTACCATAAATCTAAATGCAAACCTCCTTAAAAGGACCCAAAGTAGGGTCAGAACTAAGAGGCATATTTTTGATCTAGCTATCATCCCAGAAATGAATTCTTCTTCCATTACCCAACTTCCACCTTTTCCTCAAGGAAGAAATTTCTTTAGCATGCTAGAAGCTATTCCAAATAAAAGAACCATTAATCTTAATGTCAGAATTAAGAAACTCAACTATTCCAAGGAAGGATAAAAGGTATTTACTTTTGAGAATGAGATTCTATTCTTTAGCTTCACCAAACATCCTCCATAATTTCTTAGCTAGGAGAGTCGAATTCATAACTTTAATAGGTCTAATCCCAAGACCTCCCCACTTATTAGGCTTACACTCTCTCTCTAAAGCCACTCAAGTCAATCTTTTCCTATCTACCACCCTAGAAAAGAGAAAGTTAGTTTGAATTCTCTCTATAGCCTCACAAAACTTAGATGGAATTTCGAATAGACTTAAAGCATGGATTGGCAAGTTTTGTAGAGTCACCTTGAGGAGCTATAATTTTCCATCCTGACTAAGTAGAGTCCCCTTCCAACTAGCTAGTTTCATGTTAAATATCTCAACCAGGGAGGACCAAAAGGACTCAAAAGGTTTAAGACCAAGAGAGAGGCCGAGGTAAGAAGCAAGGAGAGCACTAATAGAGAATCCTAGAATCCTTGAGATTCTCAATTGTCTGTCCACCAAATTTTTAATGAAATATTTAGAGCTCTTATCCCAATTGATAAGTTGACTGGTAGTAGAAGTATAAGTCCAAAGAGTATCCTTACAAATTTTAGCCCTTGGATTGAAGAAAAATACATGATAATAGTATCAACCATGAATTATTCATGGGAGAAGGAAAGTTCGATAGAAGAAGGTTTTAGACCTTTCAAAGAACCATCCCTCACTTTGGAATGGAAGAATCTACCTAGGGTCTCAGCCTATATGGCAAAGAGAATAGGAGAAATAAGATCTCCTTGTCTTAAACCCCTGGTAGGTTTGAAGAATCTAGAAGAGGACCCATTCACAATAACAATACCAATGGAAGTACTAATAAGATAGCTAACCAATTGAATAAATCTATCTCCAGACTAAAAAGCCTTGATAACTATACATAAGAAATTCTAGTCAACTCGATCATACATCTTTGAAAGATCTACCTTTAGAAGGAACCCTTGGTTATTGGAGTTCTAAAATGAATGAATAACTTTATGCACTTTAATGATAGAGTCTAAGATCTATCTACCATGCACAAAGCCATTTTTATGTGTGGAGATAATAGAGGGAAGAATATATAGCAATCTCACCATGAGAAATTTGAAGAAAATCCTAATCCTCTACTAAATCATCAAGATAGGTTCGCATTTTAAATTTGGGCTCAAAAATCAGGGGACAAAATGTCTGAAATGTTCTTTTCCTAGGATCATAATATTTTGAACATTGAGCTCCATCGATTTTAGGTCCAAATCAAGACCATGGGTCCTGAGAAATCAAGGGATGCAGGATTATAACCAACAACTAGTTTTGAGGTTGGGGAAAAACACAAAGGGTGCAAATGGTAGCACTTGGCTTAGGAGAAGAAATGAATTATTGGATTGGAGGAAAAATAGAGGAGCGCACTTAGAAAGAAGGGCCTACCTTGATTTTAAACAATATTGGATTGATAAATGATCCATATTTGAATCTAGATGTTCATTAAGTGCAATTATGAAGTCCTATTATGAAAGCTATAATGAAAAAACACTAAGGAATGTGCTAAACAATCATAAAATTTTACACCACTTAGGTTATTATGATTTATGATGGTACAATTTCATGTTTTTTTCTTGTTATTTACTCATACACATATGATGAATCATTTAAGTGCAGAATAATTCATTAAATTTTTATATATGTTGATTCACCTCATATGAAGTTGAAATCTACCTATGTGGAACAAGTTTAGACATGAAAATGTTAGAGGAAACAATCATTTAAATCATGTTAACATATAAAAAACTAAATCCCTACAAAATATTCTTCCACAAACTCCTATGAATGGAAACAAGTGCACCCAAGGCTTGTTTGATATGCTCTTAGAGATTTTGTGGGTGTGTTCTCCCAACACAATAGATTTAAATGCCACTTGACTAAGAAAATAAATGGTGGATGAAACTTAGATGCAAACTAATAGAAGAATATAGAAAAAACTCAAGGTCTAGTTATGTAGAACTAGCCTCAAGCATTCAATGTAAATGCACAAGCATAGGTAAGAGATTAATGAAAACAAGAACTACTATTGAATGCAAACAAGAATCTAAGATTGAATGCAAACTACCATGAATGCATACAAATACCAAACATTAACAATAAACTACTAAATTAATGCAATAATAGATATAAGATTCAAACTAGCATAATGAAATTACCATACAAATAAAGGATGAATTTCTCTTGGCAAGGCTCCTATTGATAGGATTTTGGAGGGGCTTGATGAGGTGACATATATATGGTATCTACATAGGTGCGAAAAAGGAGACACATAAGCCATGATAAGTCCAAGGTTTCTCACACATGTATGAGTAACTTGGGATTTGATGGGTCAATGTGTACTTCAAATACACATGTAAGAGATATTGTCATAGTTTTGTATGAAAATTCATAGATTTTGTCCAATAAACACTTTTGGAAAGTGTAAGAAGTTGTCATCAAGGTTGTAAGAAACCTTGTTTAGGAATTTTTGAATTTTTGAAAAGGTAGATTTTAGAAATTTTCTCACACATGTGAACAAATGATTAGGACTAATGGGTATAGGAATTACAAAATCAGCCTAATTAACCTCGGTTAATTAGTGATGGGTCTATTAGCTAGAAACGAATGTGAATAGGATAGGAAAAAGGTATTGATTAATATTAAATTAGATAGGATTTAATTTAATCATGGTTTAGAGGAATAAAGCATGTGGGTAAAATCACAATAAGGTGTCACACTTTTATAAAGGAAAAGGATAACAACACCAAAACTGTTCAACTTCAAGGGCATAAAAGTGATGTTTCTGTTGAAAATTTGAAGATGATGTAAACTGATGAAATGTGTAAAATTGGATGAAGTTTATGCCTATAATTTTTTTTAAAAAATTTAGTAAATAATTGATATGTTTTTTTTAATTTTTAAATTCTATTTTTTGTTTGTTAAAAAATACTACAAATCAGGGGGTCCACTTCCTTCCAAAAACCTATAAGTAAAAAAATGTTTTATCAACTGATTTTAGAATATGTTTTAGATGACATATATAGCTAGTGTAGAAACAAAAAAGAAAAAACTATTTTTTATCTATATTTTCTCTGTTATAACCAATCAAAGTCGAACATATCTAAAATTGACAATTTTCATCTCCCACCTTCTTCCCCTATCATAACTACACCAAACAAAAAAATAATTATATATTCTTGAATAGGACTCTCTCCTCTACTGTTGTATATAATTTTTTAATTTTTCTGATTTGATTTACTAATTTTTTTAATTTTCTGAATCAACGTCTTCTTGAAACTTAATATACCCACTTGCAGTATTTTTTAAATTTGATCAACTTTTATTAATCAAAATACTATAAAAATTATGTACCCCAAATTCTGATTCTAAGCCCTACAAAAGGGTATTTTTACTTTTTGAAATTGTTTATTTTTCATAGTAAAAGAATTTGAAGAAGTTGAAGCTTTCTCAAGTTTATAGTTTACTTAATGTTTGGTTGCCACATAACATGCCACATCACATTGTTTGGCCAAGTAGGACTCAAATGAGTGGGATTCAGCCGAATCCCACTTGGCCGAACACCCTTAGAAGTTAGCACCCACATGAGTGATCGTGTGAGGGATCTACCCCTTCGGCCACATATATAATAAAGGTGGTTTTTTAGAATTTTAGAAATTTGAAAATCACTTTTATTTTAATAAGTGAAGTGTCTTGAGTTCAAAAGCTGAAGTTTTGCAAAGGAATATGAAGGCATTTTTTTCCAAAGGAGTGTGAAGGTGTTCTTTTTAGTAAGGAGTATTAAAGAAATTTTTTCTTGCTATACTTTGTGTAAAGAGAAATAAAAGGAATAGATCAAGGAAATATGATCACAAAAGGGATGAAAAAATGAAAGGTTATATGAAACGTAATGAAGAGAAACTAGTTGATGCTGAAGAAGAACCTATTGATGTTGAAGAAGATGGAACTCAAGTAGGGGAGGAAATTGGTAGTAGTTGAGGTACAAATATTATTTTTACAATGCAAAATTTGATGGAGATGAATGAGGATTTAATTTTTAGTCAAATTACATTTGAACACATGGTACCTCAAAGCACTACTAAATTGCATCTCAAAAACATGTGGAAGGAATATTTTGAGAATAAATCTATGGTGGGAAGAGCACAATTATTTGCTAAGTTATTCAGGAAAAGAGAAATGACTTTGGTTTTGGAGTTGTTGGGTTTTGATAATAAGAAAAGAACATGAGGTCATGTAAAAGAAATAGATATTGAAAATTTACAAGATGCATTGAATCTTGTTAATAAAATAGATCAAGAACTTGATTCAAGTGCTACTCGTAGAGCATTGATGACTATGATCTCCAGTAAGAAGCGGACACATAGAAGACAAGTTAAAGAAATTTTTGAATTACTAAATGTATCTAGAAGAACTATTCAAAGATACATTAGGAGGAGAAATATGTTAGATTTGAACATTGAAAATAACTGGGTATATATTTGTAGACTTCCTAAAAAAGATAGAATTCTTGAAGATGTAAGAACACGTGTCGTTGAATATTGGATCAGGAACTATCATGTTACTTCCCATAGAAGGGACACTCTAAAGATGAAAGATGAAGAAACCAGTATAAAATTTGAACATCCAATTTTTTTTTATAGATGGAACACAAATTGAATCATTTGAAGCATTCAAGAAAGAATTTTCAAATGTGAAAATAGGTCAGAGAATGTTTGAGATGTTGCACCCTTTCTTTTTGTCTTGAAGGGACCTAAGGGATCCTAGTAGGTCCTAATGTTCCTTAATAGGTCCTAATATTTGTTAATAGGTCCTAACATGTCTTATTAGGTACTAAAGTGTCCAAAATGGTTGTAGGACACATTAGGACTCCTTATGATATATTAATACCACTTAGAACCCATATGTGTCCTAAGGGGACCTAAGGGATCCTAGTAGGTCATAATGTGTGTTAATAGGTCCTAACGTATCTTATTAGGTACTAATGGGTCCTAAATAGTTATAGGACACATTAGGACCCCAAGTGACACATTAGTACCACTTAGGACTCCTATGTGTCTTAAGGGGACCTAAGGGGTCCTAGTAGGTCCTAATGTGTCTTAAAGGTCCTAATGTGTCTTAATAGATGAGAATGTGTCTTAGTAGGTACTAATGGGTCCTAAATGGTCAAAATACACATTAGGACCCCTTATGATACATTAATACCACTTAGGACCTATATGTGTCTTAAGGGGATCTAAGGGGTCCTAGTAGGTCCTAATGTTTCTTAATAGGTCCTAATGTGTGTTAATATGTCCTAACATATCTTATTGGGTTCCAATGGGTCCTAAATGGTTTTAGGGCACATTAGGACCCCTTATGATACATTAATACCACTTAGGACCCATTTGTATCTTAAGGGGACCTAAGGGGTCCTAGTAGGTCCTAATGTTCCTTAATAGGTCCTAATTTGTCTCAATATGTCATAACACATATTATTAGGTACTAATGGGTCCTAAATAGTTGTATGACACATTATGACCTCTTATGATACATTAATTTACCACTTAGGACCCGTATGTGTCTTAAGGGGACCTAGTAAGTCCTAATGTTCCTTAATAGGTACTAATGGGTTCTAATATGTCTTAATAGGTCCTAACATGTCTTATTAAATATGTCATTAGTTTTTGTATTCTTTTTTTATATGCACCATTGATTGATACATTACTTACATATGTCATTTATTATACATCAAGGTTATATGTCACGTTAGTTGATACATTGTTTATATATGCAAATTTAGTATCTAGATATATTTTTTATACATTTCCATTGATTTCAATACAAATTATACAGATTGTCAATTATTATATGTCATTAGTTTAGATACATTGGTTATATACATTAAATTAACTTTGAAATGAAGACCTATATTTTCAATATACATTGACCTTATATATGTCATATATTATTTTATATACATTGCTTATATATATGAAAATTTAATTGTAAAACATTTCTTAAATATAAATTTCATTGATTGCACAATTATTGAATCAATATTTAAATTACTTATATATGCCATTTATTTAAATATACATATGCCATTTGTTTAAATATAAATATTCCATTTGTTTAAATATAAATATGCCATTTTAATTTACATGATAAATTAAGCTTTTAAAATGAGTCCATGAAAATTTCCATATCTAACCACATGTATCAAATATCAATGTCGACAACATAGAAATGTATCAACAACATATAAATGTAGATCCACAACATAGAAATATAGGAAATAGATCAATGTCTGCAATATAGAAATGTATCAACAATGTATCTAGAAATGTATCAACAACATATAAATGTAGATCCACAACATAGAAATGTATCAAATAGATCAATGTCTACAACATAATGTTTGAAGTAACCATAACCAAGAAGTACATAGAAATGTATCTGCAATATGAAAATCTAACTTAAGGAACCCTCACCACCTAGTCCATCGTCCAATCCTCCACCTTCTTGAGGGGTTTGTACAAACATACACAAATTCTATGTGTTAGAATTTATTTTATCTAACAAGAACAAATATTTAATTTTGAAATATACATTTAAACTTGAATAAAATTTAAAAACCTATACATGTTTTTCATTGCATACATTTTGGCACACCCGGTGGGACCCACTTCCCTATTGGATCTACACTTTTGAAATTTTTGAGTTGAAGATAAAAATCTAGGGTTTTTTGAAAGATTTGATCATATCTTTCAAACGGTTGGGAGTTTGGGTTTGAAATGTTTTTAGAAGGTAGGGGATCATCATATTATGTCTCAGTCCAAAACATAGATTTTTTTGATCATTTTCCCGTGAGTTATAATTTTTGTATGATTTTCAATGAAAATTCATTTTTGGTTGCAAATCTTTGTATTTTTTGGAAATTTTTACATTTTCGGAAAGGCATGAGAGTTTTACATAGGGTATATTCTTTGTGTTTTTTATTTTGATGCACGAATAGGGCTCAAAAATTCAATATTTGAAAATTGGTCTATTTTGATAAATTAGGTCCCTAGGGCACAAATTAGGGATTTTTTCAAAAAAATTTACAGTTTTGGAAAGCTCTCTATTTTTTATTAGGGGTCTCTATTTTGCATTTTAATTTTTGTGGCCTGAATCATAGAGAAAAAATCAAATCTTGTTGACTAGGTCAAATGCAAAAAATTAAAAAAATAGTGATGAGTTTGCATTTTATTTGCACATTAATCAATGCATGATTGGATTTTATTGAAAATATCTGATATTTTATGTCTTCTAAAAATGGTTTTGTAGAATGTTTGACCAAGATTAAGACATTTTGAGACTACTAATCAATTTGTTTTGTAGGACGTTGTTTGAAGATCTTGAAAACAAAATTGAGACTACTAATTCATTGGTTTTGTAGGTTGCCTTGGAGGTTCAAGAAAACATTGTGTCTACTTTAAGCTAATTTTTATAGGCACCTAGTTTAATTAGGGAGGTTAATTTCTTATGATTTTATTAGGTAGTAGGAGAGTATGCTCTTTCCTCTTTAAGGGGAAACCAGAAATCTAGACCTACTTAATTTGGTCATTAGAAAGGAATCTTGGGTAAATGAACATGTGCTTGATGTGTTTGGGAGAAACTATGGAGTAGGAGAGTATGCTCTTTTCCTTATGGAAAACCAGAAATCTTGACCTCCATTAGCTATCCATCTTACTTTTCTTGCATTTACCTTTAGAGGGCCTGCCAAGAGAGGAATAAGTCAAGAACGACCCAAGTCAGGAACAAGTGAACCCAGCTACTCCACCCCACTATAATCAAAAGCTTCATTCAATCCAAAGAGAGGGGAGACATGGCTATTTTCTATTCCCAATGCTTCTTCATGTGTAGGGCCTAGTTGCCTTAATCTTGCTAAGCAAGACTACACTTGATTGGGTGCTTTTAGGGCCATCAACGGTCTCAATCTTGTTTACTACAAGGGGAATACATTCATCTAGTATAGGGCCAAGAGGTCTAAATATTTCTTGCAAGACTATACTTTTTGGATGCTTGTAGGGCTATAGACCTCAATTCTGCTTGCAAAACTACAAGGCATAGTCATGAACGGAGGACCTTACTAGACACCTAAGAAATTAGAGGCCAACCATTTTAGCTGTGTGACTTCCTTTGTGCAAGGATTGATCCAAGTGGAATTACCCAGATCACCCCAAGATACTCACCATCTGTGTTCCCTTGGACACTAAAGCTTGAATATGGCAATATGGAAAGACATGCGCCACAAGCATTATTCTTTTCCAATTGATCTATAACTTGCATAGTCCTAGGAAAGGCCATTCAACCACTTAATTGTGGGGATAAGAACATCAAGTTGTGGGAAAAGGTTGTAACACCTCCCTTTTGACCTTAGGTAGTGTATGCTTGATGTGTTTTCAATTGTGTTTCAACCCATGTAAATATTTTTGGATAAGCATATTGCATTATTTCTTTCTATGTTCTAGTTCAATCCATATCTCCTCTATCATCCAAATCAATCACATCATCCATTCAACTTGTCTTCAAATATCCCTAATCTATCCTTCCACTTCATCCACTCTTAATCCAAGTCTTATCAACACCCTTTTCTAATCTTCCACTTTTGGCTTAGGAGCACCATCATCATCTTTGGCCTTTAATCATCATCCAAATCAAATAAAATCCAACTTTGAGGCCCTACCCTCACAAATCCAAAATCAAAATCAAATCAAATTGATCAAAATTCTTGAGGGCTTGCCCTCTAAATCTATCAAATCCAACATCCAATCACATCAAAATCCTTGAGGTCATGTCCTTTTAAATCCAAACTTGCTGCTAGTCTTAAGTTCATATTCCGTCCATCATATAATCTTTCACTCTTCATTCAAATTTCATCTACATCATCTTCCTCTAATCCAATCCAAAATCTCTAATTCAACCATCATGAATAAGGATTGGTTTCACAAAATGGTTGAGGACTTCAAAGTGCCAAACCCTAATCCTCAAACTATACCTCCAATCCAACCCACCTACCAAATCAATCCTCAATTCATATCCAATCCCAATCCATATCACATTTCTTATCCTTCCTCTAGCTTTGACAAGGGAAATCCACCTCATTATTTTCTATCCACACATGATTCCATCCATCACTCGCATGATGCCTCTTACATGCTTAATCTTGCCCAAGAAATTGAAGTGCTTAAAAACATTGTCCTTAACTTACAAAATGGGGGTCAAAAGAAAAAGTTTACATTTGAAGACACATGTCCTCCCCCTTTTCTCCAAATCCATAATCCTCATCCACCATCAAACCCCAATCCTCCATCTAACCCTCAACCTCCACATAAGCCTAATACTCCTAAAACCACATCATTTCTATCCTCCAAAGCCTCACAATCATCCAAAGCTAGACAATACACTCCCCTTGCGGACCCTCTTGATGTCATATTCCACCTACTTGTTGACCAAAAAATGATGGTTTTTCCAAACACTATTCCATTTGATGAGGGTCAACCTAAACCCACTTGGTATAAGGAAAATGAATATTATGATTATCATCGCATCAAGGGACATGATATCAAGAAGTGCTTAAAGTTTAAAAAATTTGTCCAAGACCTCATTGACAAAGGAGAGATTATAGTTGAAGATCCCAACCCCTCCATTACATCACCCTCACAAGTCAACACATGTCAAGATATTGTCCCAAAGCATGATAACAAATATTCCTCTCATCCTCTAGATCTAAGCATTCCTTAACTCCTTGATCCCCTTATTTTGCAAAATCCACCTATCCCTCTTGATCCACCTCATGATCCCATTCCTAATCAAGATCATGGCATTCCCCCCACCCCATTCCATAACAACCTTCCATCTCAAGATCCTACCATCCCTTCCACTCCACCACATAATCCTTCCCAAAGTCAAGATCAAAGTACCCCTTCATCTCCATGTCATGATTCCAATTCCTCTCAAGATCATGTTATTCCCCATAGTTCCCCTCATGATCCTAATCCTCCACAAGATCCCACTCTCCTTCTTGATCCTCCATTGAAAGATCCTAATCCTTCACAAGATCATATTCCTCCTCAAGCTCTTATTATTCCTATTAAGGATCCTCTCAAGGACAAAGGAAACCCTACACTTGATGGCCTTAGTGATACCACTCACTCTAAAGATGCTCATATCCCTCCTACACCTTATATACCTCTATTCAAGAATAAACATATTCCTTCATTATCTTCCAAATCCATCTTGGGTCCCTATATCCCTAAATAAAATCCTTCATCTTGTCCATCCATTTTGGGCCCTTATATCCCAACACTAAACCCTTTATCCCTTCCATCCATTTTAGGTCTGTATGTTCTTGCATCCACTATACCTATCACTCCCAGCTCATCATTTATTTCTTCCACCATACCTCAAGATCAACAAAGACATGCATCCTTGAGAGATTTCTATCCATCCATCCATCAAAACCCATTATATGAGCCTCAATCACCCACAATTCCCAATTCTTTTGGAAGCAATTTGGATGCACAACATAAAAATAAAAAATACAAGAAAACGAAAATAATCAAGAGACCACAAGGGTCCTCCAAGAAAAAAATAAAATCAAAGAGAATATGGGTTCCTAAATCCATCATGGAAGAATTGTGGTCAAAAGTACATAAACGTAAAGAAAAATCAAAAGCTATGTGGATTCCCAAGTCCCTCATAAAGGACTAGAATATAAAAGAAAAATCAACGTTAACATTCAAGCTTCCAAAGACTTCCACTCCATATTCTTCCAAATATCTTCCATTCTCTCCTCATCTATTTTGGGTCATTGTGTCCCAAAATCCACATCACTTCCCACATCAAAACTTCACACTAGCCAATTCATTCTCCCTTCACCTATCCACTACCCTTCAAGGTGTGTGTCAATGTTGATCTTGCCATCATTTCCACCTACTATCACACAAACCTTTCAATACCATATCCAATATCCAAATCCTATATCTACTCCCTATCCTTCCATATCATATCCTCCCATTCCTCTTACCCCATCTTATGCATAAATCCTTAGCCATCATCTACCTTATCCTCCATATCTTTCCCCTACCATCACCATTATCAACATCTTTGAGCTTACCTTTCAGTGGCCTTGGCCAATCATAGCATATATTTCTAGAGGAACATTATCCAAAGAGCATCAGGCTTGAATTCTTCCAGGACAAAATAAATAAATAAAAAGTCAACAAAAAAAAAGAGTCAAAAAAAAAAAAAAAGACAAAAAAAAATCGTCCAATGGTGAAAACTTTGCAATCAGGCGCCTTGGACAAGTACCATGATGAAAACCTGGAAAATAGGTGTCATGTGTAATCCCTCCTCTTGCACTCTATACTTGGGGACAAGATCCATCCAGGCTATGCTACCATGAATATCTTCCACATTCCCTATCCACCATCCATTGTCCTCTCTAGGTTCCTTATCATTTTCTTTCCCATCTTTGATCTTAACTATCCTATGCATTCCCTTTATCCACATGTACCTTCCATAACCCTTACCCCTTATCCATCCATTTTTTTGCCTAATTCCATCCATTTTCACATATTTGATCTTGACATCCCTATCCTCCATCTCGTATTTCTCATCATATTCATTACCTTAATCCATCATTTATAATACTCTTTGAGTCCATACACTTTCCCATGTCCTTGATCTTGATTATCCTACATGTTTGCTCCATCCATTATCTATTATCCAATTCCATCTATATCCTCCATACCATTATCCCCTATCCTCTTCATACCATCCATCTCATATCCCTTATCCATCCACCTTTTACTTTCATAACTGTTCCATTCATAAAAACTAGAGGAATTGAAATAAAAAGAAAATATCCATGCATGCTTTGGACAATACAAGCCTTCACTTCCTCCATAAATATCCTTTCTGCATTATCCATCCACTTCATACATACTTTATCCACCATCCCTCCATCCTTCATCCTCCACACCATATCACCTTCTCATCATTCCCATCTCCTATCACCATCCTTCGATCCTATACATTTTTATTCTCCATCTTTCCTTCATTCTCCTTCTTGTCTGGGGCATGTAACTCCTTTTTCGTGTAGTTCTTGGATCTCCATCCGTATACCCCATATCCTATAGTCTTCCAGATCCTACC
This sequence comes from Chamaecyparis obtusa, assembly GCA_027943335.1. Classification (NCBI taxonomy): domain Eukaryota; kingdom Viridiplantae; phylum Streptophyta; class Pinopsida; order Cupressales; family Cupressaceae; genus Chamaecyparis; species Chamaecyparis obtusa. Next base: position 306,236 of record BSBK01000326.1, on the reverse strand, counting down.
CTTATCTATCCATTCATTCCATATATCTCCTATCCAATCCATCCTTTCCATCCATTCATTTTCTAGCCAAACATTTGTCCATCCTTCCATCCTCTATCATTCCTTGGTTATCCCTTGTCATTGGTCCCATCCACTTATCCTTTTTCCTATCCTATCCCATCCCATCCCATGCAATATCTTATCATCTTTTCATCTTATTCAAACAATCTTGTCTATCAACTCTCTTTATCTTTTAATCCAATCTATTTCTTCCCATGCTTTTCAAGCTCGTCTTATCCAATCATCTTCTCTTCCAATCCCATTCTATCCAATCCTCCCATCCAAATAAATTTTAAAATTTTAAAATCCAAAAAAAAAGAAATGATCCTGAAAAAATATTCAAAAAAAAAATTGACATATGATAGATGCACAAAATATATTTTTTATCATATATCAATATATTTTTTATCATATATCCATATCATGGTGTCATAAGATATATGGTTGTATTTGACCTTTTTTATCACGTACTTGACACATGGTCATCTTGGTTCCTCATACCTTGGTGTATAATGTCAAGAACAATATAAAAAAAGGATATGCTCTCCCATGTTGACACAATGATAGTCTCCATTTAGGTTCATTTTGCATTCGAGGCCTTCTTTTATTCACTTCCTCTATCCTCACCCATCTTTTTCGAGAAAATTGTCAAAATTAATTTTTTGCTCAATTTTCTCGAGGGGGCACCATCCTCACCCTCTTCCCGTTGTTCCTTAGGCACAACTCTTGGGGCATCTTGTTTTCTTCTTCTTTGACATGATGCCGATTTCAACACCGCATCAAAGAGGGGCAAAATGTAGACACCTAAAATTGTCCTTTCACACAAATATTAATTTTTATTAATATTTTCCTTTAACATTATGGTTTATTTTAATAATTGACTATAATCATTATATTCATCTATTTATTTAATTAAATTTATTTTAATTAAATAAATTCATTTTCTCTTTGTATTTAAATTTTATTTAAATATTATAATATATTAAATTCAATTTAATATATTATCCCTCCATTTCCCGTTATAAAATAAATTTTATTTATTTTATTCCTCCACTAGCCTAAAGTTCTTCTAAACCATGATTAAATTAAATTTATTTTAATTTAATTCCTTTTTCCTTTTTCCTATGCTTACCTTTTTCTAAATATTCCTCTAATCTTGATTAAAAGGTGGATTACCTTTAAACATGTGCACAATCACCTTTTCCAAGGTGGCCACCTCTCCATCTTTTTTCTCCACCAATCATTTTTAAATTTCTCTTTTCCTCTAAAAGTGAAGTTTGACTTTTGCTACTTCACCTTTTGCCTCTTAATCCTATCCACTCATTCCTTTTGCCTCTTAATCCTATCCACTCATTTCTTTTTGCCTCTTCATATTTTCCAAACCCTACCTAACCTTTAATCCTAGCCACTCATTATTTTGCCTCTTAATCTCCACCGTCCAATTCTTTTCATTTTCTATAAAAGGAGGCCTCACTCCTCATTTTAGGCTAATTCTTCTAAGTTCTTTTTCTTCTTAATATCTTAGCTCTCGCATCTTCTAGCATTCTTAAATATTTTAGTTCCTTTCTTTATTGCAATCTAATTTTATTCTTAATTCTTAATCTTGTTTTCATTATCATTATCTACAATCAATCTTTCATCATTTTGATCTTTATCATTTGTGAAGCTTGGGACAAGTTCCTCATACTTGCTCTCAACTCCTTCACCATCATCTAGCTTGCATCCCATAGATTTGTATTATTTTTGCATTTCATTTGTGTTGGGAGAGCATACCGACATAATCTTAAAGAGAAAATCAAACAAGGCTTTGGGTGCCCTTGTTTGAGCTCATCGGAAGTTGTAATTAAAGTTACCTATTTTGTTACATTTGAGATTACTAACATCTAATGTGTTTGTTTGGTGTTTTTGGTATTTTTCATTTGCAAAAAATAGGTCTACATTTTCATTCCATACACCTGTGTATCCAGATGAATCAAATCAGCATGTGCTTGGAAATACCCATATGTAGTGGCCATCTTAATCTCCTATACACAATATATTTAAAAAATATATAAATTATATATTTAAAAATATATATAGTTGCAAGCTCTACACACACACACACACATATAGATATATCACTAGTAAATTTTGCCCTAAATTGAAACGAGAATTAGTCAAATTTTCTACAACAATTGGTTGAATAGATGACTAAAACTGTGGTCAATCTTTTTTCGTCGATTATTCTATAGTTAAACCCATTGTCAAAATTGTGACCTTCATAGTAGTCGACTTATCGACCGACTCTTCGTCAAACTAATCGCATGAAGCTGGCAGAATTCAGACCAAGTTTGGCAAACTTGACGTTGAAATTGCGACATAATACTTGACCACTATTCCATGAAATTGACATCGAATGCATAGGATTCTTGTCAAAATTAATGTTATTTAAAGGTCAAAAAATTGACCAAAAAATTTTTTTGGTTAAAAAAAATGACGGTGATTGAACAAAGCATTTTCATTGTACTATATATTCACAGCCTCAAGAAAAATCAAACTGACTAAGAAAGCTTTGTTTACCTACAGATTTGTGTGCTTGTCTAAGTTTGATATGTAGATCTATGTATCAAACTCAGACAAGCACACAAATCTATAAGTAAATGTTGATTAAATATTTTATTTTTAATAGTAGTTTAAAAGGATATTTAAATGTTTTGACTGTTTGATAAGAACAAAATTGGTATTCAGATATAAATTATTGAGCTTCTCTTTGTTTCGATAATAGTTTAACATTCTCTACTTAACAGGGCCAACCATGTGAAGGTGGAAGCTCATCTAGCACCTCCTAGGATCCTCTTATGACCCTTTATGACATTTTAAGACCTCTAAGATGTATTCTTAGAGGTTGTAAATGGTCGTAAAGGGTCATAAGGGGTCCTAGGACACAACAACTGAGAAACATAAATGTAGGCATCATGGTCACAATGTTTTGGAAACACAACATAATTGAGTGGTATACCCAGATGATGCAACACAACCACTACTCATGTAGTTCTAAGTTGACACTACGAGATCCAAAAACCAAAGATAAGGAATCTATATATGGTTTTTGGATCCATAGTGTCAACTTAGAACTGCAGGAGTAGTGGTTGTGTTGCATTTTTTGGGTATGGCATTCAATTATGTTGTGTCTCCAAACAATTGGGACCATGATGCCTATATTTATGTTTCTCAGCTGTTGTGATACCTACATTTATGTTTTGTAGCTGTCATGTTTATTTTCATGTTCTTTCTGTTTGGCTTCTCTCCCTCACATCGAAAATAAGATTTTTCCCACTCTGAATCGAGAATGCACATGCAACACAAGAAAAATATGCACAGATAGTAGGTGGTGTTGAAAAAACACAACACATTTACATTTTCACGATGGTCTATAACTTAAAATACACAATTAAAGACCTCTATAAAAAATGCAACCCTATTGTGTTTTTCAACTCCACTTGATATCCTATGTATATGAATTGAGATTACATATTGAACTAGGCTTCTCTTTTTGCATTGCCTGAAACCAAGAGACTATCACAGTTAACATCTAAATGGCACGTCTCATCATCACAACTAATCCACCTTAAATAATTGAATATGTTTTCTTGTATTAAATATTCATTAATCAAAATTTGAATAGAAAATGTATACCTTGAGTACTACAATTCACATTAGAATTGATGCCTCCATCGTGCTCGGCTGGTGCAGTATCAATATCGGCAGGCTGCATTCCAATGTAAATAAAATAGATGTAGATTTAGATGACGATATCATAGAAATCCCTAATTCACAATCTATCATTTGTTCTCTAAAACACTAAATTATGGATTTTTGCAATATCCTCATCTGTATCTATAGCTATTGCCTCTATTGTTGTAGGTGTTTTTCTCCTATTTGATATTTATCTTCAGGTGTCCACACTCGTTCTATTGGTTGTTGCTAGCTTCTCTTTGAGCTTCTCTTTATTTCAAGAATAGTTTAACATTCTCTGAGAAACATAATTGTGGGCATCATGGTCACATTTTTTTGGAGACAATGTAATTGAGTGGTATACCCATATGATGGAGAGCAACTTCTGCACCTTCGAATCCAAGTTGTTATCCATATCGTAGTGTCAACTTGGAATCAGAGGTGCATAAATTTCTCTTCATGTAGGTATACAACTCAATTACATTGTCTCCAAAGAAATGTGACCATGATGCCTACAATTATGTTTCAAGAATAGTTTAATTAACATTCTCTACTTAACAGGGCCAACCACGTGAAGGTGGAAGCTCATCTGGCCCCTCCTAGGAGCCTCTTATGACCCTTTACGACATTTTAAGACCTCTAAGATATATTCTTAGAGGTCGTAAATGGTCGTAAAGGGTCATAAGGGGTCCTAGGACACAACAACTGAGAAACATAAATGTAGGCATCATGGTCACAATGTTTTGGAAACACAACATAATTGAGTGGTATACCCAGATGATGCAACACAACAACTACTCCTATAGTTCTGAGTTGACACCGCGGGATCCAAAAACCAAAGATAAGGAATCTATATATGGTTTTTGGACCCACAGTGTCAACTTAGAACTACAAGAGTAGTGGTTGTGTTGCATCGTCTAGGTATACCACTCAATTATGTTGTGTCTCCAAACAATTGGGACCATGATGCCTACATTTATGTTTCTCAGTTGTTGTGATACGTACATTTATGTTTTGTAGCTCTCATGTTTATTTGCATGTTCTTTGTGTTTGGCTTCTCTCCCTCACATCAAAAATAAGACTTTTCCCATTCTGAATTGAGAATGCACATGCAACACAAGCAAAATATGCATGGATAGCAGGTGGAGTTGAAAAAACACAACACGTTTACATTTTCACGATGGTCTATAACTTAAAATATGCAATTAAAGACCTCTATAAAAAATGCAACCCTATTGTTTTTTTCAACTCCAATTGATATCCTATGTATATGAATTAAGATTGTATATTGAACTAGGCTTCTCTTTCTACATTGCCTGAAACCAAGAGACTGTCATAGTTAACATCTAAATGGCGTGTCTCATCATCACAACTAATCCACCTTAAATAATTGAATATGTTTTCTTGTATTAAATATTCATTAATCAAAATTTGAATAGAAAATGTATACCTTGAGTACTACAATTCACATTAGAATCGATGCACCAGTGCAGTATCAATATCGACAGGCTACATTCCAATGTAAATAAAATAGATGTAGATTTAGATGATGATATCACAAAAATCCCTAATTCACAGTCTATCGTCTGTTCTCTGAAACACTAAATTGTGGATTTCTACAATATCCTCATCTGTATCTATAGCTATTGCCTCTATTGTTGTAGGTTCTTTTCCCCTATTTGATATTTATCTTCAGGTGTCCACACTCATTCTATTGGTTGTTGCTAGCTTCTCTTTGTTTCAAGAATATTTTAACATTCTCTGAGAAACATAATTGTAGGCATCATGGTCACATTTTTTTGGAGACAATGTAATTGAGTGGTATACCCAGACGATGGAGAGCAACTTCTGCACCTCTGGATCCAAGTTGGTATCCATCCCACAGTGTCAACATGGAATCGGAGGTGCATAAATTGCTCTCCGTGTAGGTATACAACTCAATTACATTGTCTCCAAAAAAATGTGACCATGATGCCTACAATTATGTTTCGAGAATAGTTTAATTAACATTCTCTACTTAACAGGGCCAACCACGTGAAGGTGGAAGCTCATCTAGCCCCTCCTAGGAGCCTCTTATGACCCTTTACGACATTTTAAGACCTCTAAGATGTATTCTTAGAGGTCGTAAATAGTCATAAAGGGTCATAAGGGGTCCTAGGACACAACAACTGAGAAACATAAATGTAGGCATCATGGTCACAATGTTTTGGAAACACAACATAATTGAGTGGTATACCCAGTCGATGCAACACAACCACTACTCTTGTAGTTTGAAGTTGACACTGCGGGATCCAAAAACCAAAGATAAGGAATCTATATATGGTTTTTGGATCCACAGTGTCAACTTAGAACTATAGGAGTAGTGGTTGTGTTGCATCGTCTAGGTATACCACTCAATTATGTTGTGTCTCCAAACAATTGGGACCATGATGCCTACATTTATGTTTCTTAGTTGTTGTGATACCTACATTTATGTTTTGTACCTGTCATGTTTATTTTTATTTTCTTTGTGTTTGGCTTCTCTCCCTCACATCAAAAATAAGATTTTTCTCACTCTGAATTGAGAATGTGTATGCATCAGAAGCAGAATATGCATGGATAGCAGGTGGAGTTGAAAAAACATAACACATTTACATTTTCACGATGGTCTATAACTTAAAATATGCAATTAAAGACCTCTATAAAAAATGCAACCCTATTGTGTTTTTCAACTCCACCTGATATCCGTGCATATTCTGTGAGATTGCATATTGAACTAGGCTTCTCCTTCTGCATTGCCTAAAACCAAGAGACTATCATAGTTAACATCTAAATGGTGCATCTCATCATCACAACTAATCCACCTTAATAAATTGAATATGTTTTCTTGTATTAAATATTCATTAATCAAAATTTGAATAGAAAATGTATACCTTGAGTCCTATAATTCACATTAGAATCGATGCCTCCATCATGCTCAGTCGGTACAATATCAATATCGGTAGGCTGCATTCCAATGTAAATAAAATAGATGTAGATTTAGGTGACGATATCGCATAAATCCCTAATTCATAGTCTATCATTTGTTCTCTGAAACACTAAATTATGGATTTCTACGATATCTTCATTTGTATCTATAGCTATTGCCTTTTTTGTTGCAGGTGATTTTCCCCTATTGGATATTTATCTTCAGGTGTCCACACTCATTCTATTGGTTGTTGCCAACTTCTCTTTGAGCTTCTCTTTGTTTCAAGAATAGTTTAACATTTTCTAAGAAACATAATTGTGGGCATCATGGTCACATTTTTTTGGAGACAATGTAATTGAGTGGTATACCTAGACAATGGAGAGGAACTTCTACAGCTCCAGTTCCAAGTTGTTCTCCATCCCATAGTGTCAACTTGGAATAGTTTCATCCTCGATGTGACCATGATGCCTACAATTATGTTTCAAGAATAGTTTAATTAACATTCTCTACTTAACAGGGCCAACCGCATGAAGGTGGAAGCTCATCTGGCCCCTCCTAGGAGCCTCTTATGACCCTTTACGACATTTTAAGACCTCTAAGATGTATTCTTAGAGGTTGTAAATGGTCATAAAGGGTCATAAGGGGTCCTGGGACACAACAGTTGAGAAACATAATTGTAGGCATCATGATCACATTTTTTTGGAGACAACGTAATTGAGTGGTATACCTAGATGATGAAGATCAAATTTTTCTCCTCCGGTTCCAAGTTGATAATGTGAGATTCCAAGACCATAGATAAGGAATAAATTTAGAGAGTGGAGGAGGGCCATAATAACAAAAATAATATAGGACAAACCTCAAGTTAAATGAGTTAACTGCAAACATTTTAATAGAATTTTATTAAAATGTTTATAGTTTCCTCATTTAACTTGAGGTTTGTCTTGTATTATTTTGGTCATTATGGCCCTCCTCCACTCTCTAAATTTATTCCTTATCTATGGTCTTTGGATCCTATAGTGTCAACTTGGAATCGGAGGAGCAGAAGTTTCTCTCCATCATTTTGGTATACAACTCAATTATGTTGTCTCCAAAAAATTGTGACCATGATGCCCACAATTATGTTTCTCAGCTATTGTGAAATCTACATTTATGTTTCTTAGTTGTCGTGTTTATGTGTATGTTTTTTATGTGTTTGGGAAGACATCTTTCTAGCCTGAGCCTAGATCCTTCGGCAATTAGCTTATAAATAATGTAGATGACAGATGAGCAATTAGCTATCTAAGAAAAAGCCCATAAATGAACTATATGTACCCCAATTAATGTGCCCTTTGTGCGTACCCAAATGATATATTTGAAACAACAAGGGTAAGGCTAAATTTACCCTTGTTGTTTCAAATATATCATTTAGGTATGTGCAGAAGGTAGAGGAATTGGGGTACACATAGTTCATTTACAAGATTTTTCTTGGGAAGCTAATTGCCCAACTCTCATTTGCTTCATTTATTATCAAGCTAATTATTGAAGGATCCAAGCCCAGGCTAGAAAGATGTCTTCCCATTTTGTTTAAGTCATATTCTTGTTCTTGTCAAACTTCCTTGGTGCGGTAGGCCTACTCTGTGCAGTACTCTTCTTCAGCGAGACTTCATACCATACTGCGCTCAAACTTCAGTGAGACTTCATACCATGTAGCATCCGTAGATTACGTTCAATGTGTTATTTACACTTGTATTGGTGGGAAAACTCTTGAAAACATGCAAAAGAGATTGCATTCAACCATGCTATTTACATGAAACATGTAGTTTACCTCCAACCTAAATGAGTGTTAAATCATGTGATTGATAGCAGATTGGGGCTCACCTAAGCCATAAACATGAATAATTATTCTAAAAAAAGATGTAAACCATATATATGCGCACTTGAGGAAAAGAGAAGTTATGTCATATCAATATTAAAATATTAGTTATAATACGAAAATACTAAACTAACTAATTCCTGAGTTCATCTCTGCATATGGTCGCAACAAATTAGATATGCGATTACAATATAGAGAAGGCATCATAAAAATATAATTTCAGAATTTGCCCTAGCCTGACACATTTTGCACTCAAATCCTTCATCGTGGATAAGTGGAGATGGGTGAATAGATGCAGATGAGTTGTCATCGACCCAACTAAAGTATCCTTAGCCATTATTTCCCTATGATACCCAGTCTACATTAGTTCTTATACTATAATGAATAGTATTTACATTAGAAACTTTAAATTTATACACATTAGAAACTTTTTTTTGATTAAGGCAGCACCAAAATTGTCATCCAGGGTTGTTCAATGTTTGTGAAGTCTTCAACACACACTTCCCACCACCACATTGATAGTTTGGCACATTGACAAGAGTCATCGAACCTATATCAATAATGCACCGCACCATCATTACTACATTTATTATTTTTATATGATTATTTTTACAGTCCAAATACACCAAGGAGTACCATCAGAAATATTAACCATTTACAATAATGAAGAGTAAACCTAAATCAAATAGCTCATTTTTTTATCAGCATGTGTAGTCTGTGTGTATATGAAAAATGAAAGAAATATGAAGCTAAAATAAAATAGTGAACAAAATAGTATTCCACATAGAGTGAATGAAATATACCATCAAAAGAAGGTGACAAAATCTTGTCATGAAGCATAGACATAGGAAATAAAAAAGGGACAAAAGACAAGAAATAAGAAAAATCATTACAACTATAGAAAAATCATTTATACTATAATAAAAAAAAAGAAACACTCTTTGTCAACAATTTCCAAAATCATTAGGACTATAAATGGATGATTCTGATATTGCTTTTCCATTACAACAATTGAGCATTCATCATTTGGTACTTCTTGGTGTACTCCATTTAAGTTTTTTAGTTGTTGTGTTTATGTGCATGTTCTTTATGTGTTTGGCTTCTCTCCCTCGCAAGGGATACGTCGATAGGTAATTGATGTGAAAGCATAATGATTTGACAGTCTTTTTTTAGGATAGGCGTAATCATCCCGCCAACCTTAATTAGCAACATTGGTGTCCTATCATTGCACAAGTGCAAGACGGTAAGGGGCTATTCAAGGAGGGATGAAAAAAAGGTCATTTTAACCTTGCAAGGTAAGAGGAAAGATAGTTCAAATAATTATATGGTGACTATCCCAAACAATAGACAAATGATGGAATTTCTAACATGTTTTCTTTTCATGTTTCTAACAAGTTTGTTGCGATCAGGCTAGTGTGGTCACAATTGAAATTGTGAGTTTCTCTTGGAATTGAATAGCAGACTTTATCTATTGTGCAAAAAAACATATGTAGGATTATTATGGTCACAAAGTAATTGTCTTAGCATTGATCAGGCTAGTGTGGTTACAATTGAAATTGTGAGTTTCTCTTGGAATTGAATAGCAAACTTTATCTATTGTGCAAAAAAACATATGTAGGATTATTATGGTCACAAATTAATTGTCTTAGCATCAACATTTCACTTCTAATATAATATTATTAGGAATTTCTTACCATTGATTGTCAAACTGATGGAACTATGAGGCTATGCTTTGTTAATACTTTACCACTGTAGCGAATTTGGGTATTGTTTTCAAATATTTGAATGATTTTAATGGGAACTTTGAACCAGAGATATAAGTTTCCTAAAGAGTGATACTTCAACTTCCATGAAGGACTTAGAAAAAGGGAATTGAACTACAGTGGCTCCTTGTTTACCAATTTTCCATATAACATGAGGTATGTTGTTAGTTTTGTCAGAATTGTGAGAAGATTAAGGTGAATTGTGAGAAGATCATACTAATGAATAGTGAGGAAGTCATCGAACAAGAGGAGAGAATGTGTTAAAAGACCAATTTAGTAATCCAGCCGGCTGATTAAACATACACTCAACAATCAACGGTAATATCAAAGTTGGAAGAATATCTTTGGTATAGTCATAATGTAGAACTCCAATGCTATACAGTAAACTAAGACATAACTAGATCAAAAAATTAGGGGTTCTAAAAAATTGTGAATGAAAACTTGTTCAAATTTGCAGAGAATCAAAATATGTTATATTGTGATGATATCAAGTTTTATGTAGGTGTTGTCCTATTTCCATATTATATGACCTCAAAATACATCAATGAATGTTTACAAACTTGTATTAATCACAATGAATATTTGAGCCCTACAATCTTAGGATAATTCACAAATATATGCTCATTATTTTATAATATCCCAGTCCCCTCATATTTCTATTTTAAAATTATCTATTTTTTATTCAATTTTATACTACGATTAAGTATATATCCTTATATAATTAAGACTGTGACTAAGTAAAGTTACATAGCATATCTCCACTCTTATATAAACATAAATATTGCAAGTAATGTAATGAATAATAGGACTCTCTTTAAATATCTATAAGGAACTTTCCATGAATTTTTGATAAACTCAAATATAATAGACTCTTCATTAAATGTAAGGGTGACTTTTAATCTTCACTATTGATCTATATTATTCTTTAAGTACTACCCTTAACTAAATGTAAGAATGCCTTTTGTCTTCACCATTGATCTCTATTTTGAGTATTCTTCACTAAGTTATATGATTTAGTTACCGGGTTGTGAGTTTGGAGATCTTTATCTCTGCAATGTAGAAGCCGAGAATAGGGGGTACGAGAGTGGAGAATTGGTGAAGAGAGATATCAATGGGAATGAGATGATCAATGTAATATGTATGATGAATGAAAACAATAGTCTAGTTTTACATTTGATTCTTCTATGTGATTGTTCAATTTTTCCTGAATGTTTCATTTTTATTATTTACAACTCATTTTGTTTGGTTTGCTCTTTTGGTTCGACAGTCTAACACCCATATTGTCGTCACGATCAAGCACATCTTTATTATGAATATGCTATGATGGAATTTTATAACAAAGAACAAATATTTACTTTAAATATTTTATGTTGCGTTTGGATGTAACTCAAGTCTTAGTATCAAGTTTATTGAAGAAGTTTATCAACTTGTGGAAACTATTTGTGTGCAACAGAGAATGCAATTTAAATCCGGTCATTAATTGAGTCAAGAACGGCTTCCAATAATGATTGCACAATTATTACATTGGTTTGGAGTAATTTTATTTTGTTTTAAATAAGTTATGGCAGTTTTATTTTGTTGGTTTGGAGTCTTATTCCTTTTGGTTTGGAGTAATTTTGAATCCAATCTTGATCTTGATGATCCAATCTTCATTTAATCATTCAAATAATTTAATAAAACTTCTATAACTTATTTAAAACAAAATAAAATTACTCCAAACCAAAAGGAATAAGGGTGGTGGTATTCAAAACACAATGAGAATTGGTAATTTCAGAGATCTAGGCACTCTAGCCTATCAACAACCTCAAATGTTTAAAAGATCTGACTTGTCAAGGCCTCCACAATACTACACAATGATGGATTAGGTTTCCTAGTCTTCAAACCACTTAGACTCAAGGAATTCTAAGACTCTATTTTAATTCCCATGCTTCCAATACAGAAAGTTCTTTCAAACTGTTCCAAAGGCTAAATAGGCTACCAATAACCCTGCTGCAAACTTAGGATGATAATAACTTTGTCTTCCCTCAAAACACTTGACAAGATGAAAACATTTCTAGACACCCTTTTTAGAGTTCTATAACACACCAAAATCTTTTATAGGGTTACTTTGGACCAACACACCTAACCATGACTGAACCCCTATTTTCAATGCATGAAAATGACCAAATTCAAAGCAACTACTCTCCTCACATTCCCTTATCCCACCAAACCTTCAGTAGAGTTATAAAATGACTCAAAATGGTTAAACCCACAAGCAATTAGACTCATGGGCCTTGCAACACCGAAACCCCCAAATCTCGACTCCAAACCATGGTTTGCTAGGGCTTTCCCAATCTCCTATTACAACTCACTCCTACATCAAATTAGTGATCGAATCACCATTCATTCAACATGAAAAAATGTTTTCAAACATAAAAACCCTTCCTTATTTGGACAGATCATCCACTGCTACACATTGCATCCAATTTCATTGTATTTTCTCACTGTTCTTTAACTATGATCACCTTTACTCCACACAACTCTACATATGCATGGTTAATGATCTAATAATATAGGTTAGAATTAACATTCCATGGTTAGAATGGTTCTCATTTTATATTGAAACTGTTGTTATGCCAGTGGTCTATCTAATAGCATTTCTTATTTTAGTATACTGTTATTACAGTAGGAACTTAGAATAATGAGAACCATTCTAACCTAATAATGAGAACCATTCTAACTGTTGTTATGCCAGTGGTCTATCTAATAATGAGACTCAACATAAAATGAGACTCATTTGAAAATGGCATGAATTGAACAAAGAAATGTTGCAATTCCTTTAATGCATCAGAATAACCAAATTGAGACTTCAAGATGAATGAATTTTGTAGAAAATAGAGTATTTCTATTGCTTACGGTTTTATCCATTTTCAACTTATATAAATTCTAAACAACTAATTCAACCAAATTTTCATAAATCCTAAATCCACAGTTTATATATAGCATTCAATTCTTATTGGAAATTGATTCGACATACCTTAACCCTCTGGTTCAACTCTTCACCCTGTTAGCTTCTACTGGTGTTATTGTTGTATTAATCCCTTTTCATTCACTATTGCAGACATTCATTTACTTCAGTGGTTCCACACATTGATTAGACCCAAACTAGGGCATCGACCATGAAGCATAGTTAATGTCTTTCCCAATTCTAAGCACTGAACAAATTAAATAACATTACCCTAATTTTTTTTTTCATCCAGCAGCATGGCATCTCCATGATGAAAGCACAAATTAGGGCCACGACTTCATAGCAGAGCCGACATGGTGTACCCTAAACCTCCTTTGCTTCTACCCTTCTCTAGATTCTACCTCCTTCGCACATGCTGAAATGAAGAGGTGAAATGAAGTTTCAAACTTTTGTTTTTTTTTAATACATGCTCATGTTGGTCGCAATTTCGACTACCACCGTGTTGGTCAAAATTGCGATCAACACTGGCATGTATTAAAAAAAAAAAAAGTTTTTCTTCTATAATGCGACCAACCTAAACATTTTTATTTGATGGTCAAATTGTTTAGTCAAAATTTAAGGTCAAATGTACTAGTGTGTGTGTGTGTGTGTGTCTATATATATATATATACATATATATATATATGTATATATATATATATATATATCTGTATATATATATATATATGTATATATATATATATATGTATATATATATGTATATATATATATATGTATATATATATGTATATATATATATATATATATGTATATATATATATATATATGTATATATATATATATATATATATATATATATATATATATATATATATATATATATATATAATTATTTCATGAAAATCAAAATTTGGTTTCTTACTTGATATGTCTGTTGCAATGCACGTCCAATGTCTGATAACTCAGAAGAGTGTAAGGACATTGCATCATGATTAATGGCGTCATCCATAAGAGAAGATGAGAATCCAAACTTAAATATTGAGGCCATAGGTGTACGTTATAGAGGAGGTGTCTTTTCTAGAGGTGTAGGATCAACCACACTCTATCATGGAGCTGTAGGATGTATCAAAATGTCCTCCTATCTAGAAGTACTGCCTGTGCATTTCCATGTTCCTAGCCATTAGCAGTGGAGGATCTCCTAACCACTCATTGAATAAATGCAGACATCTCACTCAAAGTGACCCCATGAAATATAGAGTACCCCTAATAAGCATTAAGGAGATCACTCACTAACATGGATCTCATCGTGACCAGACAATCCTTGAGCTCTCATGCTATATCATCAGGCGTGGGGAGCTGGTAGTAGGTGTAAGGATCATAAAAATGATCTAAGTGCTCAATGACTAGACTCATACAAGATGTACCTTCCCATGTGATTAGATGACAACTAGTCAAACTGAGTCACAATGGAGGCAATGCTAGAGTACATATCTAGGTGTCCCTCCTCTGTCATAGACTCTCTAGCTCTAGTGTAGGCCTCCAAACCTTTTGGAAGAACCAAAATATTTTTACCCACCAATACCCTCTTACTAGGGGGTTGTGGTACATCAGGCCATCTGAACTTATCTACAAATCTACCCTACCCCTGACTTGCATGTCATGGAAAGTCTGTGTAATCAACATCATACCCTAAAAAGAATTATGCATACAATTATTTGCATAAATAGAGTGATAGCTCATCCTTTTATGGTCACATATGATGAGTCTCCAACCATCTGGGATATGTGAAGGGGGCCACAATGTCATCCTTACACTTCATCACTCTATAAGTTCTCATAACATTCTTCTCTAGGTAATCAGGAAATATGCCCTTAACATTGGCCACAAAAGCATCCATGTCAATAGTCCTCCATGTAACTGTCCTTTCCATTGTACTAGCTAAGCTCTGATAAAATGTGTCAGTGGAGGTGTCATCATAGGGGTTGTATGATTCAGCCTTCTAAATCATACTCATAAGCTCAGTGTCAATAGATACAAAACTCTCCCTATTAGGGAGGGCAACAATATTTTGCAATGTCTTCTCTAGTTGAGCTAGAGCAATGTGCAATCTAGAAATAGTTTGTTGTCTATGATTCTCCCTACTCTAGGGAGTACCATGAGATGGTTTATGTGACCCATGGTCACTATCACGATGGATGCTAGACTCTGAACCACTAGATGCCATGATGTATAGATATTATAGATGATGGACGAATCTAGATAAAGACTAAAATTGTAAACATGTACATTAAATAGAATTAACTAAATAGTTCATATATACATATATGTGTTGTATGTACAAACTATACATTTGAATTAGATCTAAAACTAAACATTAACCATATAAATAAATTAAAAGCTCAAGTAAATTAAAAATGATTAGATTGAACCCTAAGACATTCAAATCATTAATTATTAAAAATATCCCCTTAAGACATTCAAATCATTAAACATATTACAGACCCCTTTAAAACACATTCAAATAATCAAATGTACACTTAAATTTTGGAACACATACATTGAACAAAAAATATTAAAAACATTGTAAATTAAAAACAATTTCATTTCCCTAAGGCATTCAAATCATTACATAGAAGTATCCCCTTAAGATGTATTGAATCATTACATATTACATCAGTATAGTTTAAGGGAGTAGATCTAACAAAGAACATGCACTAACATTTAAGTTTTTACTGATATCATGATCTAATAGAAGATGTTTTATATAAAAATATGTATTTAAAATTTCTTGAAGTAATCAAATATACATATTTTGTTGTAATGTTGATGTTGTGAGATATATTTCATACAGGTTTTACATTAGTTGAGGATTTGTGTTCCATTTGGTTTAGGCAATCAATTCAATTTGGAACAAGTTAATGGATCAATTTATGTATACTTTAGTTAGGGTTCATTTTGGCTAATTACTAGACTTCAATCTAGTTTTGTTAGGGTTAGGGTTCAATACAATTTAGTTTAGGGTTATGTTTAATGTTTAGTTAAGTCTAGAGCAAGGATTAATTTTAGTGTAGTATTAGGGAGATGTTTCAATGTGGTTAAATGTCACGGTTCAAGTTAAATTTTGTTTAGTATTAAGGTTCTAGAGTTAAGAATTGTTTATATAGTGTTTAATCAAGTTTATGGTTAGGGCTCAATTGGAGTATTATTCAATTATATTGAAATTTAGTATTTAATTTGGTGTCGATTAAGGTTTAATTAGGTTTATATATTGGTTTAGTTCTCATTTTTATGATTCAATTGAGTTTGTTTTTTAATAAGGTTTAATTTTGGTTAGGTTTTCTTTGATTTATTTGTATGGTTCCATTTGGTTTAGGATATTAATTCAATTCAGATCCATTTGGGATAAGCTTAGCATAAAAGTTAGATCATGAAATTTGGTTTGGGGTTGTTCTCTATTTTGGTTTAGGATTAGGGTTAGGGTTCAATATAGTTTATCTTTGGGTCATCTTCCATGTTTAATTAAGGTTTTATCCAAGATTCATTATAGTGTATTTATAGGGAGGGGACTCAATTTGGTTCAATGTCAAGATTAGGGTTCAATTTGGTTCACTATTCAATTAGGTTTCATGTTAAGGTTAGAGTTTAATTTCTATAATGTTCAATTAGCCTTAGGGTTTAGGTTTAATTTTCCTAGTGTTAGGGTTATAGTTTGATTTTGTTATTGCTCATTTATGTTTATGGTTAGGAATAAATTTCATCTAGTCTTAAGGTTAGGGTTCAATTTGGTTTGATATTTAATCAAGTTTAGGGTTAGAGTTAAATTTGTTTAATGATCAATTAGGTTTAGGGTTGGGCATCAATTAGGTTTACTATTATGACCTTAGCATTCAATTTATTTTATGATTTTAATTCAATTTGGTATTTAAGGTTAGTGTTCATTTTCTATAATGTTTATTTAGGTTTAGGATTAGGGTATAATTTAGTTTAGGGTTAAGGTTTAGTTTGGCTTAATTTCAATAGGTTTTAGGCTTAGGGTCCAATTTGGTTTAATGTTAGGGTTTCCATTCAAATTGGTACATGTATACTCATGAGATGATGTAATTGCTCTATCTGATTAATATTACATGAAGTGAATGTATTTTCAGATTTAATGATATATTATAATTTATGGTTTTAATTTGAGTCTCTTTGTGAATATGAAGTCAATATTGGAAATTTTGTTCTATGCTTGTATGATGTGACAAGATGACATGATACCTAGGTTGATGGATTCGATAATGTGAGATGAGTATTGATGTCTAAGGCACATGATTAGCTAGGGAGTGTACTATCATAAAAAAATATCATCTATAATTAGATGGTAATTTTAGCTCCATTTTACATTTAATAGTTTAATGATTTAAGTTTTTTTGGGTTTAACAGTTTGAAGATTTAAATTTTGTTATAGGTTTGATAGTATGAAGGTTTAGGTTTTAAGGTTTAAAGTTGAAGGTTTATTTTTTTTAGTTTTAGGTTTTAAGGTTTTAGTATTCAAAATAAAATATTATTTAACTAGCCATTCAATACAACATAAAAAATTAAACATTTTCTTGTAATATAACATAAAAAAATTAGTTTTAGACCATACATGAAAAATTAAACATTTCATACTAATATAACATTAAAAACACTTTTTCAATGATGGAAGCAAGCAATGTAGGGAGCCAATGTAGGGTTTCTGTGGGTGTGGGAGGGAAAGAGAGCGAAGAGGAAGGAGGAGAAGACAACGAAGAAGGAGATGGGGCGGAAAACAAAATTGTAAGTGTTATTTCTGCTGGTGGTTGGGGGATTCGATGGGAGCTACTTCTTTATGGATGAGAGGAAGGATGAAGAGTCCAATGTAGGCCCTTGCTAGTGGTGTGTGATGTCTGCACCAAAAATACTGGGGGTGGGATTCTGGGGGCAGTCTGTTTTCCCATGTGTTTCTTTGGAAGTTTGTCAATCATGGGATCTTTTCCTTGAACGGATCTTGTCAGATGACAAGGCAAGGGGGGAGCTCAAGATATTTTGCTTTTAGCTTCTCCAATTTTTGGCCTTGGAGTGACCTGCCTCATGGCATTGAGTGCAAATTTGTTGTTGTAGGGTTTCTTATTTTTAGAAACTTTGTTATGTTCAGTTGGTTGACAAAATTTCCTGGAGGCAGTAAGGATATGTCCAAGGTGGTTGATGCTACCTAGAGGGCCTTGGATTGGACTAGCTTGGGATGGGGGTTTTCTCATTTTTTGAAGGTTGATTGGCTGGTCTTTATTTGTGTTGTTTGTCTCTTTTCTTATTTCTTTGAGTTGAGTTTGGATGTTTTTTTTATCCCCTATTCTCAGAACATTTTTATTGTAGGGCTGGACCCTATTTTGGCTTATTTCCTATGTACTATACTCCTCTCTAGGTGGAGTATTCCCCTATTAATGTGGGTTCTTTTCGTGTGGCTATCTGGTGGTGGAGTGTCCCCGTTCTTCAGTTCTCTTCTCCCTTGTGTTCTATTGAGGTGAATGACTCTATTGCTCAGTGAGGGCTCAACCTATTGAGGTGGTCTGTGGTCACTAGGAGGAGGTTTCTAGTAAGTGAATGTGGTCTCCTCCTTCATATAACAACATGATATATGATGATGTTAGAAAGTAAAGATCCCCAAGATAACTGAGAGGGGGGGGGTGAATCAGTTATCAGATAATTTATCCATTCAATAGCTTTAAACAATATAATCAATGTACTAATCAACCATAGAAAGAAAATCATACACAATTGCACAATAACACAAGATATGTTAACTAGGGAACCTCTTGAAAAGAGTAAACCCCGGTGGGAATGATGCCCACAAAATGATGCACTAATATGAAAGTTCCTTGTTAGAGGATGGAACCTATTAGGAGTCTTATGAAATACATTTAGTACATATAAATCCCTATTAGGAGATTTTGAATCCCTGTTAAAAGATTCTAACCCGGTTAAGAGTTTATGGAAGATAGAAGGACCCACTACCCAAACAGCTTCAAGGCAAGATCTCTGAACCCATTGTCCAAAAGATCTTAGAATTATTCAACAAAATAATATGAAATATATATTACCTCCTTCACACTATGCCAAAACTACACTCTTTGCTACACAAGATCACAATTCCAGATCTCTGTACTCACAAGTCTTCCTTCATCACTGAATTAGCTCTTTTCTTCACTTCATGCATATATTCGTATCTCAATCTTCATAGTACACATTACAATAAGGAAAAAATTCCTTCTTATATACCAAACTCAAATAATTACAAATGAGTCGGTCCTCAATTACAAAATAATAAATTCTACACGCTACACACAGAATTCACATAAAACTATCGGCTTCCAGTTACTATAACTTTCTCCAAACATATCCTCAAAGTTTGCACTGTGAACCACATCATCATTAATGAGTCTCCAACATCCCTTTAACTACACAAAATCAGATTCCATCCTAGCTAAGAGATATCCTCTAATTTCTGAACATCGTTATACAGAAACACTGTCTAAACACTGCTTTCACCAAAATGCTCTTAACTCTTACAAATGAATGAATTTATTTTTTCACTATTAACCATAGGTTAATAACACACCAAAGAACATACCATCAACTACACAAAAGACAATCTACAATACAACATGTGCACAAAACAAAACTGTACCTACTTTCCTGCTAATATCCAGAATATCACTGTGTTGACATCAATGACAATCCAAGTCATGAATGCAACAACAACTGCTACAAAATGACTGCCAAAACACTTTGCATTCATTCCTAACAATCTCCCCCATTGGAATTGATGGAAACATAGATGAAAAACATTCAATGTTCCAAAAATCCAATACTGCAACATCATTGCAAAATATCAAATCAAATCTTGCTTCGTTTTCCTATTCAGATATCTCTACGATGTTTTTCATGTATATCTCTACCCCATTGACATCAATGATAGAAATTCCATCACTAATTCAACAAAAACTTAATGTCAAAAGACACTTTTCAGAAGAATACAATAACAAGAGTCCTCATGACTCAGCTCATAAACTCCCCCATAAAGGAAGTTCCAACATCCAATCCAGAAGAAAGATAGGGCTCATATACCACTGGACGGATGCAATCATCTGCATCAATTCTCAAAAATAGGTTGGGGCATAACCCCAAGAATACCTCTCAGATACATAAATGTATCCTTAGGTAAAGGTTTTGTAAATATATCTGCTATCTTCTCCTTTGTACTTATGTACTCCAATCTTACTTCTTTTTCTGCAACTTTCTCTCTTACAACATGATACTTGATCTCAATATGTTTAGTCTTAGAATGTAAAATAGGATTTTTTGACATACTCACTATACTAGTGTTGTCACAATGTATAACAATAGGCTCATCAAACTTTATTCCAATATCTTTCAACATCTACTTCATCCAAATAATCTGATTACAATTATTTGCTGCTGCAACATATTCTTCTTCTGCTGTGCTTTGTGAAGTACAATTTTGCTTCTTACTTAGCCAAGAGACCAATTTACCTCCAAGAAAAAAGGCTCCACCACTAGTGCTTTTCTTGTCATCAATGCTACCTCCCCAATCTACATCAGTATAGGCACATAAAGTAAAATCATCAGAATTCTCATACCATAATCCATAATCCATTGTTCCTTTCAGATATCTCAGTATCCTCTTTACTGTTGCATAATGTGATTCTCTAGGTTCTACTTGAAATCTTGCTACAATCCCCACTAAATGTGCTATATCAGGTCTTGTATGCATCAAGTACTGTAATCCTCCAATCATAGATCTGTACTTTTTCTGCTCAACTGCTGGTGTCTCATCTTTGCTAGATAACTTATGTTCGGTTACCATAGGTGTTCCAACAGGTTTAGAATCTTCCATTCCAAATATTTTCAATAATTCATTTAAATACTTAGTCTGACTTACAAATATACCTTCCTTGCTTTGTGTTATCTGTAATCCCAAAAAATATTTCATTTCTCCAATCATGCTCATCTCAAATTCAGTCTTCATTTCATCTGCAAATTTGTCACTAGCTTCATCTTCTCCTCCAAAGATAATATCATCAACAAATATAACTATAACCAATAAACCATTCTCAATTTCATTTGTGTATAAGTTACTATCTGCTGTTCCTTTTATAAATCCTAATTTCAATAAATACTTATCCAATCTTGCATACCAGGTTCTAGGTGCTTGTTTTAATCCATATAAAGCTTTCTTTAACTTACATACCATATCTCCTTTTTGTGTCAAAGGAAAACCTTCAGGCTGCTCAATGTAGACTTCTTCTAATTCACCATTCAAAAATGTTGACTTCACATCCATCTGATACACTCTGAATTTCTTGTAAGTTGCATATGCTAGAAACATTCTCACTGCTTCAAGTTTGGCCATAGGTGCAAAAGTTTCTTCATAATGAATTCCTTCTTGTTGTGAATATCCTTTACATACCAATCTTGCTTTGTTTCTTATCACTTCTCCTTGTTCATTCATCTTGTTTTTGAATACCCACTTTGTTCCAATCACATTCTTGTCTTCAGGTCTAGGGACCAATTCCCATGTCTTGTTTTTTTCAATCTTCTCTAGTTCTTCTTTCATAGCATTGATCCAATGTTCATCTTCACAAGCTTCATTAGTAGTCTTAGGTTCAATTTGAGAAATCAAACATAAATGTACCTTATTTCAAGTCAAAACTCCTCTATCTAAACTTCCAATAACTTTCTCAACAGGGTGATGTCTTGAAGTATACCTGTTAGGTGTCATAGTTACTGATCTTGTTCCGATTGTAGATTCTTCTCTGCTTTCTTCTCTATTTTCTTCTCTATTTTCTTCTCTGTTTTCTTCTCTGTCTTCTTCAGTATGACTTTCATTCAGCAAATCACTGTTAGTTTCAAAAAATAATTTTGCATTTTCAATGTTAGGCTGAGGTTGTGCTTCTCCATCAGATTCATAATAAAAAATTCTTTCCTGAATTTTAAACTTTTCATCAACTTTTACATTTGCACTTTCAACAATAGTCTTAGTTCTTTTGTTATAACATCTATATGCTTTGCTTTTTAAAGAATATCCAAGAAATATTCCTTCATCACTTCTAGGATCAAACTTTCCTATATCATCATCTCTCTTTATATAACATTTACTTCCAAAAATTCTAAAATACTTAACTGAGGGTGTATGTCCAAACCGTAATTCATAAGGTGTCTTGTTTGTATCTGCTCTGATTTGTACTCTATTCATAGTGTATACTGCTGTGTTCACTGCTTCTCTCCAAAAATTTTTAGCCAATCATTTTCAAACAACATAGCTCTTGCTGCTTCAGTTATTGACTTGTTCCTTCTTTCTGCAATACCATTTTGTTCTGGTGTTCTAGGGGCTGAAAGTTGTCTCTTAATACCATTCATTTCACAAAAGGTGTTAAACTCTCTAGATGTAAATTCACCACCTCTATTAGATCTTAGACACTTAATCTTCATTCCATATTCATTCTCAATTTTGCTTTTCATGATCTTAAACTTATCAAATGCTTCAGATTTTTCTTTCAAAAATGCAATCCACATCATTCTTGTAAAATCATCAACAAGAATCATAAAATACATTTCACCATAGAATCCTCTAGTCCTAGTAGGACCACTCAAGTCTATATGAACAATCTCCAACTTCTCTGCCAATGTGAACTTCTTATTGGAAAATGAACTCCTTTTCTACTTTGCCATCATACATTCTTTGCAAATCATGTTAGTAGGTTTCATAATTCTAGGTAAATCTCTTACCACATGTGTACTGCTCACCTTGACAATATTATCAAAGTTTATATGACAAAACCTTTTGTGCCATAACCAACTATCATCAATCCTAGTTATCAAACATGTCATCCCAGTAGGATTCAACTGAAATACATTACCTCTGGTTCTGGATCCTTTTCCAATCAGATTTCCATCTTTATCTTTTATCACACAAGTTTTCTCAAAAAACCAAACTTGATAACCCTTATCAGCTAATTGTCCAACACTTAGTAGATTATGTCTTAGTCCATCAACAAAGTAAACATCATCAGTGTTAGTCTTTCCATCAAGAGTAATAGATCATATACCCTTAATCAAACAAGGTGCATTATTACCAACCCTAACAATTCCTCCATCATAATTATCTAACTTAACAAACTTTCTTTTATCTCTAGTCATATGATGTGAACAACCACTGTCTATAATCCAATCAGATTTCTTTTCAACTTGTGAAACTAATGCTTTTTCTTCCCTTTTAACAGATTCAAAACTTTCTTCCTTAATTGCTACAAATCCTATTTCCTCAAAGTTATCATTATCACTATCACTTAAATGTTTTTCAATTCCTACTTCAAAATCTTCATCATTTGCATAATAACATTCTTTAGATCTCCTAGGTTTAAAGTTGCTTCTATACTTATTAACTCTTTTAGGACATTTAGATGCAAAATGACCATATTCTTGACAAGTCCAACATTTAAAGATTTTCTTACCATCTGGTTCTCTTTTTACAAGTAATGCAATACCTTCTTCAATCTTCTTATCTTCCTCAGATCTGCTACTGCTGGCATAATCTCCATTCACACTAGTACTTCTTGTAGGTCTAATGCTAAGAGCACTGAATGTTGTTTCCATTCTAGGTAGCTCTCCTAATAATATCAAGTTCATCTCTGCTATTTCTAATCTTCCAAGAAGAGTCTCTCTTGAAAAGTTCGATGTACAAGGTATCACTTGTTTGAAATCATCTACGTTGTTTACTTGAATACTGGTGTCAAAGTTCTCAAAATTTTCCATATCACTTCATTCTTTATCTTATCACCTCCACAAGACTTTATTCCTATCACAATCTTAGACATCCTACCAATATAGCTTCTAATAGATTCATCTTCCATCATTCTGATATCTTCAAATGCACAAATCCAATTATGTAATCTAGCCTTCTTTGCATGTTCATCACCTTCAAAAGTAGAATGTAAAGCTTTCCAAATTGCATGAGATGTTTTCAAACATCTTACCTGACTATATTCATTCTCTGGTAGTGCTGACAAAAGTGCTTCTCTTGCAAGTATGTTACACATGAATAGATCTAGTTCATCTTTAGTTCCTGCCTCTAGATTGTCTTTCTCAATGATAGTCTTCTCACTCTTTGTAATCAACCAATAACTTGGTCCTAAACACAACAGATGTGTCTTCATCTTTTCTTTCTAGCTGTCAAAATTTACTCCATCAAACTTAGGGCTTTCTTTTCTGAAATTCGCCATGGATCTCCTTAAGTTGTTAAACTTTTCTTTCAAGGACCTGCTGCTTTGATACCAATTGTTAGAAAGTAAAGATCCCCAAGATAACTAAGAGGGGGGGGTGAATCAGTTATCAGATAATTTATCCATTCAATAGCTTTAAACAATATAATCAATGTACTGATCAACCATAGAAAGATAATCATACACAATTGCACAATAACACATGATATGTTAACTAGGGAACCTCTTGAAAAGAGTAAACCTTGGTGGGAATGATGCCCACAAAATGATGCACTAATATGAAAGTTCCTTGTTAGAGGATGGACCCTGTTAGGAGTCTTATGAAATACATTCAGTACATATAAATCCCTGTTAGGAGATTTTGAATCCTTGTTAAAAGATTCTAACCCGGTTAAGAGTTTATGGAAGACAGAAGGACCCACTACCCAAATAGCTTCAAGGCAAGATCTCTGAACCCACTGTCCAAAAGATCTTAGAATTATTCAATATAATAATATGAAATATATATTACCTCCTTCACACTGTGCCAAAACTGCACTCTCTGCTACACAAGATCACAATTCCAGATCTCTGTACTCACAAGTCTTCCTTCATCACTGAATTAGCTCTTTTCTTCACTTCATGCATATATTCGCATCTCAATCTTCATAGTACACATTACAATAAGGAAAAAATTCCTTCTTATATACCAAACTCAAATAATTACAAATAGGTCGGTCCTCAATTACAAAATAATAAATTATACACGCTACACACAAAATTCACATAAAACTGTCGGCTTCCAGTTACTGTAACTTTCTCCAAACATATCCTTGAAGTTTGCGCTATGAACCACATCATCATTAATGAGTCTCCAACATCCCTTTAACTGCACAAAATCAGATTCCATCCTAGCTAAGAGATATCCTCTGATTTCTGAACATCGCTATACAGAAACACTGTCTAAACACTGCTTTCACCAAAATGCTCATAACTCTTACAAATGAAGGAATTTATTTTTGTGCTCTTAACCATAGATTAATAACACACCAAAGAACATACCATCAACTGCACAAAATCCAATCTACAATACAACATGTGCACAAAACAAAACTGTACCTACTTTCTTACTAATATCCAGAATATCATCGTGTTGACATCAATGACAATCCAAGTCATGAATGCAACAACAACTGCTACAGAATGATTGTCAAAACACTTTGCATTCATTCCTAATAGATGAAAATGGATGGGGCTTGGTTTTTTATAGACGGAGAGGGTTGCGTTGAGATGCCAGAATAATGTTGCTAGTAATCCTTTGGTGTTGGATAGTATCATGCCTATTACTATTGTTGAGGAAGAGGGAGTCTGTGGATTTTCCATTTCTTGGTGTTGTTTGTTGTATGTGGTTAGTTGGTTCTTGCAGGTGGATGCTGATAGTTTTCAAGGGCCCACTCAAAAGGCTGGTTATTTTTATTTAGACGTAAAGGTAGGGGTTAGGGCTTTGTTGCTCATTGATGTTGGTTATGTTGGTTCTAGGATCCATGTCAAAACCATGGAGTTCTTCTTGAGGATTTTTAACACTCTAGTTAATGTAATGATGTGATGCTTTTGCCTGCTCTATGGGTAGTTGGGGTTTTAGTGTTTATTCTAGGTTAGATGCTAGCTATTTTCTATCTTTGATCTACTAGTTTTAAAATCTTATTCTTTAGTAGAGTTTTATCTTAGTCGGGTTTCAAATTCCTGCAAAAATATGCTTATAAAGGGTTTTAGGGCCCCTTCAAAACCTTCTTTTACCCTAATAAAAAATATTAAAAATAATTTTTTAACCATATAATTATAAAAACTACTTTAAAAAACAAAAAAATCAAATAAATGCTAAAAGTGGGGGCCCTACCTCACACTCGTCCAAATGTACTCAAGACCCCTTCTCTTCTCCACTAGCCCCTCACTGTGCAAATGAGGGGCTTAAACTATGTTCTAGGGTTTTTATTAAGTGAGTGATACTTGGTTGAGTGGGATTCGACCGAGTCCCACTTGATCGAGTACCTTTGCCACATATGTACCATTAGGCACCACACAACACATACACAGATTCAACCAATTGCTACTCGACTAAGTACTACTTGACTGAATCATCTGAATTAGCCTCAATTGTGATAGACAATTGTGTTTTTACCCATGTGAGGGATTAAATAAATACAATTTATTTAAAAATGGGACTCTGGAGGAAACTTATATTAAATTTAATATATTAAGGAGTATTTAAATTAAATTTAAATACTAGGTAATGAATTTATTTAATTAAATAAAATTTTATTAAAAAAAGAAGAATATAACAATAATAATTAGTTACAATGCTATTAAGAACACTAATTAAATAAAAAATAATTAATGTCAAATGATGATTTTAGGTATCTACACACCTCCCTCTCAATATCTAGAATTGTTAAATAGAAACTAGTAGCTAGAGAAGAATAAGCTTGAAGAGATAACCAATGTATCAAAAGAGATAAGAAGGCTAGAAAATGAAGTAAAAAAAAAGATAAACAAATCTTGAGGCATCTTAACATTAGTAGATTGTAAGAGGAGCCATTAAATTGGAGGATTTAGTATGTGTAACATTTCAACGATGACCTTTAGACTAAATATTCACAAGAAAAATGTGTATTTCGTAAACCTCTCCACTATGTGCATCTGTATTGCACAAACCTCTCCACTATGTGACATGATATCCTATATAAAGAATGATATGCTATAGGGGGGTTAAATTTCATTATTCAAAGTTAACTGTTGGTTGCTCTATGCTGGTTTTTTGTGTTCTTTTGTTATGTTTTTGACAATATCCATTTTTACATTTTTATCAATCTCATAGCTTGTGAGATTCACCCAATTTTCTTTAATGGTGGATATGTAATAGGTTTGGACCCTTTCCATGATAATCTAATCAAATCTATTTTCTTTTTACTTAAAATCTTAATTTTATTTAAAAATTAGCTATTTTTATTCTTGAAAAAATATCTTATTAATTTTTTTGTGTTTCTTTTTTTTTAAAATTTCAAAAAGTATTAGTAAAAATAATATATTTGTATGTTATTAGAATTTTAGTATCAATTACTATTAATTATTAAATTTAGCTAATTTAAATTAATTAAATTTATAAATATACTATTATAATTAAATGGATTTAAAAAAGAACAACAAAGTTAATCTGGCATAAAATTGAAAATGTGGGATTTTTTTTTTTGAATATATATACAAAAATTATTTAAATGATTATATGGGCTTTGTGATGTATATTATGAGAAGATACATGTTTTGAGTAGTACAATAAATATATAATCACTACAATATGAGATACAATTTTCTTAATAACTAGAGAAAGAAACTAATATTGATGATATAAGGTGGGTTTTGATCATTGTTATTTTTTCCTCATTGTTTCATTTTCCTTGTTTATATTTTTTACCTATTTGTTGTAGTTGTGGATTTGTTTCTTTTCTTTGCACTAAGGATGTCATTAGGATTCATTTTTAAAAAAGTGTTTATATAAACAAATACTTTGTATTTTAACACTCAAAGTTGTACATTTATTAAGGGATTGAGAATTTAGTATTTATGAAAAGTGATTATAGCTATTGTCGAAAACCATAAAGTCACCACACCTAATGGGGACATATGTCTTCTCCTTGAACTTGGAAATGTATAGTAACTAAATAATAAATTATTATCATTCAAAATATTTACTTCAACTATATATTCTTGTTCTAGCCCATATTTTAATCGTAATTTGAACTTTTAGCTCTAACTTAGAGAATTTTTATTTTTATTTGTACTTTAGAAATCTCGAGTCAATAATAAATCAAATTTGAAATTAACTAGAACACTATAAAAGGTCCAAATATTGCATTTTCAAACTCTACTCTAAAATATATAATAGAAGCTACAAAAAAGTTTAAAAACTATTTAATTTTTTTTTTTCAAAAATTATGAAAAAATGGGAAAAAATATTTAGGTAATAAAAGTAAATTGTCAAAACCATGTTAACTATGTTTAGCTATTAACAAATGGAATAAAAATGAAAATTATTGTATACCTTCAACATAGATGAGTGCAAACAAGAGCAGAGGAAGGGTTTCAAATGGAGATGGGATTGGAAATGGGTAGGAGGATGTAGATGATGGTGGAAATGCAACTCTCTATATATCTAGCTATATATCTAGTTCCGTGTGGTATATTTGAAAAGATAGACAATGGTTTTGAGGTATTTGACAATTTTCTTTCCAACATGAATCTATTTGCTTTGGCTCCTCGTGAAGTTCTCAAGAGCCCCATGTTGTTTTGGATGACTTGAGGGAAGCTTTGTAACTTTTTCTTCTCTATTATAAGGATTGGTATGGAGTTATTTCTAGTGTATAAGCATTCATTGTCTCACTTTTGAGATATATGGCTTAAGCTTTGTATAGTTCATGGTGCTCAACTTTCTCCAATGGGAAGAAGTGGGGTGGAAATTGTTAGTCTAAGGGTCTCCCTATTTGTTAATTCTCTTGTCAAATTGTTCATTTTTGGTAGATGTGGGTTGAATTTATTCATAGATTTTCCTATAATAATTCTTATCTTCCCTATTTTCAAAACACATGGTTTGATCCTTTATGGGGTAGACAATTTTCAACCTACTTTTTTGGTGAATATTTATACTAAACCCTATCCTATGATCTTTAGTGTTATATGTGTTACATCTCATGTCTCTTTATTTTTCCTTGAGCCTTTGGGTTTATTTGGTTTACTTGCAATTGGAGTTTCTTTACCTCTATGGATTATTATGGCTCTCAAATAATTTTCTATTATTGGATATGATTTATAAGTTTCTATTTTGTATGGATTGAACTTCTGACACAAATGCCACATTAGAAATATCTGCTAAACAAGGGATTCAATCAACTAAGTAAAAATTAGAATCTAATTTATGACAAGACAAATATAATTTTGTATTGAATTAAAAATACAAGGTTCGACCAAAATTACCAAACAGAGTAAGCAACACATGAGTCCATAATCAAGAAGAGTGTCGACTAAACTATTGAATGCACTCATAATAGATATCACATGATACATTACATAAAAAAATAAATTAACAGTTTCAACTAACTTTGTTAAAACAAAAACATCCTAAAAGTTACTTCAACCAAACTATTAAAATACATCAATAATGGCAAATAAGCATAGTCTATCAAGAGCTGAATTTACTATTGACAAAAAATATTCAGTGGTCATTAAGTGACTAAAATAAGAGTGCAAAATTAAATACAATAGACCACCTGGTCGGTAACAAGAAAACACGATCTTATAAACATGAAAATCTTCTTGATTGAAGCTCCAAAGAATTGTTTAACACACAAAATTACATAAATAATATTGTAGCAATGTGTTTCTATCCTACTACAAAGCAATTATGCATCTCTGAAATCTTTTTTGACATGAAAGATACCCATCCCAGCTCGAGATAGTCTAACAATGTACAATATGACAGAAGTAATGGAATATTGAACAAGGACATAATTAATCTCAAATTCTAATACAAGATTCTCAAGTATAAGTATGCAATAACAATGATCTTCCTCATCAATCTATGATAAAAGATCTCAACCCCATAATTCTAGTTCATATAGAATGATCTAACATAGCACAAGCATTATTGATGTAGGAGCATCCTAGGTGTAAGGGTAATCTTGCATCACCCAAAAATATTTCTAGTTTCTTTTCAATAAGGGCTATCTTGTGTAGAGCGACTATTTATGGAAACTTACTATTTTTAGTAAGTTAGTCATACAAGATCAAAATGTTCTAATTTCATAGGTGGAGGTTCATCTTAGTCATATCAGCCTACCAGTTGAGTTTCATTGCCATATCATCTGTATCGGTGAAGTTATTGACATTTTTGGGTATGAAATATTTGAGCTCAATTTTGAAGGCCTTAGAGGCTCCAGATCGCGATCGACCCCTGACTAACTAGAGCTTGTGTTACTTAGCCATTGTAGATCAAGTCTTGCCATTTTCAAAAGTGGTTATAATAGAAAAATAGAGCCATGGCTAAAAATTTATGGCCTCCTAAAGTTGGGCTACCTAAAAACATAATTTGTAATTATTTTGAGCTGACCCTAATGTAATAATTATGAAAAATAAAATAATTCTATGGGAAGTCTGCCTTAACGGCTAAATTTTTGGAACCTTCTCAGGTGGTAGAAAATTGCCTATATAAGGAAGGCCCGTAGTGTTTTCTAGGCAGTTTAGAGTAGTTCGCAGTAGTTTTGGGTAATAATTCAAGGCTTTGTCCTACAAAATATTGTAAGGAAAATGCCCATGTGGCTTTTCATATTGTAATTCTAAAATTTGTAATTCCACACTTGTGGAGATAAGAAGAAGCACATTTTTCTGTTCTTGCAAATTGTTGTTGTTTCTCTATTTCTAAATTATGTGTTTGTGGTATTAAGGGGAGCACCCTTCATCAAGTAGTATCAGAGCATGAGTTCTTGATGTTAGGAATGAATTCTAAAGTGTTTGGCAGCCATTCTGTAGTAGTTGTTGCATTCATGACTATGATTGTCATTGATGTCAACACAGTGATTTACCGAAGACTTGTAGAGAAGCAGCTAGAGTTTGGATTAGCGCACGTGCATTATTGTAGTTGGAGCTATGTGACATTGAGGATATACTCTTTGTTATGTCATATGTCTATGGTTAAGAGCACATACAGTAATTCATTGATTCATGGAAGTTATGATCATTTTGGTGGAAGCAGTGTTCAAGCAGTGTTCCTAAGTAGCGGTTTGTGGAAATCAGATGATATCTCCTAATCGAGATGGAATCTAGTTTTGTGCAGTGAAAGGGAAGTTGAAAACACATTGATAGTGATGCGGATGATAGTGCAAACTTTGAGGTCACATGAGTGAAGATTTATTGTATTTGGAAGCTGGCAATTTTATGTAATTTTGGTGTAGCGTGTGGAAACTTTTATTTTGTAATTCAATGCCGACTCATTTGTAATTTGTGAAGGAAGACATGTGAAGTATAGAGATCCATGGTGAATTTTAGGAAAGAAGGCCCTAAGTTTGATGGAGTAAATTTTGACAGCTTGAAAGAAAAGATGAAGACACACCTATTATGTTTAGAACCAGGTTATTGGTTGATTCCAAAGAATAATAAGATGATCATTGAAGAGGAAAATCTTGAAATATGTACTATGAAAGAGAGAGATCTATTCATGTGTAACATACTTGCAAGTGAGCCACTTTTGACAACACTTCCAGAGAATGAGTACAGTCAGGTAAAATATTTGAAAAAATCTCATGAAATTTGGAATGCTTTACACTCTACTTTTGAAGGTGATGAACATGCAAAAAGAGTTAGATTACATAATTGGATATGTACATTTGAAGATATAAAAATTTTGGAAGATGAATCTATTATAAGTTATATTGATAGAATGTCAGAGATCATTTTAGGTATAAAATCTTGTGGAGGAATAAAGATAGAGAATGAAGTGATATGGAAAATTTTGAGAAAATTGACTCCTGTATTTAAGCAGACAACACAGATGATTGAACAAGTGATACCTTGTACAAAAAACTTTACAAGAGAGACTCTTCTTGGAAGATTGGAAGCAGCAAAAATGAACCTGAGATTATCAGGAGACTTACCTAGAATGGAGACAGCATTCAGTGCTCTTAGTATTCGCCCTACTTTGTCAAGAAGCATTACTGTGAGCCGAGATTATGCTGGCAGCAACAAATCTAGAAATGAAGAAGATAAGAAGATTGAAAAAGGTATTGTCTTGCTTGTGAAAAGAGAACTAAACGGTAAGAAAATATTTAAATGTTGGACTTGTCAAGAATATGGTCATTTTGCATCTAAATGTACTAAGAGAGTTAAAAAGTACAGAAGCAATTTTAAACCTATAAGATCTAAGGAATGTTATTATGCTAATGATCAAGATCTTGAAGCTAGTATAGAAAGAACTTTAAGTGAAAGTGATACTGAAAATAATGATGACATAGGATTTGTAGCAATTAAAGAAGAAAATCCTGAAACTAATGTTAAGGAAGAAAAAGCCTTAGTTTCTCAAGTTGAAAAGAAAGCTGATTGGATTATAGATAGTGGTTGTTCACATCATATGACTGGAGACATGAAAAACTTCATAAAGTTTAATGAATATGATGGTGGAGTAGTTAGAGTTGGAAACAATGCACATTGTTTGATTAAAGATATAGGATCTATTACTCTTGATGGAAAGACTAATACTGCTAATGTTTATTTTGTGGATGGATTGAAACATAACCTTTTGAGTGTTGGATAGTTAGTTGATAAGGGATATCAAGTTTGGTTTACTGAGAAAACTTGTGTGATAAAGGATAAAGATGGAAATCTGATTGGAACTGGATCTAGAATGAGAGGTAATGTATTTTAGTTGAATCCTACTGAGATGACATGTTTGATTACTAAAATTGATGATAGTTGGTTATGGCATAGAAGGTTTTTTCATATAAACTTTGATAACATTGTGAAAGTAAGTGCTACACTTGCAGTAAGAGATTTACCTAGAATTATGAAGCCTACTAACATGATTTGCAAAGAATGTATAATGGCTAAACAGAAGAGAAGTTCTTTTCCTAGTAAGAAGTTTACATCTATAGAGAAGCTGGAGATTGTTCATACAGATTTGAGTGGTCC
Organism: Chamaecyparis obtusa; assembly: GCA_027943335.1. NCBI lineage: Eukaryota > Viridiplantae > Streptophyta > Pinopsida > Cupressales > Cupressaceae > Chamaecyparis > Chamaecyparis obtusa. The sequence continues at coordinate 272,968 of BSBK01000326.1, read as the reverse complement.
TACCAGGACAAAAGGATTCTATGGAGAAAGGTATTTTATGATTCTTGTTGATGATTTTACAAGAATGATGTGGATTGCATTTCTCAAAGAAAAATCTGAAGCAATTGATAAGTTTAAGATTGTTAAGAATAAAGTTGAGAATGAATCTGGAATTAAGATTAAGTGTTTGAGATTTGATAGAGGTGGAGAATTTACTTCTAGAGAGTTTAACAAATTTTGTGAAGAAAATGGCATTAAAAGATAGTATTCAGCCCCTAGAACACTTGAACAAAATGGCATTGCAGAAAGAAGGAATAGATCAGTGATTGAAGCAACAAAAGCTATGTTGTTTGAAAATAATTTGGCAAAAATATTCTGGAGAGAAGCAGTGAACACAACAGTATACACAATGAATAGAGTACAAATCAAAGCAGACATAGACAAGACACCTTATGAATTATGGTTTGGACATGCACCCTCAGTTAAGTATTTTAGAATTTTTGGAAGCAAATGTTATATAAAGAGAGATGATGATATAGGAAAGTTTGATCCTAGAAGTGATGAAGGTATATTTATTAGATATTATTTGAAAATCAAAGCATATATATGTTTCAATAAAAGAACTAAGACTATTGTTGAAAGCACAAATGTTAAAGTTGATGAAAAGTTCAAAATTCAGGAAAGAATACTTGATTATGAATTTGATGAAGAAACTCATCCTAAGCCTAATACTGGAACTACTAAATTATTTTATGAAACTGACAGTGATTTATTGAATGAAAGCCATAATGAAGTTATTGAAGAACCTACATCTGAAGAGAGATTTGAGACAGTGACATCTAGCAAGAGTTTGTTAAAGTATCATCCTTTTGAACAGATTATTGGGAGCATCAAAAGAGGATTTTTTACTCAGAATAAGGCACAAGAACAATTATGTTTGATTTCTCAAATTGAACCTAAGACTACTAATGAAGCTTGTGAAGATGAAAGTTGGACTAATGCTATGAAAGAAGAATTAGATCAGATTGAAAAGAACAAGACATGGGAATTGGTCCCTAGACCTAAAGACAAGAATGTTATTGGAACTAAATGGGTATTCAGAAACAAGATGAATGAACAAAGAGAAGTAGTAAGAAACAAAGCAAGATTGGTACGTAAGGGTTACTCACAACAAGAAGGAATTGACTATGAACAAACCTTTGCACCTGTTGCAACAATTGAATTAGTAAGAATGTTTTTGGCATATGCAGCTTACAAGAAATTCAAAGTGAATCAGATGGATGTGAAGTCATCATTTCTGAATGGAGAGTTGGAAGAAGAAGTCTACATTGAGCACCCTGAAGGTTTTCCTTTAACTCAAGAAGGAGACATGGTATGTAAATTAAAGAAAGCTTTATATGGACTTAAACAAGCACCTAGAACTTGGTATGCAAGACTGGATAAGTATTTGTTAAAGTTGGGATTTATAAAAGGTACAACTGATAGCAATCTATACACAAAAAATTGAAAATGGTTTGTTACTTATAGTTATTTTTCTTGATGACATTATCTTTGGAGGAGAAGATGAAGCTAGTGACAAATTTGTTGATGAAATAAAGATTGAATTTGAAATGAGTATGATTGGTGAAATGAAATGCTTTTTGGGATTACAGATAACATAAAACAATGATGGTATCTTTGTAAGTCAGACACAATACCTGAATGAATAGTTGAAAATATTTTGAATGGAGGATTGTAAACTAGCTGAAACACCTATGGTGACTAGACATAAGTTATCTAGCATAGATGAGACTCCTACAATAGAACAGAAGAAATACATATCTATGATTGGAGGATTGCAATATTTGACTCATACAAGACCTGATATAGCACATTCAGTTGGAATTGTAGCAAGATTTCAAGCTAAACCTAGAGAATCACATTATGCAGTAGTAAAGAGAATACTGAGATATTTAAGAGGCACAATGGAGTATGGATTATGATATGAAAATTTTGATGATTTTACCCTATGTGCATATACAGATGCTGATTGGGGAGGTAGTGTTGATGATAAGAAAAGCACCAGTGAAGGAGCATTTTTACTTGGAGGAAGATTAGTTTCTTGGCTAAGTAAGAAGTAGAATTGTATCTCACAAAGCACACCAGAAGTAGAATATGTAGCAGAAGCAAACAATTGTAACTAGATAATTTGGATGAAGCGGATGCTGAAGGATATTGGAATGAAATTTGTTGAACCTATTGTTATACATTATAATAACACCAGTACAGTTAGTATGTCTAAGAATCTTGTATTACATTATAAGATAAAGAATATATAGATTAAGTATCATATTGTAAGAGAAAAATTTGTTGAAAAAGAAGTCAAACTTGAGTACATAAGTACAAAAGAGTAGATAGCAGATATATTCACAAAGCATTTGCCTAAGGATACATTTGAGTATCTTAGAGGTATGCTTGGGGTTATGCCCCAACCTACTTTTGAGAAGTGATGCAGTTGGCCACATCTATCCAGTGGTATATGAGCCTTATCTTTCTTTTGGACTAGATGTTGGTACTTCCTCTATGGGGGAGTACGTGTATTTGAGTTGAGTCATGAGGACTCTAGTAAATGTATTTTTTGAAAAGTGTCTTTTGACATTAAGTTGTTGTTGACTTAGTGATGGAATTTCTTTCATTGATGTCAATGGTGGAGAAGTATGCATGAAAAACAATATGAGACATCCGTTGGAGAGAGTTGAACAGGATAGCAAAGCAAGATTTGATTAATGAAGAGGATTTGAAGAAGTAGTGTTGCAGTATTGGATTTTTGGAACATTGGATGTTTTTCATCTATGTTGCCATCAATGCCAATGGGGGAGATTGTTAGGAATGAATGCTAAAGTGTTTGGCATCCATTCTATAGTATTTTCTGTTGCATTCATGACTATGATTGTCATTGATGTCAACATAGTGATTTACCGAAGACTTGCAGAGAAGCAGACAGAGTTTGGATTAGCGCACGTGGGTTATTGTAGTTGGAGCTATGTGACATTGAGGATATAATATTTGTTATGTCATATGTCTATGGTTAAGAGCACAGATAGTAATTTATTGATTCATGGAAGTTATGATCATTTTGGTGGAAGCAGTGTTCATGCAGTGTTCCTGAGTAGCGGTTTGTGGAAATTGGATGTATCTCCTAATCGGGATGGAATCTAGTTTTGTGTAGTTAAAGAGAAGTTGAAGACACATTGATAGTGATGTGGATGATAGTGAAAAATTTGAGGTCCCATAAGTGAAGATTTATTATATTTGGAAGCCGACAATTTTATGTAATTTTGGTGTAGCGTGTGGAAACTTTTATTTTGTAATTGCATGCCGACTCATTTGTAATTATTTGAGTGTGGTATAAAGGAAGGAATGTATTTCCTTGTTGTAATGTAATTTTAATGTAGTAGCATGAAGTTGTAATGCAAAAGTGTGTAATGGTAGCAGCAGTTGTAATGTTGTATGTATGAAGTGAAGAAAAGAGCTAAGTATGAGAGTGAATTTGTGAAGGAAGAAATGCAAAGTACAAAGATTTGAAATTGAGATATGATGTAATAGTGAGTGCAGTTTGGAACAGTCAAAGAAGAGGTAACATATTATTCTATTGAGTAATGCAAAGATTATTTGGACAGTGTGTTAAGTGATGTTACCCTGAAGCTGTTTGGGCAGTGGCTCCTTCTGTGTTCCATAACTCTTAACAGGGTTAGAATCTTTTAATAGGGATTCAAAATCTCCTAACAGGGATTCATATGTACTGAATGTATTTTATAAGACTCCTAATAGATTCCATCCTCTCACAAGGAATATTCATATTAGTGCATCTTTTGTGGGCATCATTCCCATCGGGGTTTACTCTTTGATCAAGAGGTTCCCTAGTCAACATATCTTGTGTCATTGTGTTATTGTGTATGAATATCTTTCTATGGTTGGTAATTATATTGCTTATATGGTTTAATGTTGTTGAAGACAATAAAAGTTATAATTATTTGATAACTGATTCACCCCCCCCCCCCTCAATTATGTTGGTGGACTTTACTTTCTAACACCTGAGTGTGTAGACAGATCGTTGACTGTGAGGTATTTTGCACTAGGACCATGGTTTAGGGTTTCAATGATAGTCCAAAAATGCCTCTACAAAGGGAATGTGGCAGAAGAGCTAGTGGTGTGCCTCCAAAGGCTAGAGCCCTCTAGAGACAAGTGTGAGTATTGCAAGAAGAGATCTGTAGATGAATGAATCTTATAGTTAGAGACAAAAGTGAGGATGAAGAGAAAGAAGGAGAAGGAGAAGGTGAAATTCCTAACCAAGAGGAAGAAAGACTTTTCTAAGCCATTTCCAAGATTGGGAAAAGACTTAAGATTGAGGTTCCTGCATTTTTAGGAAATCTTAAGCTAGAGGAGTTGATCGACTGGATCAATGAATTAGAAGAATATTTTGAGTATGAAGATATTGATGATCCTAATAGGGTCAAGTTTGTGAAGGCCAAACTAAAGGGTCATGCGAAGATCTAGTGGCAAAAAATTCAATTCGAGCGAAATGGAAGAGGAGAGGAGAAAATCACAAGATGGGATCAGATGGTGGATAAATCAAAGTGATAGTTCATTCCTCTTGATTATGAGCTTGATCTATTGAAGAAAATGCAAGGTTTAAAGAAAGAAGGAAGATCTTTTTAGGAGTATACAGGGGAATTGTATCGAATTCTCATCAAAATAGGCCATGTAGAAGCTGATAAGGAGAAAGTTGCCCGTTACCTTAATGGGTTGAGGCCAAGCATTCAAGAGGAGTTGAATTTGGGTTGAATGAACAATAATGAAGAGGTATACCATTTTTTCTTAAAAGTAGAGGAAAAGCTAAGCAAAAAGTTTGAGAGCAGACAAAGCAAAAGAAGTCATGGTGGAAGATCTAGTGTGTTAGGATTAACAAGGCATAAATAATAATTACATAAAAATATAACCAATATCAGAAAATAATAAACCACATAGAAGAGAACACAAGACACAAAGATTTAACATGGTTCACCCAATCCCTGGGCTACATCCACCAATAGCAAGTCCAAGATTTTATTATCCAATGATTACAACCTGATTACAATCTATAATCCCTTACAGCTCAATTTCACCGCAAGTACTAAAATCATACATCATGAAATCCCTAACCCTAACCAAAGAAGCCTTGGAAGCATATCAGTATGGACTTTTCTCTTGGTTTACCAAAGACTCAATGGGGACATGATTCAATTTTTGTGGTAGTTGAGATATTTTTTAAAATGACACATTTCATTCCATGCAAGAAGACTAATGATGTTGTTCATGTAGCAGAATTATTTTTCAAAAAAATGGTGAGACTACATGGTTTGTTAAAGAGCATAGTTTCAGATAAAGACACTAAGTTTGTTGGATATTTTTGGTGCACATTGTGGAAGAAGTTAAAGACATATTTGAAGTTTAGTTCATCACATCATCCACAAACTGATGGACAGACATAGGTGGTGAATAGGAGTTTGGGAAATTTGCTGAGATGTTTGGTTGGAGATAAACCAATAGGATGAGATTTGATTTTACCAAAGGAAGAATTTGCATATAATAATTCTGTCAACGGGAGCATTGGTAAATCACCATTCAAGATTGTATATGGAAGTAGTCTCAAAAATGCTTCTGAGTTAAGGAAGATAGATAAAGGAGAGATAAGTAGTATTGAAGCTGAAGATTTTGTAGAACATTTGAAGAACATCCATGAGAAAAGGAGGTATAAGGAATTTTAGGTTGGGGATGAAGTCATGGTTCATTTGTGGAAGAAGTGATTTCCAATTGGTACACATAACTGTAATCACCCAAAAATGGTCATCTAGACTATTAGCCCCTTTTTCTAAATCTATCAATTGCTTATCCTTGATCAAATCCCAATTGTATCATTTATCCAATTTTATTTTATGAGCTAACCATCTTATCCTAAGTCTTTATTTAATTAAAAAGAATTTCCTCCTCTTTTATTAAATAAAAAGCCCCCCACTTTTTCTCTTATTCTAAGTTGCACAAATAAAGCATTATTCCTATTTTATAAAAAGGGAAAAAAAGCCTTTTTGTCTCATATGGGGCACAAAAGTCAACTATTATTTTCTCATTGGAGGAATCTTGTGCACATGGATTGTTCCTTCTTCAAGTTCCACCCTTGATTAAATCTTTTGCCTCTTAATCTCCATGGTCCATTCCTTTTCAATTACTTTAAAAGGATAGCTCTCTTCTCATTTTAGGATCCATCTTTTGAATACTAACCTTATGCTGTAGGATTACTTGGAGACTTTGGAGCTTTTGAAGACATTCTTGCATCCATCTTTCATCTCTTTCATCATAGCTTCATGTTTATGCTTTCTTAGATTAGCTCCATTTCCATGCTCTAGATTAGCTCACATAGATTAATTAGCTTGGATTGTAACACTTGCATCTTTCCTTTCATAGCTTAGCTTGCATTCTCATTTCTAGTATAGTTGCATTCCATTCTCATCTTGATTCTTGAGGATATTGGCATTCTTTCCCTTTTCTCCATTGAATCTCCCATTACATGGTTTACTAGCAAGGTCATAGGTTTAATAGCTCTAGCTGAGAGCACTCTTAATCTCCTTGCACTCCATGCCTAGGGAGCTCTAGGTCGCTTTTCAAGGTTTCCCATTCATGGATTCCCTTGGAAGTAAAGACTTAGAGAAGTGCACATCTTAGTGTGTACATTTTTTGGCACCTACCATGGGACAGAACAGCTTCATTTTGTCCTTCTTTCTATGCATTTTCGCACTTTATTTTTGTCATTTTTAGCTTGCTATTTTCAGCTCTTTTTTTTTTTATATAGATTATCGCATGACAGTCTACCGACATCATGCGATACTTCATTCTATAGTTGTGTGATATTTTTCTAGTAAAAATATTGTGTGGCCTTGCAGGTTGTATCTCCCAGTCATACATTTTTCTGTCAGTTGAGCATAGTGAGAAGTGTCACCTAGAAAGAAAATATCACACCAGTATACTGAAAAGTATCGTACGATTCTTCTAGTGACTGAACTATCATCCAGGCTTGGCAGTGACTAGTTTTGACTATTTCTTTGCAAAGTTTGGCTTGGTCATTTTGGTTTTCTGATTTGTTGTAGCTAGACAGTGGTTTATATGCAGATTTTACTTGCTTTTATTATGCTAACTCTTTATGGGGCTAAAAAGTTGTGCTTGTAGGTACCTCCATTTCTTGAAAAAATTGCTAAAAAAACAAAAAGATCACATGTCAAAGCTCCAAAGGAAAAAGGGCTACTAATTGTGTTTTACAGGGCTGCCCAACACCTAAAAAAACAAACAAGTGCTTGTTTATTACTTTCCTTTTTAAGTGCGGCATATACTAGTTGTTTCATTTCTTAGGCACTTAAGATCTTGTTGTAGGAATCTTTTGGTGGTAGGATAGTATGCTCTTCACCCTTGTGGTGAAATAGAAATCTTGACCCATCTTTGGATTTTGAAAGCAAGAGGGTAATTGAACCTTTGCTTGGTGTGTTTGGAAGAAATTTTTGAGCTAGGAGAGTATGCTCTTCACCCTTGAGGTGAGCTAGAAATCTTGAACCTCAAAGATTAATCCATTCTTTGTTTAGTTCTAGAATCCTTTAGTGGCCCTGCTCTTGAGCAATCAAGAGGAATGACCCAAGTGGGGACAAACTTATTGCCAACTATTTTGACCCACTATAAACTCAAGGCTATCAAGGACACAAAACCTTGGTAGATGTAGTACTTGTCTTTGCTTAATATGAGTACTTGTGGGATTTTGACCATGAGGAAAATATTGAGCAAGAATGCTTAAGGTACTCTTGTGGCCATGAAGTTTGTTACTTGCCACAAGGTAAGGAGTCCCTTCAAGGAGCAAGAGGAGTATTACGAATGGAAGTCCTTACTAAGAACCATAGATAGAAGCTAACCCATTTTTCCGCTTAACATCTTGGTGCAAGGATTGATCCTAGTGGACTAACCCGGATCACCCCAAGACTACTCACCATCTATGTTCCTTTGGTTGTGACATTGGCACTTCCATGACAAAACAAACATCTATTGTAGGTAACCACTTTGTGTGAGGTGATGGGACATCAAGTGTGGGCCAAGTTGTTAAGTATTGAGCCTTTGTCCTTCTAGGTAGTAAGTTCTTGAAGTGTTCTCACTGTGATCTACCAATGTAAACATTCTCAAACATCAAACATCATAGTAGTGCTCATCAGATTTTCTATTTTGATATCACAATTGCTTATCTTGGCAAGGTTGCTTTTTCCCTTGCACAAGTGTTTTATGACATGTTTGATCACCTACTATTTGCAAACTTGTCTATTTCCTAATATTATTGTGCTTGAAACCAAGAAATTGTACTTATAACTTACAACATTGACCAAATTGCTTTCAAAACTAATTTTTTCATGTTCATTTGTCAAGAGTCACATTTCTTTCCTGGAAACTATCGCACAAACTTATTTTGCTATCTCACAATTGTCTACAATCTTAAGCTGATTCTTGTCATTCCTAGTCTTCCTTGGTCGGTCTAGGTTGGATCTTAGGTGCCATGACATGTTGCTCAATATCCAAATGAACTCAAATGGTATCAAATTGAACAAAATGACTCTTGGTCACCTTTCTTCCACATCTCCCATGTCTTCCTAGTCTCCCATTTCCATCCTTTCTCTTCTTCCTTCATGCTTCTTCCTCTTCTTCCTAAATTCTTTATGTCTTCTTGATGCTTTTCCTCTTATTTTCTAGTCTACCTTCTTCTATTCATCAATTCTTTCACTTCCATGCTTGATTATTCTTCTTATAGAACAGTGAATTTCAACTATCTTTTTATGGAACCTCTCTTGAGAATAGATGATCTTGAACTCATTGCTAAATTTGAAGAGTATTATTCTTCCAACAGTCCTTCTAGATATTGCATGGATGATAAACTTAAGACAAGAATAAAAGAAAAGATGATTGAATTAGATGCCTTTTCTAGGATCATAGACATGATCCTATCACAACCTCCTTCTTCCAAATTTTTTTCATCTTCTAAGTCTTCTCATTCTTCCTCATCTTCCAAGTCTCATCATGACTCTTCTAGACATTATTCGCATTCCTCATTATCCAAGTCTTCTTCCTCCACTAGGTCTTCACTTTCCTCTTCTTTATGATCTAGTTCCTCTTCTCCTTCTCCCAAGAGTCTTACTTCTCTTATCAAGACATACCATGATGAGCAATATCATATTCCTTATGATACCTCTATTCCTAAGAGTCCTCCTAGTCGTGTGCTCGTGCTTACTGGAAATGGGTCATCACATTTGATAGATTGTGATGGTGATCCATATGATTCTAAATTTTGAACAAGAATTTGATGATTTATGTCAACAATACCTAGATGATGCATCCACTTCTATTGAGGAATATAAAATGTACTGCACTAATATGAAACGTCAATATTATAAGAATCCTTCCTCTAAGAAATCTCATGCTGAAGGTAAAGATTGCACTCTCAAGCAAGATTATGTTAATGATGGACCTTTGTCTTGTGATGGTTCCCTTCCATCCCCTACTTCCTCCAATACCCATACATTTCCTAAAGCTTCCAAGTCTTCCAAATCTTTCACAAATCCTTCATCCAATGAAAGTCCTAATACTTTTCATATGGTTCCCTATAGTTATCCTCAAGGGCTACCTCTTAAAGAAACTCAAGCTAACCTTCACTTGGCTAAAAATACTTTCAATAAAGCTAAACCTAAAGAGCCTAAGCCTTTATGTGCTATAATGCCTACTTCAACTAGTCCTTCACTATCTCTTCCAAAGTCTTCCATACAATTCCAACATGCTTCCTTGTCCTTAGAAGTGGCTCCATGTCAAGAGGACTCTAAAAATGATAAAGAAAAGAACATAAAGAAAGATCAAGATCAAGAACCCTCCATGTCATCCAATCCTTTTCATGATGTCCCTTATCTGTTTCATGGTCCTTTTGATCCTTTACGCCCTTCCTCATTCATTCCACCATGTCTTAAGTCTTCTCCTAAGAAATATCAAGCTACTAATTACACCGTTGAGCTTATTGACAATCAAAATAACCTTACTACACTTGCACTTTCCAAAGATGATACGTCCATTAAGGTTATTAAAAATAGTGTTGTTACTTCCAATGTTAAGCCTATTGAAGATCAAGAAGCTCCTTGTCAAGATCAAAGTCTTCCATCTTCTTGTTCTACCACTCCATGTTTGCTTCCACTTTCTACTCTTCCTAAGTCTTTGCAAGGTTTGAACAATCCTATCAAAGAAGTTTCTCCTATTCAAGATGTTCATGATCCTATTGAAAATCTTAATGCTCACCCTAAATATGTTGATGTCCTTGGTTGTCATATAGATGTTGATGAACTTATTGATTATCTTTTTGTATCTTCCACGTCCATCCTTGGACCTCCTCTACCAATACTAAGGGCTTCATGTCTCCCTTCCATCTTGGGCCCTTATTTACCTTCACTTTCCCCTCCTAAATCTCCTAATTTGTCATCCATCTTGGGTCCTTACATCCCTCCATCTCCTATCTTTCCTCAAGAACAACATAGATGCATACCCTTGAATCCTTTTCATCCACCCACCCATCTAAACCAGTCATATCCTCCTTCTTTTACAAGTCCCAAGTCATTTGTAAGTAACTTGAATGTTCAATACAAGAAAAGAAAGCAATACAAGAATCCATCAAAAAAAGAAGATCACCATGTCTCCTCTAATCGACATGGAGGTATAAAGTCAAAAGAGATATCTAAGAAGAAAACTACAAGACAAGTATGGGTTCCAAAATCCATCATTGAAGATATTCTCTCTAAATCATCAAAAAGAAATGAAAAGCCGTCGACTATATGGATTCCAAAGTCTCTCTTGAAAGAGTCTTATGTTGAATAAAAAGTGAAGTTGACATTCAAGCTTCCAAAGGCTTCCACTTCATCTTCTTCCAAAAACATTCCTCCATTCCATGTGCCTGAACCGCAACCTCTGCTAAATATTCACCATATTCCTTCTTGTATTCCTTCATTCACATTTCCTCCATCCTCTTGCCACCCTTCAAGGTGTATGTTGACATTGATCTTTCCTTCCTTTCCATCTACCCTTTCACAATCCTTCCATTCATTATCCTTCTAACTTCTATCCTTTTTCCTCATTTGCTTATTCCTCCTATCTTCCAACCTCACTTGCTTTACATGAAACCTTATCCTCCACTTTTTTTCTCTTCCATCTTCCTTTCCCTATCAACATCTTTGATCATATAATTTTGAATCCTTGGCATATCATGGTTTATCCTTTCAAGGAGCATTATCTAAAAGCTTGCCTTCTTCCAAAAAAAAAAAAATGAAAAAATTCAAAACGTGCCTTGGTGGAAACCTGGAAATAGGTGCCTTGGTAGCAAAATTAAAGAGAAATAAATTCTTTCTATGGTGAAAACCACTCCCTTGTGGCACCTTGGATAAGTTACGTGATGAAAACTTGACAATTAGGCATCATGCATAGTTCTTCTACATATTTCATCTATTTCATCTTCTCTCTTTGATCTTGACAATGTTGACTTATACATGGACATTTGGCTATCTTGTAAGCTATCTTACGATTATCTTTCTTTCATTCCATTCATGTTTAGCCTTCGTATCTATTTTCCTCCATTCATTCTAGCCTTCTGCTATCCTTTTCCCCTTTGGTCTTGATCTAATTAAAAAAGAGTAAAACATGATGCTATGAAGCCTCTTGACATGTCTACTCGTTTGGACTGCATCCTTCCCTTCTTTTGTATTACGCTTTTGTGACTACTGGTCTTTCATTGCTTGTCCAAATGTGCTTTACATGACAATTTTTCCCTAGCTTGGGTACTCTTGAGGATTTTTCCATTGAGGATTTCTTCCCTTCATTCTCCTTCATTCTCTTGTCTTCAATCTCTTCCACTAGCTTGCTAATCCCTCTTGTTCTCCACCTTGCTAGACATTGGGACTACACGATGTGGTCTTTCTTGAGAGTTTGATGCCCATTCTATCTGGGGGCATCCTTTGTACATATTTTTATTAATCTTGAAAAAATTCAAAAAAAATCATATATGATGCTAAAAAATCTTAAAAAGCATAAAAAGTAATGAAAAAATGAGCAGCCTAGTGAAAACCTAGCAATAGGCGCTTTGATGTCTCACCAAAAAAATTAAAAAATAAAAAATATTAAAAAAATAGAAAAAAGTGCCTTGGTGAAAACTTGGAAACAGTCGCCTTGGTAGCAAAAATATAAAAAAATTGAAAAAAAAGTCTTGAAAAAAATCTATCAAGTGGTGAAAACTTGGAAACAGGTGCTGCTTGAGACCCTTACACCTATGTCTATTAGTCTTGTGTGGCGCTCCTTTGTTCCACTTTTCACTTTGCCTCTCCTAGCTTGGAATTGACTCTTGTCTTAGTCTACGAGGCATATGTCATTCTAAGCTTATCTCGGGTCTCTTTGTGCATTCGAGTTTCTTGGGCAACTTGGTTCCAATGGTATTTTTTAACACCACCCCAATTGTGTTTTTCAATACTTCCCTAGCGTCGAGTGTTTCTCAACACTTATCAGATGTCCTACCCATAGTCTCAATGATAAGATATTTCTCACTGGTAGATGCGATACTCAAAGTTTGACTCTATGACCTACACACACGCACTTAAATACTTGACTTGTTGAGATTTGATTGACTTTATTGCTTTGTGTGCTATCTATGATGATTCCTTTGATGAGTGTTCTCTCCCTAATAGTTTTTTGCTGATGCCAAGCTAGAAGACTAGGGGCATGAGGACATGTTTTATTTCTTTCTCTGCTTGTGGGTATATTTTGTTGGTCCTAACTATCATTAGCATTTATGCTTGTTCCACTTGACATTAGGACTTACAAGGTATTGTCCTTGACTATTTCTGTATGTGCATGCTTATAGTCATCTTGACCTTCTTGTGTCTCGATGCGAGCATACTCTTGCCATATTAAACTTAGGAAATCTCACTGCACTAGTCTTCTTGACTTACATGTCTTTGATTCCTAGGTGAGATTTCCAGATTCCTATCTGATATACATCATATTCAGATTCACATAGTTATACTAGTGTGTATTGTATGATCTTACGATGCTACCAACAATGCTCGATGATGATTATTAGAGACTAATGGCTTTGTAACCTTGCAAGTAAACCACTTTTCATAGTAACTTGCATCCTTAAGTTCATGATAGTTAGTTTTGCATCTTGCATATGGAGAGAGCTCTCCTTTCATCTTTCACGAACTTATTAGTGAAACCGCACTCACCTTTCGCTTCTTTTTTATCATGCCTTTCACTTCTTGTCTTTCATATCACATCATTTTCTATTCATTTTGGGATCAAAACCAAAATCCGAGTTGACCTTGATAATCAAAATCTCATTTCTCCTTCTTCCACACAGTTGGCTGACCTTTTGAGGCCTGATCCTTTGATCTTCATTGGGGCATCCTTTCCTTATTCATCTCCATCTCTCTCACCCTTCTAGTCTTTCATTCATTTCAGTCATCTCTCTCTGAGGTCTTGATTGGGGCATATCTTCACTGCTTGATGGTTATTCTCTCATCTTTCATCTTCGATTATGACTTCTAGTGATTTGATCATGTTGCTCTTGCTTCTGCCTTCCCTCTACCTAATTTCACTTTCAATCTCAAGGGGGCAGACACATCATATCCTATTGGCTATTTTCCAGAGCATATGCTTGACCATTCCATTTTCTCTGATCGATCTATCTTTGCGCTTGACATGTTAGTTCTCGTCTCAAGTTCTGACACTGTTCATCTCTTTCCTAAGTGTTCAGTACTGTCACTACCAGGCTAACCATGCAGGATTTTCTATCTCTCTACACTTCATTCTTTGGAGTTAGATCTCTATCGATTTGCCTTCTTGGCTGATCTATTCTTTGACATAATGTGTTCCTAGATTGATCACACATTATTCAAAGAGGGGCAAATGTAATCACCCAAAAATGGTCTTCTAGACTATTAGCCCCTTTTGCAAAATCTATCAATTGCTTATTCTTGATCAAATCCTAATTCTATCATTTATTCAATTTTATTCTATGAGCTAACCATCTTATCCTAAGTCTTTATTTAATTAAAAAGAATTTCCTCCTCTTTTAATAAATAAAAAGCCCCCCACTTTTTCTCTTATCCTAAGTTGCACAAATAAAGCATTATTCTTATTTTATAAAAAGGGAAAAAGGCATTTTTGTCTCATATGGGGCAAAAAATTCAACTATTATTTTCTCATTGGAGGAATCTTGTGCACATGGATTGTTCCTTCTTCAAGTTCCACCCTTGATTAAATCTTTTGCCTCTTAATCTCCATGGTCCATTCATTTTCAATTCCTTTAAAAGGAGAGCTCTCTTCTCATTCTAGGATCCATCTTTTGAATACTAACCTTATGCTACAGGATTACTTGGAGACTTTGGAGCTTTTGAAGACATTCTTGCATCCATCTTTCATCTCTTGCATCATAGCTTCATGTTTATGCTTTCTTAGATTAGCTCCATTTCCATGCTCTAGATTAGCTCACATAGATTAATTAGCTTGGATTGTAACACTTGCATCTTTCCTTTCATAGCTTAGCTTGCATTCTCATTTCTAGTATAGTTTCATTCCATTCTCATCTTGATTCTTGAGGATATTGGCATTTTTTTCCTTGTCTCCATTGAATCTCCTATTGCATGGTTTACTAGCAAGGTCATAGGCTTAATAGCTCTAGCTGAGAGCACTCTTAATCTCCCTGCACTCCATGCCTAGGGAGCTCTATGTCACTTTTCAAGGTTTCCCATTCATGGATTCCCTTGGAAGTAAAGACTTAGAGAAGTGCACATCATAGTGTGTACAATAAAAAGTCGAAAATAAAGAAGTTTGGGCCATGTAAGATATTGAAGAAGCATGATTCAGGAAATGCCTATGAAGTAGAATTGCCTACTGAGATGAATATTTCACTAGTATTTAACATTATAGATCTAACAAAGTATCATGAAGGGGGTGTTGAAGATGAGATCATAGAAGCACAATAGAGTATTCCAACAACTACTTCAGCTATCACAGAGATTGAGGATATACTGAATAGTCATGTTGGCAAAAGCAGTACAAGGAACATGACATATGAAGAATATCTGGTCAAATGGAAAGGATGACTTGTTGAAGATTCATTATGGCTGACAAGGGATGAGGTTAGCCATCTTGGTTTTCCTCTTCACACCTAATACGTGATAGGATCACTTCGCAAATTACCCCAGGTGTCTGATGCAGGAGCATCCTATGTTTAAGGACAATCTTGTGTCACCCAAAAATATTTCTACTTTCTTTTCAATAAGGGATATCTTGTGCAAAGTGGATATTTATGGAAACTTACTATTTTTAGTAAGTTAGTCATACGAGCTTAGAGTATTCTGATTTCATAGGTGGAGGTTCATCTTAGTCATATCAGCCTACCAGTTGAGTTTCATTGCCATATCATATATATCGGTGAAGTTATTAAGGTTTTTGGGTACAAAATCTTTGAGCTCAATTTTAAAGGCCTTAGAGGCTCCAGATTGTGATTGACCCCCGATTGACTAGAGCTTGCGCTAGTTAGGCAATGTAGATTAGGTCGTGCTATTTCTAAAAAGTGGTTATAATAGAAAAACAGAGCTACGGTTAAAAAGTTATAGCCTTCAGAAGTTGGGCTACCTAAAACATATTTTATAATTATTTTGAGTTGACCCTAATATAATAATTATGAAAAATAAAATAATTCTATGGGAAGTCTACCTTAACGTTGGCTAAATTTATGGAACCTTGTCGGGCGGTGGAAAATTGCCTATATAAGGAAGGCTCGTAGTGTTGTTTAGGCAATTTAGAGTAGTTTGAAATAGTTCTGGGTAATAATTCGAGGCTTTGTCCTACAAAATATTGTAAGGAAAATGCCCATGAGGCTTTTCATATTGTAATTCTGAAATTTTTAATTCCACACTTATGGAGATAATAAGAAGCCCATTTTTGTGTTCTCGCAAATTGCTATTGTTTCTTTGTTTTTGTTACGTGTTTGTGGTATTAGGGGGAGCACCCTTCATCAATTAATCTTTTAGCTAGACTATTACATTAAAGGATATTCCCAATGCTATTCAATCATGCACAAAGGGTAGAAATAATCTATATGAAAGCATTAAATTATCTACTATAATGTTCCATGAATCATTATGCACCTTACTCAATTATGGATCTCTATCATTAGCATGCAATGAGCTAGTATGAAGAATATTTCAAGATATTAGTTCAATATAGCCCATGAAATCAAGTATATATAAAGAGACCAATTCAACAATATTTAATGTCTATTTACACATATATTTCTTTAGATCAATAAACTCACAACACACCACATTAGCTTCCAACACAATCAAGAAAGAAAGGAAACTTTCAAGTCATGATTTAGTTCCAAAAATATGACAACTCATGCATCCAAATAAAATATATAATTATCTATAAAACTCATAACCAACACTTATGCCTTTTACATTGTTTCCTGCCATGAATTCTTGAACATTTTCTTTTTGGAATAGATTCACCCACCCAACAAGTAAAATCAAAACAAAGTTTGACATTTATTAAAATAGTTAGAGAAGGAATAGTTGTATCCCAACTAAGGTCCTTATTTTAATAGATGAATAAGTCTGATTTTGACACTATATTTTAATACGAGGACATTGAGTAATGGAGATAGGTTTTTAACAAAAATGAGTCCAAAGAAAGAGGTATCTTCTGACCCGAACAAAACATCACAACAAGCCCACCCCTTTATTTCAAATAGGCACACAGAGAAATAAGAAACAATGATTTTATAACATATTCCACAACAACTCATTGGTATTTATATCATAAACAATATCCACTACTAATCCCTCAATTAGTCTAAGAATCTCATACAAGAAGCTTTTGTGGGAAATTTAAAACTTTACCAAAATAACAAGGACTTACTAGAATAAAAACACAAATTCTACTTTAATGAAAAAGGTTGTCTACTGATATATTTCTTTTGGATTATTCTTTCCACCTTAAAATCTTAGTAATCTGGTTGTCTATTCTTCCACTTTCATATAAAAATATAATATCGACGAAGTCAAGACCTGTAATTATCTTCCAAGTCACTTTGAAAACAAGGAATTTCAAAACACAAACATCCACAAGAAAATAGAGATTTAGTATATATATCATAAATAATGGGAACATAAGAAAATAGGTTTGCAATAAAGTTTTCAGAAATTTAAAAAAATAAGCCATTTCTTGTTGTAAGACTGTCAATGATTGGAAGAAAATCTTTTGTAAACAATTTCTAGACGCGATTCAAGAAAAATGACATTGTCTCATATCTACAAAGACAGTAATAAAATAGTGATCAAGAAAAATATGGTTTCTCTAATGCACATAATGCCAAAATGGAGATTTGATTACAAAAACAATAAGTAAATGTAATGGATTCAATTACTGGGCTGGTAAAAAAAAAAAAAAACTTCCACTACTTCACCATATTTTAAGACAAAAGCGCAATGCTGAAATGACTGTTAAAAGGAAAGAAACACTAAAAATAAAAAAATGGGCCAAGATTCATTTCACAGTTTGGTACCTAAAAATAATGAACAAGTTGTGTAGGTAGTCTCCAATTCAAGGTTAAGCTTTTAATTATTATCTAATGTTTTGACATTAACAGAGGACGGCTTCCAATAGTCCAATTCATAATATATAAAAAATGAGAAAGTTTCAAACACAACTTGATCATGGTTCAACTGAGACCACTGGAGATAATTTTTGGTAAAAGACATCTTTGAAAATGAAAATACGAAGCATACCAAAGACATAACTCATGCAGCACCATCTCTTTCTTTCAAAATAACAATCCTACAGATATAAAATGAAAGAAACAAAAACCTGGAAACTACGAGGATAGTTTGAAGAAAACTTGGTACATCAAGCAATTCTGAGAAATTGATCTCTGACTCCAACATAAAAGCCACCTTCTTCTCCCCATATTTTTATTATTATTTTGTTTTCCTTGCATTTCTCTACTGGTGACAGGCCCTTCATGCCTTAAGTATTGAATGCAAAGGATGAGTTAACTGACATTTGTATCCCTCTCATTTCCTGCATTAAACACTGCTCTTAGTTCATAACCATTAAGGATACTTTCATTGACAGATTTATTTTTTAATTAAACTAAAACTAAAATAAAATAACATTTCCAATATCAACAATATGGAACTCAACATGACTGAAGTTCAACAATTTATTTTTTTTCCATCAGTTGGGATTTGTCAAAGAGAGTTATAACATCCTCCTCCCCTTAGAAAATACATCATCCTCCATGTTTCACTCAATTCACTTCTTAAACCATCAAGATCATTAAGATGCATGTATTACATGATAAATACCTTCATTAACAAATATTTTAGATCATACAAACATATGTAACCACGAGGTAACATTTCTTACTAAAATTTATTAGTATTTAACTATTCTAAATTCATTTTATTCTTCATTTTTTGTAAACATTTAAGAAGAAGTAACAGACATATTCAACAAAATTAATTTTTCAAAGGTAGTGTAAGTACATGTTTGAATCAAGAAAACTATAAAGTAAGCATGTACAAGCATCAAGTAGTCATCTCACAGACAATTTCTAAGTGAGTGTTTGAATTCCATTACTACCTTAGAGTTTTACAAGGTTAGATTACCTCTCTCCAATAATATTCCCCCTCTCTTATGATGTGTCATTCCATTTGTTACATTCATAGGAATACAATGAAAGCATAAGTTCATATCGTTATCATAATCAAAATGAAAATTTAACATTCCCTTTTTTCAATGCTTTCAAAAATAACTTACAAAATACCTTAAAATAGTAGTAATGCTCACACATACTCATGCCCACTATACCATACCATGACATTATAATAAATTGAGCACACTATCAAGTGTCGCGTATCCACATTCCTACCATACTCTTATATATACACCCACAATGCATACTTTCGATAAGTTTCATATAAGAAAATTTTCAATGTTCTATATTCAAGAGTAAAGAGAATCATTTGAAGATTTCCAATTTTCAACTAATAAGCTCTAGATCAAAACTTGATCATAAGTAAATAAATCATTCATACATATCATCTAACATGTAGTACTCACTAAGTGATAAAATCCTCAATCTATACTTACAATTCACCTATAAAGATTAGTGGATACACTTTTCCATTTATGTGAGCTAGGCTCTCATGCCACTCTCATCACAATAATATTTCAAAAATAGATTTTTAACTCATTTCATCACATCAAATATATCTCATTTCTAAAACCATGTATGTCATACAAGTCTTACATCTTAATTTGAATAAGTATTCACAATTTCATCAAAGTAATATGAGTTTTCTTAATCTAAGCATAAGCATCCTAATACATCATGATAACTCATCTTAGTATAAAAATCAATACATCATGTATGTTATACATGTATAACAATGCATCCAAAAACATAACCATAAAGGCTAGTCATTAAACAAGATACATAAATGAAACTGGACAACTGTCCTTCTATAAATCCACGTCTCCTAGAAAAATGCCATCTCAAGAAGGGAGTGTGGCTCAGATGCTTGTTTGTTCTATCCATGAAACATTATGCTTGTGGCTCAGATGCTTGTCTGATCAATCCATAAATCCTTACACTTCCTTGGGATTCTATCACCCTTTAGAATTCACATCCTTGCAACCCCCAAAAGGAATAAAAGGCAGGGGGTTCCCTGGTGCGGCCATGAAACTTTCTATTGTTCATAAATGTGGTAGGGAGATGGAACATGGGCAACATGTTTTTGAAAACACATGTGAACAATATTTGGCCAAAGTATCTTTTTATCACTAGGAATGAAAAATGGTAGGTAGAGAAACATCCCTTTCTACCCTTCCCTATTTACTTCTTCCACATTAGCACCCTCAATAGAAGGTAAGCTTTCCAATACACATACATAGTACAGAAAGGATACAAACACAAGTATAACATTTATTTCTTTCCATTTAATTTTGCATTAACGCAATCATAAAAGTCACACAAAAAATCAACGAGTCCAATGAATTATGCCTTTCATCATGAGCAATCATAATACATCATAAGCAATCATGTAAGGAGAAAGTGTTGACCATTCTGTCAAAAAATCCAATAGTGCTTCATAACCAAATAGCTCTATTCCATTTCCATCAAACGATGTAGACCTACTTGTCGATCACCACATGCATCAACTAATACATCTATTTCAATCACCTCATAATAATTTCATGCAAGGTATCAAATATAATCACCCAAGTGGTAGTACAGTATGTTATTAGAGTTAAAAGGATGTATTTTCCATGGATTCCATCTTTCCATGAATATCCATATAATGCTCCTCATAGCATAAAATATCACATTAAAGAATATCAATAAATGTTATTTATTTCATACCATGCATTTCTAATACACACTACCAGGTGCATGTAAATTCAATTTATCATTTTATAATTTAGTTGAAACTTATTTCAAGTAATATATGAATGCAAAATTAAGAATGGTACGTTCTTTGAAATCTACTCCCTTTTACATTCTATCAATGTTGTACAGTGAACATGATAGATAACATGTCTTCACATCACATGGTAGTAACATAAAATACATGACCATACTTCTAGAACATATATCTCTCAAATTACATCATCATCTAGTAACACATTCAATCAGTTAATACAACATAAAACTGTTAATTCTCTTTTTTTTTAAAATCACATTCAATGAAGGATGTGTTAGAATAACTGAGAGGGGGGGGGGGTTGGATCAGCTAGATTAGTTATCCTATAGTCCCAAATGCAAAGATGTAACTTATAAAACAATTTCAACAAATTCTATAGCTCGGTAACATAAACTATTAAACTATCTATGCCTTTATCAATTACCATTCAATTAACTTACTATGATTACCGACCAAATAAAATATGTAGTATGTAAAGTATAAAAATAAAACAATCATCACATAAACACATAACACAATGATTTAACATGGAAACCTTGCTAAGGGAAAACCAATCTGGGACTGGTAACCCAAAATAATTTTCACTCCTCTGAAGTGAGCTTGGTGAAGAGCCAACCTTGTTAAAGGTTAAAAAAAAAACTGTTAGGTGTGACCTTGTTAGAGGATTTAAAACTAATAGTTATTGTTCAACCAGCATTCACTATGGGGTTGATAGGATAACAATGTACATTCATTGAATGACATAGGGCATAATATAAGACTATTAAGTCCACTCGGTTAAGATATTTTTTGTATCAATGGTTAAACTGAAATAGTAGTTGATCTGATTACAATGCAACTTATTTTGTAGATGTTCAGATCTACTCAACTTCCTTACAAATCCTCTGATCAATATTTCAATTCACTTCTTCAACTTACTTTCACTCAGTAATAGCTCTTTGATGCTCGGTGTTGTTCTATAGTTCAGTTCTCCTTCAACCAGTATGACCAGACATGCATGAAACTATATTCATGTGAAATCTCTACAGTCTTCTTTCTTCTGGCATAGTTTCAACAGTCAAACTCATATCTCTTATATAGGTAGATAAACTATTTTCATATCATCCATAAGATTTTTTCTCTTGTTCTCCTTTTTTTATTTTGCCTCTTAAACCTTCCTTGGAATTTGTGTCAGTAACATGTTTCAATTCCATCCTTTAGATCTTCTCTGAATTTTGTTAGCCAGGGATCTCATAACAAACTTCATCCTTAACCTCAAAATCATAACAATTTCTAGCTCATTAGTTTCTATCAGCTAAACTAAGCATTTAATACTTTCATCCATACTTGGTTAACACAGAAATGTGTTGGTGAATACAAGATCGGTTAATATTGTCACTCGGTATACACTATACTAGCTCAGTGTATACTGAAATCTTCATTTACCGACCACACTTCTTTGTACATTTTTGCTTCCTTCTTCATCATAGATTAATGCAACATAATCAAGTCAATAATATAAGGTCATAGGCTCATCAATAAGTTACTCAAAGTATTCCTTCTCCTCATTTTTCATATCCATCTTTCTGATGTAGGAGCATCCTGGGTGTAAAAGCAATCTTGCATCACCCAAAAATATTTCTATTTTCTTTTCAATAAGGGCTATCTTGTGCAGAGCTACTATTTATGGAAACTTACTATTTTTAGTAAGTTGGTCATATAACCTCAGAATGTTTTGATTTCACAGTTGGAGGTTCATCCTAGTCATTTCAGCCTATTAGTTGAGTTTCATTGCCACATCATTAGTATTGGTGAAGTTATTTAGGTTTTTGGGTAATAAATCTTTTAGGTCAATTTTGAAGGCCTTAGAGGCTCCAAATTATGATCGACCCCCAATTGACTAGCACTAGCGCATCTCAGGCACTGTAGATCTCATCATGGCATTTTCAAAAAGTGGTTACAATAGAAAAATAGAGCTACGGTTAAAAATTTATGGCCTCTGGAAGTTGGCCTACCTAAAAGCATATTTTGTATTTATTTTGAACCGACCCTATTGAAAAAATTGTGAAAATAAAATAATTCTATGTATAGTCGACCTTAAGGGCCAAATTTCTGGAACCTCCTCAAGTGGTGGAAATTGCCTATATAAAGAAGGCCCATAGTGTTGTCTAGGTAGTTTTGGGTAGTAGATCTGGGTATTGATTCGAGGCTTTATCCTATAGAATATTGTAAGGGAATGCCCATGTGCCTTTGCATATTATAATTCTGAAAGTTTGTAATTCCACATTTGTGGAGATAATAAGAAGCCAATTTACTGTTCTTGCATATTGTTGTTGTTTCTTTATTTCTGTTATGTGTTTGTGGTATTAAGCAGAGCACCCTTCATCAAGTGGTATCAGAGCAAGAGTTCCTGAGTGTGTAAATAGATCGCCGACTATGAGGCAGTTTGCACCAGGACCATGGTTAGGGTTTCAACGCGCATTGTGAAAATGCCTCCACAAAGGGAATGTGGTGGAAGAGCTCATGTTGTAATACCTGAGGTTAGAGTGCTCCAGAGACAAGTGCAAGCATTGCAAGAAGAGATTCATAGAGGAATGAATCTTAATGTCAGAGATGAAAGTGAGGATGAAGCCGAAGAAGGAAATGATGATCAAGAAGAAGGAAAAATTTTGAATCAAGAAGAAGAAAGGCTTTTCTGAGTCATTTCCAAGATCGAAAAAAGACCTGAGATTAAGGTTCCTGCATTATAAAGAAATCTTCACACAGATGAATTGATCAACTGGATCAATGAATGTGAAGAATATTTTGAGTATGAAGATATTGAGGATCCTGATAGGGTCAAATTTGTGAAGGCCAAATTGAAAGGTCATGCGAAGATCTGGTGGCAAGAGATTCAATTGGAGTGAAATAGAAGAGGGAAAGATAAAATCACAAGATGGGATAGGATGGTGGATAAATTGAAGTGACAGTTCATCCTTATTGATTATGAGCTTGAGCTACTAAAGAAAATGCAAAGTTTGAAGCAAGCAAGATGATCTATTTAGGAGCATACAGAGGAGTTCTATCGAATCCTCATCAGAATAGGCCATGCAGAAGCTAATAAGGAGAAAGTTGCTCATTACCTTAATGGGTTGAGGTCAAACATTTAGGAAGAGCTGAATCTAGTTCAAATGAACAGTATTGAAGAGGCATACAAGTTTTCCGTAAAAGTAGAGGAAAAGTTGAACAAGAAGTTCAAGAGTAGACAAAATGGAAGAGGTCACGGTGGATGATTTGGTGGACAGTCATATGGAGGCCGAAATGAACATCTGAAAAAGAAGGATGAGGCTAGTAGCAGTCAAAATAAGAGAGGAAATAATTCTGATAATTTCCAAGATCAGAACAATAGAGATCAAAGAGGAAGAGGAAGAGGACAAGGTTCAGGAAGAGTAGGCTTCCATGGAACATGTTTTCACTGTGGAGAGGAAGGTCATAGGGCATTTGAATGTCCTCAAGGCCAAGGAAGGATAGATAGGAGGAACGAAGGCCAGGCTAGAGTTGCACATGTAGATGAAGATGCCAGATCATCAAATTCTAATGATGTTGAAAGAGGAGAAACGCTAATTAACAAAAGAGTCCTGGTTCAGTGGTAAGAATGAACCTGAACAAAGGAGGAGCTTGTTTCACACTAGATGCAAGTGTGAGGGTAAATGCTATGATGTGATTGTTATACACTAAGTTTGCACCTTTGTCTCAAGCTCTCATAGTCTTGATAACATAGTATAACATGGGAATCATCTCTAGGTGTGGGACCTATGCTAACTGAGATGAGACCTCTAGGTTCTAGGCTAGTTCCTCTTGGATAATCACCTTAATTTTCTTTTAGATAAGAAAAGTAAATTTTTGATGGAAAGGGGTAGAAGGAATGCTTGAAAGGGAAAAGACTGAAAGCAAACTACCTACTAGGTGATACACTCAAATTAGAGTTTGGATCTTAGTATAGAGTAATGGAATCAATGAAAGGCTCAGGTCTAGTAGGTCACAACTTACTGAATAGGCTTGCATAAGTATTTCATAGAAGGGTCTAAACATAAGACACAATTTATGACCTGCAAGTAGACATTCACTTCTGCAACTCGGTGTAGGATTGAGACAAGATTGTTAGGGGGCTGAAGTATACCCACAAAAATGTCTAAATAAGATCAAACACAATAAGACACATAGTTACAAAAAGTAATAGGGATCAGGAACCCTAAGATACCACTGAAAACATCATATACTTCAATTCAATATGAGATAAACTCAGACAAGAAAGCATAGGGACATGAAGAATTGTCACAAAATACCTCTCCAATGTTTGAATTCATCAATGAGAGAAATACAACTATAGAAGCTAGAGGGCAGAGAAAATGCCATGGATAGCCTTTAAGAAAGGTGAATTTCTTTTACAATTGTCCAACTCTCTACTCAAAAGCTTCAAAAATACAATATATACATACTCAACTGCACGCACGCAGGAGTCAGAAAACCTAACTAGGGTCACAAGATTTTCACATTAGAATAACAAACCCTACATCTGTCAAGTCTGATCATGAATGTAACTCTGCAAATATAGCCGATCAGACCTCAAGTTTGCGTGCCCATCCTTTTACTACATCAACCTGCAGACAAGCGACCTAGATTCATCTACTTTCCTACACAAAGTCTTGTCATGAATGCTCAAGTTGGTACTTTTCTAAGACAAGAATCAACCCATGATGACTGCCCAGACTTCCTCATCATCCTCTTTTAACTGCAAATGTCCTGGAGACATAAATTCTTTGATCTACCTCACCGCTTGCGGCTTACAAATCAAATACTGGCAAAAAACCCTCTTAGACACATTTGAATTTGAAAATTTAACACCTAGCCGGTCATTTTAAAATGCAACCATTGATATTCCTTTGTTTCCCAGAAGATGAACGACCCAAATTATCCCAACAATAGTTATAAAACCCTTTGAAAAGTCTTGGCCCACCTCAACACACTGCAGCCAATAGGAATTGAGCATGTCAGCACCTCTGTCATTTTTGGACCCACCTCAAGCCTTTTCTCTTTTAACTCTTTTAGCGACTATGCGACTGAAGAATTCTAAGTCGCGAGATCCCTTGGCTTACCCTAGTCTGGTCAAACGATTCAGCGAACAAGGCTATTGCTGAATCTCTAAGTCTTTCGGCTAACCCTGGTTATATCCCGCAAACAAGAGAAATCCTTCATTCGCCAATTCGCAGAATACTCCCTTAACCACTCATGAGAACTCTGGCTTACATTTGGTGAACTGGTGACCGAAGACAATCACCAGATCACTAAGATTTTTAGGGCCTTACTAACTTATCCTACGATTTTGCAAATACACACATTCATGCACTCGCCAGATCATTTAGAGCACTACTATCTTATCATGTGAATGAATGACCAAAGGGAAGCTATCGGGGCCACCAAATATTTGTCAAACCTGGGCCCAGACTTGCCACCTATCAATCATTTATTCTCTCTGACCATCTCATCAGCAACACCTCAGCAAGCCCCTGACATCAGAACCACTTAAGACAAGATTCTAATCTAATGGCGGGTGCATGATCTCATGGCCCCCAAATATCCTTTCAGATTATGCGCCAGCCGCTGATCTCTCTAAGCCAGAACCCCTTCTGACAAATGGACCCACCTAGAAATCTTCATCAGCACTTGGCAACCAATTACATTTGAGCAAGTCAACACACCTAACAGACTCGGACCCATGACCTGCAGAAAGTGCATCGGACGGTTATCGCTAAACCACTAACTTAAATAGCATGCATCTTATCCCAGCGACGTAGTGACAACCACAAGATCTTGTTGTACTTTAACTTCCCAAAAAGATCAGGACCCACTGACATGTTCCAGTTCATCGCTATGTGGACCAATCGAATGCGAGCATGTTAGAAAGAAAGGACCCACCGAACTAAGCTCTGACAACAAATCAAGATCGATGGTCAGTGCATAATCTCATGACTCTAACACAACCCATGAGATCATACGCCAACCGTAGGATCTTTTGAACATAGTCTGTCGAGCCTGCTCTGACATTATTTACAAATCATCATCTCTCGACTAATTAGGAGCCCCCACATAGGATGACATTGTATTAGACCCACTGACATGTTCCAGCGCTTCACTGAAAGGGAATCGACTGCTAGTGCATGATCTAATGCTCTGACATAAACCCTTCAGATCATCAGAAAGTCGTTAGATCTTTTAAATTGGGACCCCACATAAAAAGACCGCTGGACCATTAAGTGAACACATGACTAAGGGCATGTTAATCGCTCACTGAATCACTAACCATTGAGGACTTAACCATGAAACACTGGGGTATTATGCGAACAAAGCATCATTGAATCATGGAATAGACAGGGTAACTACCAGAGAAATAAGAGAATTGGTGACTGAGGAAAGGCAAACCATTCACAGAGTCACAAGATGTTAAGAACTTAACCGCTTGGATTAAGAGATTAGATGAACCACTGTAGTCGCATAGTCGGGGAATGAAAATTTCAACCCGTCGAGGATTAGGAGAACTTTCCACTGAAAGGAAAGAATTACACACATGGGTTTTTTGGGGACTTAAGTGGCTGAGATAAGGTAACATGAAAATAGAACATGGTCTAAGGTCTCTTAGGGTTTTTTAACACCAACAGCTAGTTTATGAATTTTTTGACCTACAGACCAGAGAGTTAAAAGGTTGTAGAGGCTAGGAAACAAGAGATAAATTCATGAAAATTTTAGGGATGCCTGGCAAGGTGAAAACAGAGACTTGGGGATAGGTTTTAGCCAAATTTACATGTACATGGAAATTAGGGTAACATTTTGATGATTTCTGCTAGATGTCAGCCTGCTAGACATGGATTAGTGGCCTCGACATATCCATTGGGCATGGGGCTATCAAAACTCAAAAATTCTCTTAGGGAGATAGAACTAGAACTGGAGAGACAAACTTGTGCACATGCATTTCTTGAAAAGCAGGAAACTAACCTAGAAAATAGGGAAAGACAATAGGGAAACTTATTTACAAAAATTTACAGAGAGGGGTTAACCTCAAAATAGGGCTTCAAGTGGAAACCATTTACTAATATTGGCAAGGTATTTCCTTCAAGATTTGATAGTTGGAAAGCATTGGATCCCTTGCATTCTGTGATTACAAATAGTCCACCCCAAAATGAATCAAATTTTTTATGTCTGCCAAGTCTGGATTTGAACTCATCCCATTTGAGGACTACATCCCCAACCTTGAAATTTCTAACTTTGGCTCTCTTATCAAAACTTTTCTTTTTCTGAATATGATGGAATTCCATATTCTACATTGATTTTTCTCTGATCTCTTCCAATTCCACCAAATGAGCATGCCTGATTTGCAAAGGATCTCCTTCTTCAAACAGGGCATATTGAGTGGCCAAGTCCAGAGCTGGTAATTTAGTTGAAATAGAAAACTTAGCCTCTTTACCATACACTAACACATAAGGAAAATTACCAATAATTTTCTTTGGGTAATTCTATCTAACCACACTGTAGACCTGAGCTTAGTATGCCAATCTCTCTGATTGTCTTGCAGAGTCTTCTTGATTATCCGAATCAAGTTCTTATTCGTTGATTCTGCCAAGCCATTTCCTTGAGGGTAATAATTGGAACTGGTATTCAGATAGATGCCATTCTTGACTGCCCACTCTAAGACTTTGAGGCCTATGAATGCTAATGCATTATCTGAAATTATGGAATCTAGAATGCCAAATCTATGAATTATGTCATCATAAAAACTTAAGACAACACCCTCATTTTCTTCTTTTAATGCAACTACCTCTGTCCATCTAGTGAAATAATCAGTTGGAGTAATTATCCATTTATGGCCTACATTAGATGGAGGATTGATCATTCCAATGAAATCTATACCCCACTTCATGAAGGGCTGCTCTATTCTGATTGGTTGTAGGGGCAAGGCTGCAAGCCTTTCTTTTCCTGCAAACATGGCACACTTGATACATTTTCTCACATACTCATGACTATCCTTAAAGATAGATGGCCAATAGTACCTGACCCTCATGATTTTAAAAGCAATAGTCCTAGGAGAAAAGTGACCTCTAGAAGGTCCATCATGAAACTCATATAGAACATCATCTATCTTTTCTAAATCTATGCATCTTAAAAGGACACCATTGTGATCCTTTCTGAAAAGACCTTCATCAATCAGCACAAAAGGAACAAATTGTAATCTATAATACCTTATTTTTGCTAAATCTAGATCTGTAGGACATTGTCTTGTCTTCAAGTAATTAATCATATTAGGCAACCAACTTGTTGCCTTGGCTTGTTCTTCTGTAGAATGCACCACTAGAGATGCATCTATTTGCTCTGATTTATGTGAACTTTCATCCTCTACCAAATGCTCACAAAGACCTCTCCCCCTAACCATCTTGGTAGTTTTAATGTCAATATCATATTCCATCACCTTGGTGATCCAACCAGCTCTTTTCTCATTTAGGTCCTTGGAAAGAAAAAATTCTTTGACACTTGGATGAGTAACCTTCAAGTGTACCTTGCTATGGGTCAACAAATATCTAAAAATTTTAAGGCTCTTCACCATAGCAAGTACATGTTTGTCTATGAAAGAGTATCTCTGTTCATACTCCTCTAAACCTTTGCTAAAGATAGCAACAAGCTGCTCCAATCCATCTGAATTTTCTTGAGTCAGCACTGTAGATATAGCATCATGACCTCCATAAGCATAAAGGATAAAATCCTTACTGAAATTTGGGTTTAGGAGAGCAGGAGCTTCTATTAAGGCCTCTTTGATAGCTTGGAAATTGACTCTCCCTTCTTTGGTCCAACTGAAAGCTGAACTCTTCTTTAACATGGCTGTCAAAGGCTTGAGTAAATCTACAATGTTAGGCAAGAACCTCCTAACAAAATTAATCTTTCCTATGAAAGATTGGAGACTTTTCTTGTGGTGTGGTAGGGGTAGCTCTAAGATAGCTACAATTCTCTTAGGATCTACTATGATCCCTTCTTTGGATACTACATATCCCAACAATTTCCCTTCATGAACTGCAAACACACACTTCTTGGGATTAAGAGATATCCCAAATTCTCTACATCTTTCAAAAATCTTTCTCAAATGTTTGATGTGATCTGCTGCATGTTTTGAATAGGCAGTTATGTCATCCAAGTAGACCAGCACAAACTTGTACATTAGACTCTTAAAGGCCATATCCATTGCCTTTTGAAATGTAGCACCTACATTTGACAAACCAAAGTGCATCTTTTGATAAGCCATGGTTCCCCACTTGGTTGTAAATGTAGTCTTGTATTGATCCTCTTCATTTACTAAGATCTGATTGTATCCTAAATAGCCATCCAATAATAAAAATCTCTTGGATCTAGAGACACATTGTAAGATTTGTTCCATAGAGGGTAATGGATGGTTGTCTTTTAATGAGGCCCTGTTAAGATCCTTGAAGTCAAAACATAACTTCAGCTCCCCATTCTTCTTCCTGACAGGAATAAGGTTGGAAACCCAACTAGTATGCTTAATGGGGTAGATGATACCACTTTCTATTAGTTTGAGTACTTCTTTATGCATAAGTGGCTCAAGCTTGGGATTAACAGGCCTTTGCTTTTGCATCACTAGTTTGGCATTTGGTTCTAATTCAATAGTGTGTTGAGCAAGGGTAGGGTCAAAACCTTTTAGATCCTCATATTGCCATGCAAAAATATCACTGAATTCTTTGAATAATTGGGTATAAGCATGCTTTCCCAATTCAGTGTTCACTTTTCCAAATTGTAAGCTCTTACCTGGCTCCAACTCTAGTTCAACACAATGTTCTTGTTGAACTACTATGCCAGATTTGTTCTTCTTAACTTCATCATCCTTGTTGAAGATAGTCTCTAAGGTGACAAGACCTCTAAGCATCTTATTAGACTTTAGATGTATCACTTGATCACCATAATTTTGTGATAGCCTATCTTTATTATGCTCTGAAAAAACATCTTCTTCAAACAAGAACTACAGAATTTGTTCATCATTGTCGAACACTTGCCAATTGACATCATTATTAGGAATAGATGGTCTGACAATCACTTTGATATGCTATTGATCCATTTCTTTTGAAATGCTATTTGGGATGTCATACTAAGATCCAATAGCAGCTAACCTATCTGCATTTTGATTTAGCTTCCTAGGGATAGCAACAATATTGAAAGCATGGAAATCTTCAATTGCATCCCAAACTCTATGTTTGTATGCTTTCATGGTGTCATTATTGGTTTCACTTATCCCTCTCACTTGGCTGACAACTAATTCACTATCACCATAAACTTTTAAGGCCTTAAGCCCTCTTTTTCTAGCCCATTCTAGTCCATTGACTAGACTTTCATACTCTGTAGTATTGCTAGTGCAGGAGAAACTAAATCTAAAGGCAGTATAATACCTTTCTCCTTTTGGGGACACTAGCATAGCACCACCACCAAAACCATGTCTACTTCTAGCTCCATCAAAAAATAGTTCCCAAACTTGATTGTTTTGATCCTCTGAATTAGTGTCCTCTTTGAAAAGGCCTGGCTCTTTGGATCCACTTTCTTGTATCAAATAACTTCCCAAACCAAAATTTCAAATAAGACTTTCTTGGGCCTCTGAAGCTCTTTCATCTAGAAAAATATCAGGGATGCTTTCTATCTTGGTGCTTGCTTCACTAATTGTTTGGAAGTCATTATCATCAAATATGGGGCAGTTTACATTGATGGTGTTGGACAAATATGGCTCTATATGGTGTGTTGCTAATGGTTCTGATTTGATGGTGACCTTGGTCCCATACCTTGTATGAAATAACATGTGAGACCAATCAGACGATAGATAGACTCCTATCTTAGCTGTAAACTCCCTTGAAAGACATATAGCAAATAATGCAGGGAGATCTATGACATATATATCAAGGAGGATAAAAATTAGGACTACCATGCAAGATTAGACTGGTATCCTTAGCCACACCTATAGTATTGACTAAGGATCCATCAAGTTGGGTAACCTTCTTTTGGAAGGGCTCATATTTTAGTCCTAATTGGTTAGCTACCTTCTTAGGCATTACAGTACTAGTAGCTCCACTATCTACCATAAAATTATGTACTAAAGATTTTCCAATAATTAGAGATACATAAAAGGGAGGTGGCTTTGAATTCCTACCTTGTGCAACATTGGTCTTGGAGTTTCTACTTGGAGCCTCCTTTTCTTGATTAGTGTTAACCAACACTGGCTTTGCAGCTTCTTTTGTAGGTTGAGGAGTTGCTACTTCTGTCATGGCCTTCTTCAAAATTTTAGGTTGTCCTAGAAGAGCCAAAGAGTCCCACATGGACATGGTGACATTCACCTTCTTCATGTTGTCTATGATATTATAAGGTGTCATAGTGTGTACTCTTTATTATGTCTTCATTATGATGGGCTCTACCTCTTTAAGAGCCTAGCTCTCTTTGCTTGTAATGACAGGAGCCTCCTTAGGTGTGAAGGGAGTGGCTTGTTTTAGTGGCTCTACAGATGTAGTATCTTTGGCATTGGAATCTTCTCTCTCCATGTCTTGAGCTCTTCTTTTTGCTCTTGTATAGGCAACAAAAGCAACTTCATCATTGACTCCATTGAATTCTGGTTGCTCCCAATTGAAGAGAGTAGTCTCATTCCCTTGTGATTCTTGTTGAGGAACTGATCCACTGGATAAAGCCTCTGTTTGAGCTTGTGAGGCACTTTGAACCATTAAAGCTTGGTTCATCCATCCATTTGAGCATGTAGCCTAATTATGAGGCCAATTACAAGGAAATCACCATTCATTCTCCATCGCCATATTATTTTGACTAGGAACCACATCCCTCGCCAGATTTGCAGAATTTAAAGGTGCAAGGTTATATGGTTGGAATGGTCTGTGATTGAATTTTGCCTTTGTCCTTGATAGCCTCCTTGGTATGATGGCCTATTTTGCTGATAAGGCGGTCCTTGATTTTGATATTTTTTATTAGGACCTTGGCCTTGTGGCTGAAATGGTGGTCTGATTCCTTGACCTTGTTTCTTCAAATTTGTGACCTCTTTAGTCAAGGTCTGTAACAAATTGGTCATTTCTTGCTTACTACTTTCTTGGCTATTCTTTATCTCTTACAGCTCTTGAGAGAAACTAGCTGTTAGCTCTTGACCATAGGTACTAGCCTGAGGTGCTAATATGGTGGGAATAGGGGTAAATGTGGGTACTTGGGTAGGTGCAATGGGCTGAAGGCTCCAGAAAATGGGCATTGGAGGCCTTCTAGCAATCATGCCTGCTTGAATCAAACAATTTTCAGCCCTAACATCTATGTCAAAAGCTTGGGGGAGAGAAGTACCACCCATAGATTAGATCATGACATAAATTTGACCATTCAGACTTTGCAAGTAGTATAGAAAAGCATGGTCAATTGATGGTCTCACTGAGACTAGGATTTTATTCCATGTTTTGAGGAATCTACTATTGTAATCTGTCATTTTCTCTTAAGGGTCTCTCTTAATGGTTGCCAACTACTCAACTAGAGACAAGTTATCTAATTTATCCTCAAAATGTTTACTTAATACATCCCCTAACTCATCCCATGAAGTAATGGAACCAAAAATTAGAGTTCTAAACCATTCTAAAGCCTTACCTTTTAGAGAGGCTGGTAATAATTTTGTGGCCACATCTTCTTGGGTTATGTTGTGTATGCTGCAGATGGTGGTCACATCTCTTATGTGTTCAAAAGCAGTTGTCTGCCCTTCACCTGTAAAATCAGGTATACTCTTAAGTGCCACCAAAGGCACATCATGATGTTGGGCAAAGTTCAATGGACTACCCTAATTAAAGGGTGCAAATACAAATGGCCTAGCCATTGTAGGAGTTGGAATCTGAAGATTAACAGCTATGTGAGCTATATTTGCTGCTGGATTTAAATCCTCCTCTAGATCTCTGGTTAGAGACCTACCTCTTCTTCTGGAATGAAAGGGGAAAGGTCTCCTTTCTAAAGTATCAGGAGGTGTTGATTGAACTCTCCTTGCAGGGGATGTTATTTGAGATGACCTGCCTTTGTGACTTCCTTTTAAGCGCAACTCTAAAAATTTTGTGGGCTTTGAGCTTCTAGTCTCAATATTTCTCATAAAACTTAAACAAGGTTGGCCCGAATCTTTGAAATCAGGGGAGTCACTAGATATACTTGATAGAACAACTTCTAAAAGTCTGTATCATGCAATTTGTATATCAGAGATAGCATATCTTTCAAAGATGAACCAACAAGAACACCTTTTAACATTAATCTGATCTTTTACTGGTCCCACCGAGTGTGCCAAAATTTTTATACACTAAGTTTGTGCTTTTCTCTCAAGCTCTCCTAGTGTTGATAACCTAGTATAACATGGGAATCATCTCCAGGTATGGGACCTATGCTAACTAAGATGAGACCTCCAGGTTCTAGGCTGGTTTCTCTTAGATAATCACCTTAATTTGCTTTCAGACAGGAAAAGTAAATCTTTTGAGGGAAAGGGATAAAAGGAATGCTTGAAAGGGAAAAGACTGAAAGCAAACTACCTACTAGGTGATACACCAAAATTAGGGTTTGGATCTCAGTATAGAGGAATAGAATCAATGAAAGGCTCAGGTCTAGTAGGTCACAACTTACTGAATAGGCTTGCATAAGTATTTCACAGAAGGGTCTGAACATAAGACACAATTTATGAACCCCAAGAAGACATTCACTTCTGCAACTCGGTG
The DNA here is from genome assembly GCA_027943335.1 of Chamaecyparis obtusa. Classification (NCBI taxonomy): domain Eukaryota; kingdom Viridiplantae; phylum Streptophyta; class Pinopsida; order Cupressales; family Cupressaceae; genus Chamaecyparis; species Chamaecyparis obtusa. The sequence continues at coordinate 238,608 of BSBK01000326.1, read as the reverse complement.
TAGGATTGAGACAAGATTGTTAGGGGGATGAAGTATATCCACAAAAATGTCTAAATCAGATCAAACACAATAACACACACAGTTATAGAAAGTAAGAGGGATCAGGAACCCTAAGATACCACTGAAAACATCATATACTTCAATTCAATAAGAGATAAACTTAGACAAGGAAGCATAGGGACATGAAGAATTGTCACAAAATACCTCTCCAATGTTTGAATTCATCAATGGGAGAAATACAACTATAGAAGCCAAAGGGCAAAGAAAATGCCATGGATAGCCTTTAAGAAAGGTGAATTTCTTTTACAATTGTCCAACTCTCTACTCAAAAGCTTCAAAAATACAATATATACATACTCAACTACATGCACGCAGGAGTCAGAAAACCTAACTAGGGTCACAAGATTTTCACATTAGAATAACAAACCCTACATCTATCAAGTCTAATCATGAATGTAACTCTCCAAATATGGCCGATCAGACCTCAAGTTTGCATGCCCATCCTTGTACTACATCAACCTGTAGACAAGTGACCTGGATTCATCTACTTTCCTGGATAAAGTCTTGCCATGAATGCTTAAGCTAGTACTTTTCTGAGACAAGAATCGACCGATGATGGCTGCCCAGACTTCCTCATCATCCTCTTTTAACTGAAAATGTCCTAGAGACATAAATTCTTTGAGCTACCTCACCGCTTGTGGCCTGCAAATCAAATACTGGCAAAAAACCCTCTTAGACACATTTGAATTTGAAAATTTAATGCATAGCCAGTCATTTTAAAATGTGACCATTGATATTCCTTTGTTTTCTGATAGATGAATGGCCCAGATTATCCTAACAACATTTATAAAACCCTTTGAAAAGTCTTGGCCCACCTCAGCACACTGCAGCCAATAGGAATTGAGCATGTCAGCACCTCTGTCATTTTTGGACCCACCTCAAGCCTTTTCTCTTTTAAGTCTTTCAACAACTAAGCGACTAAAGAATTCTAAGTCATGAGTTCCCTTGGCTTACCCTAGTCTGGTCAAGCGATTTAGCGAACAAGGCTGTCATTGAATCTCTAAGTCTTCTGGCTAACCCTGATAATATCCTGCAAACAAGATAATTCCTTCATTCACCAATTCGTAGAATACTCCCTTAACCACTCATGAGAACTCTGGCTTACATTTGGTGAACTGGTGACCAAAGACAATCGCTAGATCACTAAGATTTTTAGGGCCTTACTAACTTATCCTATGATTTTGCGAATACACACATTCATGCACTTGCCAGATCATTTAGAGCACTACTATCTTATCATGTGAATGAGTGACCAAAGGGAAGCTATCGGGGCTGCCAAATATTTGTCAAACCTAGGCCCAGACTTTGCACCTGTCAATATTTTATTTGCTCTGATCACCTCATCAGCAACACCTCAACAAGCCCCTGACATCAGACCCACTTAAGACAAGATTCTAATCTAATGATGGGCGCATGATCTCATGGCCCCCAAATATCCTTTTAGATTATGCACCAACCACTGATCTCTCTAAGCTGGAACACCTTCTCACAAATGGATCCACCTGGAAATCTTCATCAACACTTGGCAACCAATTACATTTGAGCAAGTTAGCACACCTGACAGACTCGGACCCATGACCTGTAGAAAGAGAATCAGATGGTTGTCACTAAACTGTTATCTTAAATAGCATGCATCTTATCCCAGAAACATAGCAACAACCACAAGATCAGGACCCACTGACATGTTCTAGTTCATTGCTATGTGGACCAATCAAATGTGAGCATGTCAGAAAGAAAGGACCCACCAAAAGAAGCTCCGACAACAAATCAAGATCGACGGTCGGCACATAATCTCATGACTCTGACATAGCCCATGAGATCATACACCAACCGTAGGATCTTCTGAACACAGTTTGTCAGGCCCACTCTGACATTCTTTTCAAATCATCATCTCTCAACCAATCAGGAGCCCCCACATAGGACGATGTGGCATCAGACCCACTGACATGTTCCAGTGCTTCATTGAAAGGGAATCGACGGTTGGCACATGATCTGATGGCCTAACACAAACCCTTCATATCATCAGACAGCCGTTAGATCTTTTAAACCAGGACCCCACATAAAAAGACCAATGGACCATTAAGCGAACACGTGACCAAGGGGATGTTAACCGCTCCCTGAATTGCTAACTGTTGAAGACTTAACTGTGAAACACTAGGGTATTATGCGAACAAATCATCGCTAAATCGTCGAATAGATAGGGTAACCGTCGGAGAAATAAGAGAACTGGTGACTGAGGAAAGGAAAACTATTCGCAGAGTCACGGGATGTTAAGAACTTAACCGCCTGGATTAAGAGATTATGTGAACCACTGCAGTTGCATAGTTAGGGAATGAAAAGTCCAACTTGACGGAGATTAGGAGAACGAGCGACTAAAAGGAAAGAATTACACACATGGGTTTTTTGGGGACTTAAGTGGCTGAGATAAAGTAACATGAAAATAGAACATGGTCTAGGGTCTCTTAGGGTTTTTTAACACCAATAGCTAGTTTATGAAATTTTTGACCTGTAGACTAGAGAGTTAAAAGGTTGTAGAGGCCAGGAAATAAGAGATAAATTCATGAAAATTTCAGAGATGCCTGGCAAGGTGAAAATAGAGACTTGGGGATAGGTTTTAGCCAAATTTTAATGTACATGGAAATTAGGGTAATAGTGATTATTGATGGTGGAAGCACTGACAATTTGGTGTCAGAAGAGATGTTGACAAAGTTGAAGCTCAAGAGATAGAAACTCCCACATCCATATCGGATTGCCTCAGTGCAAGATGACCACAAGGTCATGGTCAATGAACAATGCCTAGTAAAGTTCAAGATTGGTGGGTACCACGATGAGGTATTATGTGATATCATACCTAGGATGCATGTCACATGTTGTTGGGTGGGCCATGGTAGTTTGACAGATGTGTTGTATACGATGGTCATGTGAATACCTACTCCCTGACAAAGGATGGAGTATGACATAAGCTAAATCCATTGAAGGAGACCGAAGAAAAGGTATGTGGTAATGCGAGAATAACATTTATTGATGGAAGAAAATTATTAGATGGTATGAGGCATGAGCATGTGTGTTTTTCTTTAACTAAAAAAGCTGGTAAAGAGGAAGTAGAGGATGTACCTGTAGAGGTTGTAGATTTGTTGAATGAGTTTCAAAATATTGTATCTGATAATGTACATGATGGATTACCACCGATAAGGAAGATGAGTCATTAGATGGATTTGATTCCAGGAGCCAGTTTTCCAAACAAGGCAACACATAGAATGACACCAGCAGAAAGTGAAGAGTTGAACAGACAAGTACATGAGTTGTTACAGAAGGGATTGATTTGGGAGAGCCTGAGTCCATGTGTTGTAACAGTAGTATTAGTACCAAATAAGAATGGATAATGGAGGATGTGTATAGATTCTAGAGCAATAAACAAGATCACAATTAAGTATAGGTTTCCACTGCCATGAATGGATGATAGTATGGATTGTTTGAGTGGAGCTGTGTATTTCTCAAAGAGAGATCTGAAGAGTGGATATCACCAAATTTGGATCAGAGAAGGCAATGAATGAAAGACTGCCTTCAAGACAAAGGAAGGACTATATGACTGGTTAGTCATGCCTTTTGGGCTAACCAATGCACCGAGCACTTTCATGAGGCTCATGAATGAGGTTCTAAAAATTTTGTCATTGTGTACCTAGATGATATTTTGATCTTTAGTAAGACATTGGAAGAGCATATGATGCATATTCATATGGTGTTTGAGAAGTTAAGAGATGAGAAATTGTTGATTAATTTGAAGAAGTGCACTTTTGTGAAGAAAGAGTTACTATATTTGGGATTTGTAGTTTCAGCAAAAGGTCTAAAAGTGGACCCAGAGAAGGTACATGTTATCATTGAATGGCCTACTCCAAGGAGTGCTACTGAGGTAAGGTCTTTTCATGGTTTGACTATCTTTTATAGAAAGTTTATCAAAAATTTTAGCAACATTTGTGGACCCTTGACTAAAACAATGAGAGGGGATAGAAAAGAGTTCAAGTGGACTAATGGGGTAGATAAGAGTTTTAAACTGTTGAAACAAAAGGTTATAGAACAACCTATTTCAACACTTCTTGATTTTAAAAAGGTGTTTCAAGTAGATTGTGATGCTAGTGATACTACAATAGGAGCTATTATGAGCCAAGAAGGTAAACCTATTACTTATTTCAGTGAGAAGTTAAATGATGCCAAGAGAAAATATTATGTTTATGATAAAAAAATTTATGCTATAGTTTAGGTATTGAAGAAGTGGAGACACTATTTGCTTCCTAAGGAGTTTATTTTGTATACTGATCATCAAACTTTGCAATATTTGAATAGTCAAGGAAATTTGAATCAAAGACATTTGAAATGGGTTGAGTTTTTGCAGAGTTATACATTTGTTTTGAAACACAGAAGTGGAAAGTCTAACAGAGTTGCAAATGCACTTAGCAAAAGGAAACTATTGCTGATAGTGATGCAGATTGAGATGGTTGGGTTCAAGGAACTCAAGAATTTGCATTTAGAGGATCCTGATTTTGGTGAAGCTTGGAGAGCTTGTAAAGAACCTGTTACTCTAGACAGAATGAAGTGGCTGGATTTCATCATTCAGGATGATATGCTATTCAGACAGAGTTAATTTTGCATTCCAAGAAGTTCTATGAGGGAGAATCTCATCAAGTAGAACCATAGTGGAGGATTGGCTAGACATTTTGGTCATGATAAAACCCTTGCTTTGGTTAGTGAGAATTATTATTGTCCATAGTTGTAGCAAGATGTCAAGAAGTTTGTATAGATTTGCAGAGTATGTCAAATGGCAAAAGGAGTGAAGTAGAATACAGGGTTGTATCAGCCATTACCTATACTAGAGAATCCTTGGGAGGATATCAGTATGGACTTTGTTCTTGGTTTACCAAGGACACAACGGGGACATGATTCAATTTTTGTGGTAGTTGATATATTTTTAAAGATAACACATTTTATTCCCTGCAAGAAGACTAATGATGTTGTTCATGTAGCAGAATTATTTTTCAAAGAAGTGGTGAGACTACATGGTTTGCCAAAGAGTATAGTTTCAGATAGGGACACTAAGTTCATTGGATATTTTTGGCATACATTGTGGAAGAAGTTGAAGATAGATTTGAAGTTCAGTTCATCACATCATCCATAGACTGATGGACAGACAGAGGTGGTGAATAGGAGTTTAGAAAATTTGTTGAGATGTTTGGTTGGAGATAAGCCAACATGATGGGATTTGATTTTACCATAGGTAGAATTTGCATACAATAATTTTGTCAACAGGAGCACTAGTAAATCACCATTTTAGATTGTATATGGGAGTAGTCCAAGAAATGCATCTGAGTTGAGAAAGATAGATAAAGGAGAAATAAGTAGTGTTGAAGCTCAGAATTTTGCAGAACATTTGAAGAACATCCATGAGGAGGTGAGGAAGCCCATTACCAAGATGAATGCATAGTATAAGGCTAAGGTAGATGAGAAAAGGAGGCATAAAGAATATCAGGTTGGAGATGAAGTCATGGTTCATTTGTGGAAGGAAAGATTTCCAGTTGGTACATATAACAAGTTGAAAATGAAGAAGTTTGGGCCATGTAAGATACTAAAGAACCATGATTCAGGAAATCCATATGAGGTCGAGTTGCCTACTGAGCTAAATATTTCACCAGCATTTAATGTTTCAAATCTAACAGAGTATCATGAAGGATGTGTTGTAGATGAGGTTACAACAGCAGAGTGGAGTATTCCAGCAACCAGTTCAGATATCAAGGAGATTGAAGACATACTGGATAGTCATGTTGGAAAAAGCACAAGGAATACAACATATGGAGAGTATTTGGTCAAATGGAAAGGATGATTTGTTGAAGATTCATCATGGCTAGCAAAGGAGGAGGTTAACCATCTTGGTTTTCCTCTGCACACCTAAATCATGACAGGGTCACTTCTCATATTAGACCGGGTGTCTGATGCAGGAGCATCCTAGGTGTAAAAGCAATCTCGCATCACCCAAAAATACTTCTGTTTGCTTTTCAATAAGGGCTATCTTGTGCAGAGCTACTATTTATGGAAACTTACTATTTTTAGTAAGTTGGTCATATGATCTTAGAATGTTTTGATTTCACAATTGGAGGTTCATCCTAGTCATTTCAGCCTACCAGTTGAGTTTCATTGCCACATCATCAGTATTGGTGAAGTTATTGAGGTTTTTGGGTATGAAATCTTTCAGGTCAATTTTGAAGGCCTTATAGGCTCCTGATCATGATTGACCCCGGATTGACTAGTGTTAGCACATGTCAAGCACTGTAGATCTCGTCATGGCATTTCTGAAAAGTGGTTACAATAGAAAAACAAAGCTATGGTTAAAAAGTTATGGCCTCCGAAACTTGGGCTACCTAAAAGCATATTTTGTATTTCTTTTGAGCCAACCCTATTGTAAAAATTGTGAAAATAAAATAATTCTGTGTATAGTCATCCTTAAGGGCTAAATTTCTGGAACCTTCTCGAGCGGTGGAAATTGTCTATATAAAGAAGGCCCGTAGTGTTATCTAGGCAGTTCTGGGTAGTAGATCTAGGTATTGATTCGAGGCTTTGTCCTATAGAATATTGTAAGGGAATTCCCATGTGCCTTTGCATATTGTAATTCTGAAAGTTTGTAATTCCACATTTGTGGAGATAATAAGAAGCCTATTTTTTGTTCTTTCATATTGGTGTTGTTTCTCTGTTTCTATTATGTGTTTGTGGTATTAAGGGGAGCACCCTTCATCACTTTCTCATGTAGATATTTCAGTTCTTCATCTCTTTCTCCCTTTTATAGATGTTTAGATGTTTGTAACTTACATGATAAGTACTGACAAGACTAGTTGACATCAATGACAACATATTACTAATTTAATTTTCTTACATATCAATTCAGTAACTCGATGATCTCTAATCACTGATCTTCAAGTCATTCAGGTATTCAATCAGTTGTAGTTCATCAATCTCTCCCTTTGGCATTGATGGCAACACAAGCAATATGAAATATTCCATACACATACCAAACATGTATTCCACAGCTATATAAGTAAATGTTGTAGCTTGGTAAGCTCTCCCTAGCTTGATTTTTAATATGTTTAATCACTATGTTACATAACAACATTACAAGTGCAGACTCTCCTCTACGGTTTTGATCTTTTTAGCTCTTAGATTCCTTCTGTTCTCAGCAACAAATGTTCAACTCTCTTAGATTGTCTCTCCCTGACTTTCTTAGTTTATCTCTCCCTTAGGTAGATATTTCATGATCTCTCTGTTTATCATATTGTTTATCTCTCCCTTTGACAACAACACCAAAGAAAAACATAAAACATACAGCTCTACAAATAGCTAAGTAACTCTCTGTTGTTCGATGCAGACAATGTATCTTAGTATACTAATATGCAAATCTTCTATCCTATCTCCTCAATTCTTTCACAACCTTAGACATAATCCAAAGTGTGAGCTATGTTGCATCAACATGAATGATCTTCTGATAAGATTAGGCTGATGCAACCTCCAGATCACATTAGTGATTGGTAGACAGGGGACAGACCTCAAGTCTAGTCCTCAAGTATTCAAAGGTGTCCTTTGGTAGAGGCTTGGTAAAAATATCAGTAAGTTGATCCTTTGATGTAACATATTCCAATTTGACTTGCTTCTCCTGTACTTGTTCTCTTAAGTAGTGATACTTAATTGATATATGATGTCTTTGAATGGATTACAAGATTCTTAAAAATATTTATTGCACTAGAGTTTCATAATATATAATCACTGGCTCAGTGATTACCTCATTCATCCCTTCCAACACTTGTTTTATATAAGCAATGTTTGAATAGTTTGTGGCAGCAACAACATATTCTACTTCAACAGTAGACTAAGAAATACAAGGTTGTTTCTTACTTGTCCAAGTTACAAGTCTTTCACCAAAGAAAAATGCTCCTCTGATTGTACTCTTTCTATCATCTATATTTCCTGCCCAATCTGCGTCGGTGTAAACTTTGAGTTCAAATTTTCTTTCCTTAGGATACCATAAACCATAATCCTCTATTTTCTTTAGGTATCTTAAGATTCTTTTCACTACAACCATATGTGAATCCTTTGGATTGGCAAAAAATCTACCCACAATCCCAACTACATGTGCAATATCAGGCCTACTATGTATAACATACATCAGTTTACCAATCATAGATTGGTACAGTATTTGATTTGCCTATGTAGATTCATCATCTTTTGTCAATTTGGAGCCTGTGACCATCGGTGTTCCAACTGGTTTAGCATATGTCATGCCAAATGTTCTCAATACTTCATTTATGTACTTTGATTATGTAATTAAAATTCCATCTTTTTGTTGAATAACCTGCAAGCCTAGAAAGAACTTAATCTCTCCAAACATTGACATTTCAAGTTCTTTTCTCATCTCATCAACAAAAGATTTACATACATGATCTTGTCCTCCAAAGATTATATCATCCACAAATATTTTAGCAATCAAAATAGTATCATCTGATCCTCCTTTCATGTACAAATTGTTGTTTTCACTAGTTCTTACAAAAACCATACTCAAAAGATAATTATGTAACCTTTCATACCATTCTCTTGGTGTTTTCTTTAATCCATATAAGGATTTATGCAATCTACATAACATGTCTTTCTTATTTGGACCAACAAATCTTTCTAGTTGTTCTATGTAGACCTCCTCTTCTAGTATTTCATTCAGAAAAGCAGACGTAATATCCATTTGATAAACCTTAAAGTTCTTATGTGTAGCATATGCAAGAAACATGCAGACTCCTTCTAGTCTAGCAATAGGTGAAAAAGTTTCACCATAATCAATACCTTCTTCTTGTGCATATCCTGTTACAAGTAGTGGTTGTCGTTGCACCAAAAGATCAACCTATTAATGCCCGATATGACCACTAGACTTATAGAAGACACAGGAGGTAATTAAGTTATGTCACAAATCCCGAGGGGAGCACTGACCATTCTACCAACATATCCCTTGCAAACTAATATAGCTTTGTTCCTAGTAACTTCTCCATTTTCATTCAGCTTGTTTCTAAAAATCCATTTAGTACCCATAACATTTTTATCTTTCAGTCTAGGTACTAAAGTCCATGTTTTATTCTTCTCAATTTTTTCTATCTGTTCATTCATAGCATTGATCCATTCATCATTCTCAAGTGCAACCTTAACATTCTTCAGTTCAAACTCACAAACTAGACATGCATTTTTTCTTAGCTTACTTCTGGTTTGTATGCCATCTTGCCTATCTCCAATGATTTGGTTCTCAGGATGATGTCTTCTGAAAAATCTTGCCAGCACTTGATCTTTCCTTTGTTCTTCATCCTGTTCAGGTTCATTTCCTTGCTTGACAACTTCTTCCTAATCCTCAGTTTCCCTTTGGTGTACCTCGGTGTTATTTTCTTGATGCTCAGTTGACTCAGTCTATAACTTCAGTAGGTACTTTGGATGCTCAATATAAGTGAATCTATCATAGTCTCTTGGCTCCTTATTACTTTCTTCATCATTTTTATCAACAAATTCATCAACTCTAACATTAGCACTTTCAATCATCTTATTAGTAACCTTATTCAGACACTTGTAAGCTTTTCTTTTAGTAGAATATCCAAGAAATATTCCCTCATCCCCTTTAGAGTCAAATTTCCCATTCCTATCATCTTTCAAAAAAACCCATTTGCTACCAAAAATTCTAAAGTTACTTACACTCGGTGTGTCCAAACCATAACTAGTAGGGTGTTTTTTTTGTGTCTTTCTTTAGTTGTACTCGGTTCAATACATATACAACTATGCTAACTGCTTCTCTCTAATACATTTGTGCTACATCTTTCTCTATCATCAGTGTTATTGCACAATCAACAATGGATCTATATCTCCTTTTAGTGATCCCATTCTGCTGCAGTGTTCTAGGTGCAAAAACCCATCTTTTGATGCCATGCTCATTACAATAGTTAGTGAATTCATTAGAAATAAAGTCACCACCTCTACCAAACCGTAGGCATTTTAGTTCTTTTCCATTTTATTTTTCTTCTTTAGCTTTATACCATTTGAACATCTTAAATGCCTCAGATTTCTCCTTTAAAAACATAGCAATCATCAATCTAGTGTAATCATAAAAAAAATAGAATAAAGTATGTATCTCCATAGTAGCTATGAGTTCTCATGGGACCACATAGGTCAGTGTGAACTAACTCCAAGATTATTTTTGTTGAATAGTCTTTACTTTTAAAACTATATTTTGTCATCTTCCCTTTCTGACATTGATGACACATAACATGATCTAGTTTAGTTAGGCTAGGCAGTCCTCTAACTTTTCTCTTTTTACTGATCTTAATCATGTTATCAAAATTTACATGACAACCTTTTATGCCACAACCATGCATCTTCATTTTTAACTAGCAAACAAGAAGTCTCAACATTGTCAAGATAAAATAAGTTACCTTTTGTTTGTCCTCCTGTTCCAACAAGCTTTCCATTGTCATTATAGATCTTCACCTTCTTTCTTTCAAATGCCACTCGGTGACCTGAATTGTTAAGTTGTGCTACACTCAGAAAATTTTAACTTAGTCCATTTACATAATAAGCATTGTCACATTTGATTTTATCATTTATCAATAAAGATCCTTTTCCTTTAACCATGCAAGGTGTATAATTACCCATTTTTACTAATCCTCCATTATAATGCTCAAGATGATCAAACTTATCATTATCACCAATCATGTGATGTGTACAACCACTATCTATGATCCAAGTATCATTTTTACTAACTTTAGAAATGAGTGATGTCTCTACATACCTTTCTTCTTCCTTTGAGTCATCTTTCATAGCAACAAATACAACCTCAAGATCATCATTTATGTCGGTGTCAGTGTCCTCTTCTTCAACTAAGTAACATGCCATTTTTCCCTTGTCTTTGTGATCTCAGGTATTTCTGTTGTAGTGTCGATAACCTTTATTGTTTCTTCTTCCATAGCTTCCTTCACCAGATTGATTTTGATCTTTATCTTCCTCCTTCATGTTGGGACATCTAGCAGCAATATGGCCAACTTCTCTACAGTTAAAACATGCTAAAGGTAATTTCCTTTTATATCTACCTTTACCTTTAGGCAATCTCTGGGCCATAAGATCTTCAAGTTAATCAAGCTCATCATTACTATTACTATCATTGTTATTCCTTATATCATGTCTACTACTAGATTTACCAATCTTCAGTGAAGACATAAAAGTAGACTCAACACACGGTACAACACTATTATCAAAATTGTTCATCTCAAATGTTGTTAGCTTACCAATCAGACTATCTAGAGTAAGAGTGCTACTAGGAGCAGACCTCATTTCATGTATTGCAGATATTCTGATTGCATATGTAGGAAATAAGGTTCTTAGAATTTTACTTACCACTGTATCTTCATCAATGACACCACCAAATCCTTGGATAACATTTACTACCTCTTTGATTCGATTTGTATATTGAGTAATGTTTTCTCCTTGCTTCATTTTCATATCATCGAATCTGCCTCTTAGGCTTTCAACTCTGGCTCTTTTCACATTTGCATCATCATCATAAACTTCAGGGTAAAAGTACAAAACTCTGTCACACTAGAGGACAAAATTAGGGGTTCTGACCAGAAGGGGTCCGGCCGGACTAGGTTTGGCCAAAACTATGTGGCGCCCACTAGGCACCATGTGGCATCTATGTGGCATGAGGGGTTTCATCGGAACCCGTTCGGCCAAAAGGGTTCTAGCCAGAAGTGGTCCGGCCGAACCCCTAAAATTCTATTTAAGCAAAAAAATCCCACCGCGTGGCTCATTTGGTTTGAGCGGCTTTTGGATTTTGTGGAGAGCTCAGTGGGTATTTTGGCTGAAAGAGGTAGGCCATTTTCTAATTTTCTAATTTTAATGTTTTTAAATGTTTTTTAAAAGTTATTTAAGTTATTTTTTTAATTTAATATTAAATAATTATAATTTAATTAAAAATGTTTATTTAATAGTTGTTTTTGTTTAATTAATATTAGATAATTGTAATTTAAATAAAAATGTTCTAATTGAATAGTTGTTTTTGTTTATGTAGTTTTATTATTTTTAATTGTATAAATTAAATAATATGATTTTATGTAGATTTAGTTATTTAATTAATATAATATTTTTTTAGTTAATAAAATGTGTTAGTTATTTAATTAATTTATTTTTATTAGATATGTTTTAAAATGTTACAAAATATTAGGAAAACATATATAAATTATTAGAAACATGATATTAAAACATTCAAACCAATATAAACCTTAACATTAAATAAACATGAACCCTAACCAGAAACCTAATTTAAAAAAAGATCCCTTAACATAATTAAAAAATAAACCTTAATATGAAACGTACATGAACCTTAACATTAAACCAACATGAAACTAGAAGATGAAGCAACATAAACTTTAACAATAGAAACTAACATAAACTTTCTCTCTCTAACCAATTAAGACCTAACATGAAATTAACAAGACATAATAGGACCTTTTAAGATCTAATAAAATCAACTAAGACCCTTAACATGATAAATATTTCCTATTAAACTCTAACACTACAAACTAACATAAACAAAAATTCTAGAAACCAATTAAGACCTAATACCTAACCAATTAAGACCTAACAAGTGACTAATATTTGACCAATTAGGACCTATTAATTGAGCAATTAAGACTTTTAACATGTGACTAATATGACTAATAACACCTAAATTGATTAATATTACCTAATAAGACCTAATACCTACTAATAAGACCTAATAGTCCACCCTTAATAGCTAATAGGACCTATACTTGACCAATTAGGTCCAATATGACCTATTAAGACCTAATAGTCCTACCAATTAAGACCTAACATGTGACTAATACTTGACCAATTAGGACCTATTAATTGACCAATTAAGACTTAACATGTGACTAATATGACCAATTAAGATAGGTAACACAATTAATATGACCCCTTAAGACTTAATAGGATTAATACGACATAAACAACATAAACAAAAATTCTAGAAACCAATTAAGACCTATTAAATTCTAACACTAGAAACTAACATAAAAAAAAATTCTATCTAAACCAATTAAGACCTAATACCTAGCCAATTAAGACCTAACAAGTGACTAATATTTAACCAATTAAGACCTATTAATTGACCAATTAAGACTTAACATGTGACTAATATGACTAATAACACCTAAACTGATTAATACGACCTAATAAGACCTAATACCTACTTTAATAAGACCTAATAGTCCACCCTGAAGAACTAATATGACCTATACTTAACAAATTATGTCCAATATGACCTACTAAGACCTAATAGTCCTACCAATTAAGACCTAACATGTAAATAATACTTGACCAATTGACCTATTAATTGACCAATTAAGACTAATTAATACTTAACATGTGACTAATATGACCAATTAATATAGGTAACATGATTAATATGACCCCTTACGACTTAATAGGATTAATATGTTTATTAAATTTGTATGTACATGTATATATATATATATATATATATATATATATATAGAGAGAGAGAGAGAGAGATATATATATATATATATATATATACAGATATATATATACAGATATATATATATATATATATATATATATATATATAGATATATATATATATAGACAGATATATATATATATATATATATATATATATATATCTGTATATATATATATATATATCTGTATATACAGATATATATATGTATATACAGATATATATATATATATATATATATATATATATATATATATATATATATATATATATATATATATATATATATATATATATATATAATCATATTCTTGTTTATCTATTACATGGCATCGGGTAGAGGGTCAGTAGATTCAGGAGAGCCTAGTGTTCATGCGGGGGGTGGTAGTGGTAGTGGTAGTGGTCACTTCTCTCATAGATCATCTGATACAACAAAGGATAGAGAAAAGCTATTTGCGAATACTATTGATAGATTGAGACGAGCATTGCATGTTTTGGATCAGACCTTAGCTTCATCCCCCACCATTCCCAATAGGGATAGGGTGGACATTATTAGAGATTATTTATCACATATGATTGGCACAGTTCAATCATACAACCCATATGATGCTATCAGCATTGATAGATTCTATACTTCTTTGTCTCGTAGTAGTACTGGCACTGTGAAGTACAATGAGATCGATATAGTTGTTTCCACCCCTATGGTGAAGGGCATGTTTCCTCATTATCGATACATGAGGAAGGTGAGAGGGTACATGGTCATGAGATGTGAGGATGACCTGGTGGGACCATTTATATATCCTTGATGGTTGGCTTCTCAGCACAGGTGGCCCCAAAAGGATGAGCTGCCACTATATTTCTACAAACAATTGTTTACAGAATTTCATTTGTAGCTTGATGTTGATAGATTTTCTTGATTATGTTGGGTAGGGGAGAGGTAGATTATCTAATAGGTTTAGAGCACCTAATGCCCCTGTGCCCGCTAATAAGCGGGCAAGGGTGGGTCCAAACCTTTTGATCATACCAAAAAGTTTGGAAATGGTAGGAGCGAGTGTTCCAGATGACAAGATGAGGAGGGACATTTATTCTAGTATAGCAAGTATCGCCACATAGATTCAGGAGATGTCATCTGATTGTGTGGAGAGATACATGTTACGTTCTCATTCCAACATTCCTCCACCTACGCAGGATGCATCCTCTAGTCATGATCTATATGATATAGTCAACATGCCATCTCCCCTAAAGGTTAAAGCTATATTAGATATGGACCATTTGTGACGTACAAGCACATTATTATCTAGTGATCTACTTTGTGCATATCAAACCATATAGATGCTCGGTGGGATTTCACTCAGGGAGGTTCCATCATTTGTCATGACCTATATTGGTACTGGATCAGGTTCTTAGCACACTGCACCATTGACAGGTCCACAATAGACTGCACCACTGATAGGTCCTCAGATGAATACACCACTGATGGCTCCTCCACAAACTGCACCACCTATAGCTCATCATCAGACCATGCATGCCACTTCATTATGTCTAGGTTGTCAACTTTTTAGTACATTGCTTACAGACGACCAGATTGATCCTCCAGCTATATCATTACAATCGTCAGATTTGAGCACTTTCGAGAGAGCATTAGAGACTCCAGGAGGTTATCGATGAGGATATTGTGTACTCCAAGAGGTTATTGATGAGGATGGCACACCATATGGAGATTTAGAGACTCCACGCGATCCTATCCATCATGATACACAAGTACATTGAGATGTTTGTTCAAAAAATTAATTTTTCTATGATCATAAGTATTTAAAATTTATTATACATGTATGCATGTGTGACATATTTTGTTTATTATACATAGACATCAGGAGGAGGTGCACCAACATCAGGTCACAAATCAGGACATGGCCTGATGAAGGGTGCTCCCCTTAATACCACAAACACATAACAGAAACAAAGAAATGACAACAATATGTAAGAATAGAAAATTGGCTTCTTATTATCTCCACAAATGTGGAATTACAAACTTTCAGAATTACAATATGCAAAGCCACATGGGCATTCCCTTTAGAATATTCTGTAGGACAAAGCCTCAAATCAATATCCAAATCTACTACCCAGAACTGCCTAGACAACACTACGGGCCTTCTTTATATAGGCAATTTCCACTGCCTGAGAAGGTTCTAGAAATTGAGCCCTTAAGGCCAACTATATATAGAATTATTTTATTTTCACAATTTTTACAATAGGGTTGGCTCCAAAGAAATAAAAAATATGATTTTAGGTAACCCAACTTCTGGAGGCCATAACTTTTTAACCATAGCTCTGTTTTCTATTGTAACCACTTTTTGGAAATGCCATGATGAGATCTACAGTGCTTCACAAATGCTAGCACCAATCAGCCAGGGGTCGATCCTGATCCAGAGCCTCTAAGGCCTTCAAAATTGACCTAAAAGATTTCATACCAAAAAACCTCAATAACTTCACCAATACTAATGATGTGGTAATGAAACTCAACTAGTAGGCTGAAATGACTAGGATGAACCTCCAACTATGAAATCAAAACATTATGAGATCATATGACCAACTTACTAAAAATAATAAGTTTCCATAAATAGCAGCTCTGCACAAGATAGCCCTTATTGAAAAGAAAACAAAAATATTTTTGGGTGATGCAAGATTGCTCTTACACCCAAAATGCTCCTGCATCAGACACCCAGGGTAATTTGAGAAGTGACCTTGTCACAACTCAGGTGTGCAGAGGAAAACCAAGATGGTTAACCTCCTCCTTTGCTAGCCATGATGAATCTTCAACAGGTCATCCTTTCCATTTGACCAAATACTCTTCATATATCCTGTTCCTTGTGCTTTTTCCAATGCGACTATCTAGTATGTCTTCAATCTCCTTGATATCTGAACTGGTTGTTGGAATACTCTGCTGTGCTGCTATAACCTCATCTTCAACACATCCTTCATGATACTCTGTTAGATCTGAAACATTAAATACTGGTGAAATATTCAGCTTAGTAGGCAACTTGACCTCATATGGATTTCTTCAATCATGCTTTTTTAGTATCTTACATGGCCCAAACTTCTTCATTTTCAACTTGTTACATGTACCAACTGGAAATCTTTCTTTCCACAAATGAACCATGACTTCATCTCCAACCTCAAATTACTTATGCCTACTTTTCTCATTTGCCTTAGCCTTATACTACGCATTCATCTTGGTAATGTGCTTCCTCACCTCCTCATGGATGTTCTTCAAATGTTCTGCAAAATCCTCAGCTTCAACACTAGTTAGTTCTCCTTTATCTATCTTTCTCAACTCATATGCATTTCTTGGACTACTCCCATATACAATTTGGAATGGTGATTTCCCAATACTCCTATTGATAGAATTATTGTATGCAAATTCTACATATGGAAAAATCAAATCCCATCCTGTTGGCTTATCTCCAACCAAACATCTCAACAAATTTCCCAAACTCCTATTCACCACCTCTGTCTATCCATCAGTCTGTGGATGATGTGATGAACTGAACTTCAAATCTATCTTCAACTTTTTTCATAATGTAAGCCAAAAATATCTAATGAAATTAGTGTCCCTATCTGAAACTATACTCTTTGGCAAACCATGTAGTTTCACCACTTCTCTAAAAAATAATTCTGCTACATGAACAACATCATTAGTCTTCTTGTAGGGAACAAAATATGCCATTTTTGAAAATCTGTCAACTACCACAAAAATTGAATCATGTCCCCACTGTATTTTTGGTAAACCAAGAACAAAGTCCATACTAATATCTTCCCAAGGCTTCTCTGGTATAGGTAATGGGTGATACAACCCTGTATTCTTCTTCACTCCTTTTGCCATCTGACATACTCTGCAACTCTATACAAACTTCTTGACATCTTGCTACAACTGTGGCCAATAATAATTCTCACTAACCAAAGCAAGGGTTTTATCATGACCAAAATGTCCAACCAATCCTCTGCTATGCTTCTCCTTGATGAGATTCTCCCTCATAGAACTTCTTGGAATGCACAACTGACTCCCTCTGAATAGAATATCATCTTGAATGATGAAATCCAGCAACTTCATTTTTTCTAGAGTAACAGGTTGTTTACAAGCTTTGCAAGCTTCACCAAAATCAAGATCCTCTGAATACAAATTCTTGACTTCCTTGAACCCAACCACCTCAATCTTCATCTTTGTCAGCAATAATTACCTTCTGCTAAGCGCATTTGCAACCCTGTTAGACTTTCCACTTCCATGTTTCAAAAAAAATATATAACTTTGCAAAAAAACAACCCACTTCAAATGCCTTTGATTCAACTTTCCTTGACTATTCAAATATTGCAAAGCTTGATGATCAGTATACAAAAAAAACTCCTTAGGAAGTAGATAGTGTCTCCACTTCTTCAATGCCTGAAATATAGCATAAAATTCCTGATCATAAACATAATATTTTCTCTTGGCATCATTTAACTTCTCAATGAAATAAGCAATAGGTTTACCTTCTTGGCTCATAACAGCTCCTATTGTAGTATCACTAGCATCACAATCTGCTTGAAACACCTTATGAAAATTTGGAAGTGCTAAAACAGGTTGTTCTATAACCTTTTGTTTCAACAATTTAAAGCTCTTATCTACCCTATTAGTCCACTTGAACTCTTTTCTATCCCCTCTCATTGTTTCAGTCAAGGGTCCACAAATACTGCTAAAATTTCTAATAAACTTTCTGTAAAAGATAGCCAAATTATGAAAAGACCTTACCTCAGTAGCACTCATTGGAGTAGGCCATTCAAGGATAGCCTATACCTTCTCTAGGTCCATTTTTAGACCTTCTGCTAAAATTACAAATCCCAAATACACTAACTCTTTCTTCACAAAACTGCACTTCTTCAAATTAATCAACAATTTCTCATCTCTTAACTTTTCAAACATCATACAAATATGCATCATATGCTCTTCCAATGTCTTACTAAAGATCAAAATATCATCTAGGTACACAATGACAAACTTACCCAAAAAAAATTTCAGAACCTCATTCATGAGCCGCATGAAAGTGCTCGGTGCATTGGTTAGCCCAAAAGGCATGACTAACCAGTCATACAGTCCTTCCTTTGTCTTGAAGGTAGTCTTTCATTCATCTCTTTCTCTGATCCAAATCGAGTGATATCCACTTTTCAAATCTATCTTTGAGAAATACATAGCTCCACTCAAACAATCTATAATATCATCCATTTGTGGCAATGGAAACCTATACTTGATTGTGATCTTGTTTATTGCTTTGGAATCTGTACACATCCTCCATTATCCATTCTTTTTTGGTGCTAATACTACTAGTACACACATGGACTCAAGCTCTCCTGAATCAATCCCTTCTGTAACAACTCATGTCCTTGTCTATTCAACTCTTCACTTTCTGCTGGTGTCATTCTGTGTGCTACCTTATTTGGCAAACTAGCTCTTGGAATCAAATCTATTTGATGACTAATCTTCCTTACCAGTGGTAATCCATTAGGTATATTATCAGATACAATATCCTGAAACTCATTCAACAAATCTACAACCTCTACAAGTACATCCTCTACTTCCTCTTTACCAAATTTTGGAATTAAAGAAAAACACACATGCTCATGCCTCATGCCATCTAAAAATTTTCTTCCATCAAAAAAGTTATTCTTGCATTACCACATACCTTTTCTTCGGTCTCCTTCAATGAATTTAGCTTATGTCGCACTCCATCCTTTGTCAGGGAATAGGTATTCACATGACCATCATGTACAACACATCTATCAAACTACCACGACCTACCCAAAAACATCTAATATGCATCCATAGGTATGATATGACATACTACCTCATCATGGTACCTCCCAATCTTGAACTTTACTAGGCACTGTTCACCGACCATGACCTTGCGGTCATCCTGCACCTGCGCAATCTGATATGGATGTCGATGTTTCTATCTCTTGAGCTTCAACTTTGTCACCATCTCTTCTGACACCAAATTGTCAGTGCTTCCACTATCAATAATCACATCACAACATTTACCCTCACACTTGCATCTAGTGTGAAATAGGCTCCTCCTTTGTTCAGGTTCATTCTCACCACTCAGCAGGACTCTTCTATTAATTAGCATTTCTCCTCTTTCAGCATCTTCAAAATTTGATGATCTGACATCTTCATCTACATGTGCAACTCTGGCCTGGCCTTCATTCCTCCTATTTGTCCTTCCTTGGTGTTGAGGACATTCAAATTCCCTATGACGTTCTTCTCCATAGTGAAAACATGTTCCACGGAAGCCTCCTCTTCCTGAACCTTGTCCTCTTCCTCTCTGATCTCTTATTCTAATCTTGGAAAGGATTAGAATTGTTTCCTCTCTAATTTTGATTGCTACTAGCCTCATCCTTCTTTTTCAAATCTTCATTTTAGCCTCCATATGACCGTCCACCGTGACCTCTTCCATTTTGTCTGCTCTTGAACTTCTTGTTTAGCTTTTCCTCTACTTTTAGGGCAAACTAGTATGCCTCTTCAATACTATTCATTCAAACCAGATTCAGCTCTTTATGAATGCTTGGTCTCAACCCATTAAGGTAACGAGCAACTTTCTCCTTATTAGCTTTCGCATGGCCTCTTCTAATGAGGATTCGATAGAACTCCTCTATATTTTCCTGAATAGATCATCAGGCTTACTTTAAACTTTGAATTTTATTTAGTAGGTCAAGCTCATAATCAACAGGGATGAACTGTCACTTCAATTTATCCACCATCTGATCCGATCTTGTGATTTTATCTTTCCCTCTTCTATTTCACTCCAATTGAATCTCTTGCCACTAGATCTTCGCATGACCTTTCAGTCTGACCTTCACGAATTTGACCCTGTCAGGATCCTCAATATCTTCATACTCAAAATATTTTTCACATTCATTGATCTAGTTGATCAATTCTTCTGGGTTAAGATTTCCTGAAAATGTAAGAACCTCGATCTTAGGTCTTTTTTTGATCTTGGAAATGGCCCAAAAAAGTCTTTCTTCTTCTTGATTCAAAATTTCACCTTCTTCTTGATCATCATTTCCTTCTTTGGCTTCATCTTCACTTTCATCTCTAACATTAAGATTCATTCCTCTGTGAATCTCTTCTTGCAATGCTCACACTTGTCTCTGGAGCACTCTAACCTCAGGTGTTACAACACCAGCTCTTTTGCCATGTTCTCTTCATAGAGGTATTTTCATGATGCGCACTGAAACCCTAACCACAGTCCTGGTGCAAACTGCCTCATAGTCGGTGATCTGTTTACACACTCAGGAACTCCTGCTCTTATACCACTTGATGAAGGGTGCTCCTCTTAATACCAAAAACACATAACAGAAATAGAGAAACAACAACAATATGCAAGAATAGAAAATTGGCTTCTTATTATCTCCACAAATGTGGAATTACAAACTTTCAGAATTACAATATGCAAAGCCACATGAGTATTCTCTTTACAATATTCTATAGGACAAAGCCTCGAATCAATACCCAAAACTGCCTAGATAACACTACGGGCTTTCTTTATATAGGCAATTTCCACCGCCCGAGAAGGTTCCAGAAATTTAGCCCTTAAGACTAACTATACATAGAATTATTTTATTTTCACAATTTTTACAATAGGGTTGGCTCAAAAGAAATACAAAATATGATTTTAGGTAACCCAACTTCTAGAGGCCATAAATTTTTAACCGTAGCTCTATTTTTCTATTGTAACCACTTTTCAAAAATGCCATGATGAGATCTACAGTGCTTGACATGTGCTAGCACTAGTCAGCCAGGGGTCAATTGCAATCCAGAGCCTCTAAGGCCTTCAAAATTGACTTGAAAAATTTTGTACCCAAAAACCTCAATAACTTCACCAATACTAATGATGCTGCAATGAATCTCAACTAGTAGGCTGAAATGACTATGATGAACCTCCAACTGTGAAATCAAAACATTCTGAGATCATATGACCAACTTACTAAAAATAGTAAGTTTCCATAAATAGCAGTTCTGCACAAGATAGCCCTTATTGAAAAGCAAACATAAATATTTTTGGGTGATGCAAGATTCCCAGGATGCTCGTGCATCATGGCCCTAGTTGAGCAACCATGTTATTTTAGATATTTCATGTGACATTTCATATATACATGCTATAACATTTCATAGATATGTCACTTTAGACATTTCATAGATATTTCATTTTCTAAATATTTCATATATACGTGTAGATATTTTATTCATTTCATATATGTACATGGTATATGGTTGTGTGTTATTTTATATTTTATATATTTCATGTGACATTTCATATATACATGCTATAACATTTCATAGATATTTCATTTTAGACATTTCATATATATTTCATTTTCTAGAGATTTCATATATACATGTACATATTTTAGTTATTTCATATATGTACATGGTATATGGTTGTGTGTTATTTCATATTTTAGATATTTCATGTGACATTTCATATATACATGCTATAACATTTCATAGATATTTCATTTTCTAGACATTTCATATATATATGTACATAATTTAGTCATTTCATATATGTACATGGTATATGGTTGTGTGTTATTTCATATTTTATACATTACATTACATATTTCAGACATTACATGTTCGTGTGTTATTTCATCTTTTAGACTTATTTTTATACATGTTATGTATACATTATGTTATGCCATGTACTAATTTTATTTTAAATATTTCTAACAATTAAGTAATCTAACTAATGTCATGTAAGTAAAAAAAATTAAATAAGTAACTAACTAATGTCTTAAGGTGAGGTAATTACTCAAAGCATACATTAATTAAGTAAGTACTTAACTAACAATTACCAATTAATTAACATAATTAGGTAATCTAACTAACATTATTAACGGACTAACAATTAGGACAATTAATTAAGTAGGTAACAAACATAATTAGGCAATCTAACTAACTAACATAATTAGGTAATTAACATAATTAACTAACTAATTAATCAAAACATACAATTAATTAACTAACATACATGTAAGTAAAAAACAATTAAATAAGTAACTAACTAATGTCTTAAGGGGAGGTCTTAAGGGGAGGTAATTAATTAAATCATATGTTAATTAAGTAACTAATTATACCAATTAATTAAGTAACATAATTAAAAAATCTAACTAACATAATTAGGTAACTAACATAATTAAGTAACTGACTAACTAATGTTCTAAGGGGAGGTCTTAAGGGAGATAATGCATGAAAGCATATAATTAATTTTAAGTAACTATCATAATTAACTAAAGCATAATTACCAAAAGCATTAATCAAAGCATACAATTAATTAACTAACATACATACATAAAAACATACAATACATATGAGTTCAAACATGAAACTTCAAACTATAGAGTTGAAATATGAAAGTACAAGAGCTACAAAATGAAGTTTATTATGAAGCTTATAGAGTTCTAAAGCTCCTGATACATATAGTCTGGATCCTCTCTATCTTTTGTTATCTCCAAAAAATTTTCATGTTCTTCAATAGACAAACTCCACTTCTGATTGCAACATCCTCTTTTTTGAAATGTCTCGAATTGCAACTTTGTTGCTATAACCAAGTGACTATAATGTAGAAATTTTTTGTCACACATGTATTTAATAAATTGAACACCATTTCTATTGACCTTTATTTGCTGATAATAGGTTCCTTCAATAACAACTAAACCAGTTGGATATGTCTGTTCATCATCATCTACAATTTGTTCTCTCAACTTGTATTTTGTTTTCATGCATCTTAGTAGATAATAATCTACACTTTTTGCATTTTCAGGATCCGCAACTACATCAAAAATATCACCTATACAAATTGATTTTATTAAAATTAAACATCAGTTATATACAATAAATTAAAATTAAATAAAAGAACATGTATGTGCACGCATCTGTAACAACTAAATTAGAAACACACTCATAATCAACTGAATATATAGGATCATGAATGTTTATGTCAGTGTCATCATCTTCATAAGGAGGCATTATGATTAACTTCTTCATATCTCATCATGAAACGTATCCATTTGCAATATTCTCACATTGACTCAATGGATTGTCCTCAATGCAGTGAGCACAAAAACATGATTTTTCTCTTACTTGAATCAAAGAGGCTTGTGTTGTCCTATAGTGATCAATTGATGTAAACTTCTAATACCAACAATTCTTTGACAATTGTAAGGATTACATTGGTCTACAATTGTTACAAATATGAAATGAAAGTTGCACATTTTTAGATCAACAATTATGAAAAGATAGACATGAACACGAAATCAAAATTTAAAATTCTACAACAAAATATAAATTACCTTTCACTTCCCAAAAATAATATTTGTTGTATTTGGTGTCCCGAGGAGAAAAATGACTTTGACACCATTCAACAATTTTTTTTGAATTCTCTATCATGTTACTTGTACATTTCTAAATTATCAGTTTAAAGAAAATGGATCTAAGCTAAAATTATATTATTAGAAATATATATATATATATATATATATATATATATATATATATATATATATATATAACACCATTTGTACCTGCAAGTTCATGTTGGTGAAGTGCACGCTTCACACATGCTCCTTCTCCATCGTGCTCTCTTTTTCCATGTCCACTTTCAAAGAAGTTTCACAAAAACTTAACATTGCATCTAGCATGTTGCATGGCTAGCCAATTAAAAGTTTTTGCAGATTTAAATTGTCTTGCAAAATTAAATTGTACATGCATACATACATGTCATCCTTTAACAATTTATCAAATAATTTAATGACAATGAAAATAAATTGAAGTATCTATACACATACCTGCACAACCATCAGACCAAATCCAGTGTTGTGAAGCCTTTATCCCATGATTCACAATATCTTCCAAAAACATTGCAAAACAATGAGCCGCATAGCTCCTATCAGGAACTTATTATCACTGATATAGAAATGAACCTCCTTGATGATAATGCGTTCATTTGGATCAAGATTTTCTACCTCATCCAAATCATATTGTGCATGTCTATAGGTCACTTGCACAAATATTGCAACCTGATCAGAGTGATAATATTGAGCTTGAAGCTCTTTTTAAGGGAAAATGTATAGTTCTCAGAGAAATCTACAATTGAAAGAATACAACTAGGTGGAAAATAATCTTTGAAATCATGAAACTATTTAGCTTTTCATCATGCACCATGACAATGCTAGATATGTGGATAAATTAGAGTATGAAATTTGGTCATAAACTCAAGGTAGGGCAATTCACTCTCCTTCAATACAATTTTTTTGGATTCATCTCTGCTCTTTGTTTGATATGTCTGATATTTAAATCTTTTCCACAAAACTAATGTTAAAACATTAATATTCTTAATTTGCAATGGAAATTTATGCAAATCTCCACAATCACTGCATGCATTCTTTATATATTGTACTTTGAACTCATCCGAATCTTCTAATTTATCACATATAATAGACTTCACAAATTGTATCATACTTCCAGGGATGACCATATTTGAATCAAGAACTACCATAACTTTTTTATATGATTGCAAGTATAGATGAAACTCAACATGATTTTGGCAACAACAAGTTTCATGAACCTTATTTATGTGTGCAAAGAAAGGGCGCAACCTCTCAAACATTCTTTGACATATTTTCACATCTGAAAATTCTTTCTTGAATGCTTCAAATAATTCACTTTGTGTTGTATCTATAAAATGTTTTGGATGTGCAGTTTTCATACCAGTCTCTTCATCTTTCATCTGTATTGTATCCCTTTTATTAGAAGAAACATGAGAGTGAGCGGTCCAATATTCAATGACCAATTTTTTTGCATCTTCATAAATTCTTTCTTTTTGAGGAAGCCTACAACTATTTACCTAATTTTTTTCAATGTTTTCATCTAACATATTTATCTTCTTGATATATCTTTGAATATTTCTTCTAGATACATTTAGTAAATCAGAAATTACATGCACTTGTTTTCTCTGTGTCAACCTCCTACTAGATAAAGTAGTCATAATTGCTCTACATGCAACACTTAAATCAGCTCCTCGACTTGAGTTATTAATGTTGTTCAATGCATCTTGCAAATTTTGAACTATTGTTCGATTTACATTATCTCCTGAGTTTTTCTTGTTATCAACACCCAACAACTCCAAAATAGGAGTCATTTCTTTTTTGTTGAATAACCTAACAAATAATTGAGCTCTTTCAACCATACTTTTATTTTAAAAATATTCATCCCAAAGTTTTTTGCAATGATTTTTAATTGTACTTTTAGATAACATTTCTTTAGATGAAATTTGACTGAAAAGTGAATCCTCATTCATCTCCATCAAATTTCCCATGCCAAAAGATATATTTCCACCTCCAGAACTACCAATTTGTTCCCTTCCTTGAATTCATCTTCTTGAATATCAATAGGTTCTTCCTGAACTTCAACAGGTTGATCTTGATTATGTTTTGTATGATATTTTTTGTCATCCTTAATTCAATCATATTTTCTTAATCTATTCCTTTTATTCCCCATTGCAAAAACTATTCAAATTGAAAAATATAAAAGAATCACTTAACTGGAAAAACTCACACATTTCTATAAAATCTTATGCTCATAAGCAACTAAAATATATACATATTTATCATTCACAAAATCACAACAATCTAATCTTGCAAAATTTCTCAAGGAAAATGAAAAAAATATGATCACTCCAAAATTATCAACCTATCTTGGAAACATAGTGAAGACAATATTTTCCAAAGAATAATTGCAAAAAAGGTTTTCAAACCTTACCTTAAACCACCACTCGACAGAAATTGTGCAAAGAAGAATCCAACAACCCTGAAATTTTCCAAAGCTTTCACAATCCTCCAATTCAATCTTAGCGCCAAAATATATAAACCTATATATCGAATACTAGCCAAAATCCTCTTAATAAAGAAAATCAAATAAGTGTTTCAATGCATGCAACACCATAAACAGGTAAACTATCGTTTGAAAAATAGAAAAGAATCACTTAACTTGAAAACACTAAATCAAAACTTGACATGCAATACCCAAATATAAAATAAAAATCATTAATAAATTTTTAAAAATATTAAAAATCACTCAATTCAAGATAAAAACCACTTAACACTTACAAATAAAATTAAAATAATTTATAAATTTCAAAAAACTATTAAAAATCTATAAAAAAATTAATTTTATTTAAAAAACTGGCAGTATTGTTAAAATTCAAATTTTAGGGGCTTGGTCATGCACGTGACCATGTTTGGTCACCTAATAGGTCTGGCCAAACCAGGTCCAACTGGACCCGGTTTGGCTAGACCTATGTGGAATCCTATTTGGCAGTCAAGTAAGCAAAAAAGGGTGGCTCTGAGAAGTTCTCACTCCTAGACCTGAATTCTCTATCAAAATTTACCTTTCCATAAAATCTAAAAATATCATTTTGTATAGCTCGGAGTCAAGATTATGGTCATGTCATTTTTATCATGTTTTGATTTCATATAATATATTATAAGTTGAAAATACTTCAAGTAGGTATTTTAACATTTAACAACACACTCGTTCGAAAAATATTAAAAATAAAAAATCATGTCAGAAAAATTAAAACTTTATATTTAACTTTAGAGGAGAGAGTCCTCTTCAAGAATATATAATTTTTTTTTTAATGGTGTAGATTTGATAGGGAAAATTTGACGTGAACAAAAAACTGTTGATTTCGGGTAACACTGACTTTGGATAGTTATAACAGACAAAATATATACTGAAATCTAATCATTCTTTTTTTATGCACTAGCTATACATGTCATCTAAAACATATTATGGAATCAGAGGAAAAAAATATTATTTGCATACAGTTTGTTAACGCGAACTAGACCCTAGATTTCCAGCATATTTCAGCAATAAAAAAATGGACTTCAAAACTTAAAAAACTATGTCAATTTTTGTTCAAATTTTCTAAAAAAAATTTATAAGCATAAACTTCATCAAATTTTACACATTTCATTAGTTTACATCATCTTCAAATTCTAAACACAAATGCCACTTTTATGTCATTAAAGTTGAAAAATTTGCATGTTGTCATCCTTTTCCTTTATAAAAGTGTGACACAAGTTTTTACTTTTACCCTTGAGCAAGTTTGTCCCACATTTCCTTTGAAGTACTGCAATTCTTGACATCTTCAAATTTAGCATCAGATAGAGCAGTAGCAATCTCTATCCTAGTCATGTTGTCTTCATGTCGATCCTTCAGTTGATCAAGAGTCAAAGGCCCAGTCAGTGGTGCTAAGTAGCCATTTTCTAGTAGGGTTATAGAAGAATCACCAATTCTAGATATGTGAAGTTTCGTATGAATTTTCCATATTGTAAAGTTGTCCTTGTTCAGCTTTGACACTTCCCTCTTATACATCTTGCAATCTTTCTGCTCAAGTCCTTAAAACTTTGTTCCAAGCAACCAATGCTCTAATACCAATTGTTAGAATAACTCAGAGGGGGGGTGACTCAGTTAGATCAGTTATCCTACAATCCCAAATGCAAAGATGTAACTTATAAAAAAATTTCAACAAATTCTGTAGGTCGGTAACATAAACTATTAAATTGTCTATGTCTTTATTGATTACTAGTCAATTAACTTACTGCGATTACCGACCAAATAAAATATGAAGTATGTAAAGTATGACAATAAAATAATCATCACATAAAAACATAACATAATGATTTAATGTGGAAACCCTACTAAGGGAAAAACCACCCGAGACCGGTAACCCAAAATAATTTTCACTCTTCTGAAGTGAGCTCGGTGAAGAGCCAACTCTATTAAAGGTTACAAAACACACCATCAGGTGTGACCTTGTTAGAGGATTTAAAACTAATAGTTATCATTCAACCAACATTCACTATGGGGTTGATAAGATAACAAAGTATATTCTTTGAATGACATGGGGCATAATATAAGACTATTAAGTCCACTCGATTAAGAGATTTTCTGTATCAATGGTTAAACTGAAATAGTTGTTCATCTGATTACAATGCAACTTATTTTGCAGATGTTCATATCTATTCAAAGTCCTTACAAATCCTCTGATCAATATTTCAATTCACTTCTTCAACTTACTTTCACTCGGTAATAGCTCTCTGATGCTCAGTGTTGTTCTGCAGTTCAGTTCTCCTTCAACCAGTCTGGTCAAGCATGCATGAAACTATATTCATGCAAAATATCAGTAGTCTTCTTTCTTCCATCATAGTTTCAACAATAAAACTCATATCTCTTATATAGACATATAAACCATTTTCATATCATCCATCAAATTTTTTCTCTTGTTCTCCTTCGTTGATTTTGCCTCTTAAACCTTCCTCGATAGTTGTGTCAATAACATGTTTCAATTACATCCTTTAGATCTTCTCTAAATTTTGTTAGCCATGGATCTCATAACAAACTTTATCCTTAACCTCAAAATCATAACAATTTCTAGCTCATCATTTTTTTTGGCTAAACTAAGCATTTGATACCTTCATCCATACTCGGTTAACATAGAAATGCATCGGCAAATACAAGCTCGGTTAACACTGTCGCTTGGTATACACTACACTGGGTCAGTGTATACTAAAATCTTCATTCACTGACTACATTGCTTTGTACATTTTTGCTTCCTTCTTCTATTAGAAATAGGGAATACTGAGAGGGGGGAGGTGAATCGGTATTCTACAAACTTTATCTTTTTCCCAATTATGGATATAACATATTATCTTTATACATGCATAACATAAGAAACTAAACAATATGCATAACAATAAAGAACTCATAACACATGATATGTTCTCGAGGAAACCTTGGCCAAAGGAAAACCCTGG
Organism: Chamaecyparis obtusa; assembly: GCA_027943335.1. NCBI lineage: Eukaryota > Viridiplantae > Streptophyta > Pinopsida > Cupressales > Cupressaceae > Chamaecyparis > Chamaecyparis obtusa. The sequence continues at coordinate 209,048 of BSBK01000326.1, read as the reverse complement.
TGGGGATGGTACCCACAAAGATCCACTAATCAAAAGTATCCTATTAAGGATGTTGACCTTGTTAGGAGTCTATTACATATGTATAGTGTATCAGTCCTGGTTAAGGGACTATAGGCCTTGTTAGAAGCCTCAACCCTATTAGGAGTTGTAGATACAAATATCTGATTACAAGATGAGCCCACTACCCAAACAAGTAATATACAATTTAGGTCAAGGTACATAACCTTATTCTACTTGTATCAATATTTCTTTGCTGCTCTTATCTTCACATCATCACTATTACATTCGCTTTACAATTACAATTGCATTTATACAAGTTATTAAGGCTAATTAATTTACATGGTCGGCTTCCATATATCTTTATCTAAGGGTTAACATCTAGGATGTTGTCCCTTTATATTGTTAAGTCATTATTTTGATAAACAAAATAATCTCTTAACTCTTTACCAATTCTGCCTTCATATTCTCTCCTGTCGGCTTCACACTATCTTCGGTAAAACTATCATAACTAATTTTGTACATGCCATAATGACTTGCACTCTAAGATGGGTCATTAATAGCCATCATAACATCTATGTTCAAGTGCACTAGCACTGAACTTGCTCCAGTCAACGTCACAAACCAAAACTGTATCCTAGTACACTGTGAAAACATTGTCTCACACTTAGACAAATTTGCATTGCGATCCACCATTCTTTCTCTCTAACCTATGCACTCTTAATGTGGATCATATGTTTCCATAATGACAACATCTATGTACTTACTTCAGCCAAATTTCCAACAATCTCCCCCTTTGTCATTGGTGGCAACATATGAGAAAATTGGCTAAGTATACAAGTCAAAATCTCAAAATTTATAACAAAATTCTGGCCATAGTATAGAATATGTATACTATCCTTATAACTCCTCAAAATATACTTTATAATACAAAACTTCATACAATACTCCCCCTAAGAGTATCAATCCTCATATACATAATAGTTTTCTGCTTTACTACAATCACTCCCCCTTTGACAACAATGACAAAATAAAGTAGGGAGGATTATAAAATTGTAACCGAAAAAAGATTATACCTCTATTTACTTATTGCAAAGCTGGTAGGCTTGCAATACAATATGCAAAATTTACTTTCATGTCTTCAAACTCTTTCTCCCATGACTTTCTGATAGAATCTGCCACATTCAGAAGTGTGCTTAATCCATAAGCTGCTATCTGACAAGCTTGAAGGTTCTCAAAATTAAATTTCTAAAATGATGTCTTAGCAGTAAGACATTCTTCTAACTGTTCCTCAATAATGCTCAACTTTATAGACGTATGCTCTCTCAGAAGTTCAAATTTTCTTAATTTCCTATTCTTTTCATCTTGCAATGATCTTATTTCATCATAACACTTCCTAACTTTCTTCTCAACATCACTTACTTTTACATTGGGTCTAGAAAGAAGATTAGATTCATTCTGAATCTCAACTTCCTTCACCTTGATTTTCTGCTCCTCTGCTGTTGTCCAAATCTTAGGTTTTGTACATTGTATGTACAAAGCTTTTCCAATCTCCAAATTTTTCCTCAAGTTCTTGATACAAACATCAAGACTAATAATATCATTTCTGATATTCTGACTTATGCTTAAAATCATTTCAGCTTCATAAGTTTCTTGAGCTCTTACTTTAGCAATGTCTGATAAGTTGGTAAACTCATCATCAAAATTACTTAGTACCTTTTTGGCTCTCTCTAAAGGATCTAATTCTAAAATATGTGTAGTTACAATACTTTGCAACTTCTCTGTCAGTTCCTTTAGACTTCCTTCTAGATTCTTTACCTTCTTATTTTTACCAATAATTTTATTCAAAGAACTAATCAGCTCTAGCTGATCATCATCATCAACTTCTTTACCTAAGTCTTCAAACAAAGTTCCAATTTCCTTCTTCTTTGCCTCAGGAATGGGTGGATGAATTTCTGTCTCTTTAGGTTCATCACTCACCAATTCAGTCTGCACTACCTCTTCAATCCTATCTGGTTCATCAAGAGCCGAATTGTCAACAATGTTATCTAAATTCTTAAATACATTATCTTCAGTGTCCAAGGTCACCTTAGTGCCTTCAATGTCCATTTTATCATCTTCAATGTTAACAGTTGAAGGAGAGGGAATATCCTCTGGTTTAGCATCAACTACATGTCCTACTGCAACTGAAGTTTCTCCAACAATTTCTGCCATTACTTTAATTATTGCTTGCTCTGTTTTTGTTCTCACTTGCTCATACTGTCCTGCCATGATTTGAATGGTTCTCCTCTTAGTTCTCAAAAGAGTGTCAAGGGGCTTCAAAATCTACTTCAAATGATCATCATCTTTCACTTCACAAACCTTTCTCACAAGATTCTCTCTTATAGTCTTGTCTTCCTCAGATGCTCTCTATTTTCTATTAATAAGTTTATTGTACAAATCATCAAGTATCTTACCTTGAATTGTATCAAACTTCTTGTTAGCTAGAATCATGTACTTAACAATTGAATTTTCAAGATTCAATCTTTTAGAATAGTTATAAAGATCATAGTACTTATTCATCTTAGTAAAGTCTCCATCTTGTATGATTTCTTCATTCTCTCTCTCAACTTTGGGTTTCCATGCTTTCTTCTTCATAGTAGAGTCATCATCTTTAACTTCTGCAAACTTTCTTGGTACTGGTTGAACTATAGTCTTCTATCTCTTTCCTGGTCCAGTAGCAATTTCTTTCTTTCTCTTGCTCGATGTTACTTGTTCCTTTTCTGGTTCTTCTACTTTCACTTTAACTGGTGTAGGCTCTTTCTGTATTGCACTGGATAAAGGTGGTACACTCAAGACTTCTCCCTATCCAACATCTCTCAATGCTACTGCTATCTATTTAGCTATCAAAAATTCTCTTTTTGTCATCCCTATGTCTTTCAATATTCACTTTATGGTAATGTCAACTCTTTTCTTAGACTGTTTCTCTTCGATTTTAGCTTTAACAAAATTAAAGTTGTCTTCATAAGTTCCAAACCTGCTGCATTGGGTGTCCAATTTACTTCTCAACAATCTTCCAACATACTCTTCTATTTCAATCTCAGAAATCTCATAGCCAAGAGGGTCTATGAATTCAACTCTGGGTTCTACTGCTTCAATGTAAGTAAAGTCAGTGTCAACCATGAAACAAATATCATTCTTATATTTCTCCACAACTGACTGTGGAATCCTTGATCTGCTAGATACCAATCTCTAAAATGTCTTCAAAACTAACACATCACTCTCATTAACTTGATCAATAACTTGACTTCTATAAACTTTGTTTATTCTTTCCATCATAGACTGTCCATCATTCCAATTATTTCCAATTGTGTAAGGAAATCTTCTCAAAAGGTGGAAAAACATATATGTAATCAAAGATGAGAATCTAAATTGTGCATATTTAGACTTCTTAATCTTCTCCAAATTCTCAAACAATTGAATTCTCAAAATCTCACACATATCAATAGAAACTTTGTCTACACACATCAAATAGGCAATGTGAACCATGCCAACTGCCATGTCATCTTCTCTGGAATTAGCACAAAACTTTGTAGTCAAAATCTTACATAGATATCTTACATCATGTTGTCTAAGCTTGCTAATAATAATACCTCTACCATTATAGGATGATCCAGTGTTGTCAATGATAATCTACCTCATGTTTTTCTCATGTAAAGGGATAGCACCAAGTTTGGATAAATCGGTGAGTTCATGAATTAGGTAAGATATGATGTCAATCACTCTATCTTCTAACCAAAATTTCCCATTGTGAATTCTACTTAAAATGATCTTTGTGCACTCTTCATTGTCAAATTCATACTGTAAACCATATGTGACGATTTCATTATTTTTCAAATGTTCATAACCTTGCTTCAATGACATATCCTGGTTATATATATACTGATACTCACTTGAAAAATCACTATCATTTACTGTTTCCATTTTACATCCAAGATAACTCTTTACATTTTCCAAATGCAAAAGTCCATCTGGTATGGATGACAAAGCAAACTCAATGTCTACTTCTAAAGCTTCTACTGGTTCTTTCTTCAATTTAGGTCTATTCTTGTCTCTAATGTTGTGAATCAAAGATGTATCCATGTTCCCTTCCAATTCTTTATACCGATTCAAAGATTTGTCAAGATAAATACCTCAAATTCATGATTCTAGGGTTTGCGAAGATTCGGTGCTTCAATCCTTCACAAAATTGCTACAAAACACTTCCAATCTTTTCTTTTTACTCTTCCAAACACTTCAATTCACTTTGATAGACAAATAACATTGATCATAACCTTTTATCACTTGAATCTAACTTAATTCTAACATTGCATTCAATTCTTTTGCCGCTTCTTTCCAAAGAGTTATTTCTGCTATGCTGCAAAACTTAAAACTTCTTGCGATCTCGCAAAACATAACATTTTCTTTTGCACTCTTAACCATAGCATTAGTACATCATAAAATACCTTACATTAACTGTGCAAGACTTAATGCATCATAAATCTACTTCTATACTAATTCTAAGTTCCTAAACTACTACAATTTAAATAATTTAAGTGCTTAAAGATAGGTTAGGTAAGGATTCATTCTTACCACTTAATACTTCACCTGTCTGATTACCTTCCATGTTGATTATGTCTTCTTCATCTATGCTTTTAACAAGCTTTACTTCATCTTCATTACTACAGCAACCTTTCTGACTATTTCCTGTACTTTCATTTCTTTTTGCATTGTTTCTAGAGTTAGGGTTCGGATGATAAATTCCATTGTTCATTCTGCAAAACCTTGTTGTATGTCCAATCCTGTTGCATATCTGACAAACAATTCCATTGTTCCCCTATCTCTTTCCTTGCTGATTAATCTATGACTTGCAAATTCTAGCAATGTGTCCAACTTTGTTGCATCTATAACACACTACTTCATTTCTTTTGTTCATGTCTTCAGTAGGTCTCTTATCTGCATTGTTAGTATTCCTAAACATTCTATTACCATAATTATTCGCAATAACTTTAGGTCTTCTACATTCAATAGCTCTATGTCCAAAACCATGACAATTATAACGATAACCATTTAGAGGTTTAAACTGTTTACCTGTGCAATCTCTTTTCATATGACCAATAGCATTACAAGCAAAACATCTACCTTTGAATTCTCTTTGCATACCTTTGGGTGATTCCTCTTGCTTCGGTGATTCTTCTTCTTCAAGTGCATCTTTAGATTTGTTGATCTCATCAAGCTTCTTCTCATCTATGCTTTTAGATGTCTTCAGATCTGGTTTCTTGCTTTCATCATTTGTTCTGAATATATTAAATCCAAGTCCAGTCTTATCATAGGATGGTTTCCCAAAAGAAACTTGTTCATCGATCTTCTCACTATTTGAATATAACCTTTCAAGTTGTTGTTTGGATTGAGTCAGTTCACCTTTCACAATCTTATTGTACTTCTCAAGTTTTGTATACTGGACATTTACTTTCTCAAATTTGGATGTCACTTTTTCAAGTTTAGATTTCAGTTCTTCATTTTTAGTCTTTAGACTTTCATTCTCAGATTTCAGATTTACTTCATTTTTTTTATTTCCATCTTTCAAACTAAGCTTCAAATTCACTATCTTCAATTCATGCTTAAGGATCTCATTTTCTTTTTCCAAGTTGTTATCACAATCTTCAATAAGAATTTTGGATTCCTTTTCAGATCTTAGATCTTCTAACTTTTTTTTCAATTTCTCAATAAGATTCTTTGCATCATCATATTTCCTTTTCAGAGTGTTTCTTTCATCAGTAAGCATATCAATCTGCTCAAGATCTTCATCAAGATTCTTATGTAGTTGATCCATATGCATAGATATCTTACTCAAGCTGCTAGGCTTTCCTTGAATGATTCTTCTCCGAGTAACTATGCTCTGATACCAATTGTTAGAAATAGGGAATACTAAGACGGGGGTGAATCAGTATTCTACAAACTTTATCTTTTTCCCAATTATGGATATAACATATTATCTTTATACATGCATAACATAAGAAACTAAACAATATGCATAACAATAAAGAACTCATAACACATGATATGTTCTCGAGGAAACCCTGGCCAAGGGAAAACCCCGGTGGGGATGGTACCCACAAAGATCCACTAATCAAAAGTATCATGTTAAGGATTTTGAGCCTATTAGGAGTCTATTACATATGTATAGTGTATCAGTCCTAGTTAAGGGACTATAGGCCTTGTTAGAAGCTTCAACCCTGTTAGGAGTTGTAGATACAAAAATCTAATTACAAGATGAGCCCACTACCCAAACAAGTAATATACAATGTAGGTCAAGGTACATAACCTTATTCTTCTTGTATCAATATTCCTTTGCTGCTTGTATCTTCACATCATCACTATTACATTCTCTTTACAATTACATTCATTACATCACTTTTTCATCACTTCTTTTCTTTACAATTACAATTGCATATATACAAGTTATTAAGGCTAATAACTTTACATGGTTGGCTTCCATATATCTTTATCTAAGGGTTAAAATCTAGGATGTCATCCCTTTATATTGTTAAGTCATTATTTTGATAAACAAAATAATCGCTTAACTCTTTACCAATTCTACCTTCATATTTTGTCTTGTTGACTTCACACTGTCTTTGGTAAAACTATCATAACTAATTCTGTACATGCCATACTAACTTGTGCTCTGAGATGGGTCATTAGTAGCCATCATAGCATGTATGTTCAAGTGTGCAAGCACTGAACTTACTCCAATCAACATCGTAAACCAAAACTATATCCTGGTACACTGTGAAAACACTATCTCACACTCAGACAAATTTGCATTGTGATCTGCCATACTTGCTCTCTGACCTGTGCACTCTTAATGTGGATCATATGTTTCCATAATGACAACATCTATGTACTCACTTTAACCAAATTGCCAACATCTTCATCATAGATTAATGCAACATAATCAAGTCAATAACATAAGTTTATAGACTCATCAATAAGTTACTCATAGTATTTGTTCTCTTCATCTATCATATCCATCTTTCTCATGTAGATATTTCAGTTCTTTATCTCTTTCTCCCTTGTAAAAATTTTTAGATGTTTGTAACTTACATGATAAGTACTGTCAAGACTAGTTGACATCAATGACAACATATTACTGATTTAATTATCTTACATATCAACACAGTAACTCGGTGATCTCTAATCATTGATCTTCAAGTCATTCAAGTATTCAATCAGTTGTAGTTCATCAGGATGAGACATAAATATATTTTCAAAAAATTTCTCCAAATTTACATTTCATATAAAATATGTTGAATTCTTTTTCCACAAGAATTTAATACGGATCTAATATTAAAGTCCTTTCATAACACTTGAAAAAATACATTACAATAATACATATTTCCATCTTTTATCACAAAGAAATTCCTAAATTTTGGCAAGAACTCATACCTTTATTGAATATACATCATCATTTAACTACAAAATAACTTAGAATTTTATCTTCTTTCTTTGCTACACAAATGCAGAGAAATAAACATTAAACTTTAAGTGCATCTTCTACACAATACATCATAGTCTCACACATAATCTATTATTACCCAACTTGTGACAAAAAAAAAATCACACCTAACAGAAGTAGAAAAATTATCCAACTCACATAAAAGTTTCAATCTTTCAAAGTTTTAAAATAAAATACACACACTCAAGAAAATCCATACAAATAAGAGGTGAACAGTCCTATAAGTGTCTATTTTCCATGTATATACCGCAAAACAAGTAACATTCTTTCACTTCCAATTAGGAGTAACTGTAATTAGATGACACACTATTCAACCCACATAACCACACTTACATTCATAGACTATGTATTGTATGCACCCTAAAATGGTCGCCTAGACTTTGGACCCCCATTCAGCAATTTTTCAAATCCTTGAATCAATATTTTCAAAAATCAACATTTTTCAAATATCCATTTCCTTGATCAAATTCTGGTTTTATCATTTTCAATTATTGTCTATGGGATAACCATTTTATTCTAAGTCTTTATTTATTTAAAAGGAATTTCCTCTCCTTTTATTAAATAACAAGCCCCCACTTTTCATCTTATCCTAAGTTGCACAAATAAAGCATTATTCTTATTTTATAAAAAGAAGAAAAGACCTTTTTGTCTCACATGGACATGAAAGTCAACTCTTATTTTCTCATTGGAGGATATTTGTGCACATGGATTGCTCCTCTTTCAAGCTCCACCCTTGATTAAATCTTTTGCCTCTTAATCTCCATGGTCCATTCCTTTTCAATTCCTTTAAAAGGAGAGCTCTTTTCTCATTCTTAGATCCCAACTTTGAATACTAATCTTATGGTGCAGGATCTTTTGGAGACCTTTGGAGCTTTGGAGATCATTCTTGCATTTTAGCTTTCATTCTTGCATCATAGCTTCACGTTTATGCTTTCTAGTTTAGTTTCTTTTATGCTCTAGATTAGTTCATATAGCTTAATTAGCAAGGATTTGTAATACTTTCCTTTCATAGCTTAGCTTGCATCTTCATTCTTAGCATAGTTTCATTGCATTTCCATTCTTGATTCTTGACGATATTGGCATTCTTGCCCTTGTCTCTTTGAATCTCCCATTGTGTGGTTTACTAGCAAGGTTGCATGCTCCAATAGCTCTAGATGAGAGCATCATCAACATCCATGTGACTCCATGCTTAGGGAGTTCTAGGTTTCTTTCTCAAGGTTTCCCATTCATGGATTCCCTTGGAAGTAATGACTTAGAGAAGTGCACTATTTAGTGTGTACATATATTAGTCAACTCATAGTTTGTATGACTAAGGGTCACAACTAAGCATAACGAGCTCATGGCCCTAGCATGAAACCAATGTTGGAAATATTCAGGAATTAACCAAGTTACTGAGAGGGGAGGGGTGAATCAGTAACTCCAAATTTTCTTCTAATTTTAACATGTATTTTACTTTTTAACCTTTGCATACAGAAAGCATGAAACTTGAAAAGCATTCACAATAATGACACATAGATTTGGTTACCCAGAAACCTTCCAAAAGAAAGTAAAACTGGGGTGGGGATGAAACCCACAAAGCTTTAATACTGCAGAATAAAGTTGGCCGGTTAAGGCTTACAATTTGATCACTTCTGATGATCTGCCCTGTTAGGAGCAATAAGGATTGCTAAATCCACCCTGTTAAAGGATTTACAAACATACAGTGAAGTATGCACTCGGTAAAGAGATTTATACAAAGACTGTTAAGTCTACCCGGTTAAAGGATTTAGTACTGATTCACCTGTTAGAATGAAACAGTAGATCTCTGCTTTGCAACTGGATTGCTGATTGAGATTCTCTGATGTACTGATCACCTTCTGTGATGAATTTGTCTTTGCTGAACCTTATACTTCTGAAGCCTTCTGCAATTCGCTTATCTCTGCCTTTCTTTTTCTTTCGCATATATTCTACTTGATTATTTTTCATCTTTTTACAACATTGTTTATATACAAGTCTCAAACAATTAATTACAATTACAATTACATAGTCGGCTTGACAAATAAACATAAGTGCTACTAAGTCGGCCCAAATAGTTACTCGGTTCCTTCAAACTGACTCGGTGACTTTCTGATACTCGGCGTCCACTGCATTACTCGGCATCGTCATGCACTCGGTAGAAGTGAAGGCACGGTTCATACTGATCACTCGGTAGGTATTGAACTCGGTAAGCATTGGTGACTCGGTAGACAAGATGTTACTCAGTTTACATTGTCCTGATCAGTTTGTACTAACTTGCTCGGTTTGCACTCTCTGCTCGGTTTGCACTGTCTGCTCGGTTTGCACTGTCTGCTCGGTTTGTATCCAGAATGCAAATAAGTGTTGTCACTAGTGGCAATTCTGCTTAATGCCAACAATCTCCCCCTTTGGCATTAGTGACAAAAACACTTATTGGCCAAAATATATATACACGAATCATGCTGAGTTTTATTTTGATTTTTCAAAAATTTGTCTTTATAGGGCTTTATACATTGTCTCCCCCTTTCAATGTGCTAACTGTTCCTTATACAAATCTATAACTATATACATATCTCTCCTTTTATACATATCTCCCCCTTTTTGACGATAATGCCAAAGGTGCATATACAAGTTATTTACAGAGAGAATCCAAAATTTGATAAGAAATCAGAATGTACCTTCATTATTAGTGCCAGGGTTCTGTCCCAACTTTCTTGCAGAATTTTACATGTTTGTATAGCAATTTGGACTTCTGCAGAGAGTTCAATCATGTGATCTGCTATAGAGAATTGATTGTCATGAATCAATGTTCTGGAATGTTCAATGTGCTTATACATTGTATTCATGATGGGAAGGATCATGTGTTGGATGTCTAGCAGTGTGGACCGGATCCTTGAGTCTTCTTTCAATAGATCAGACTGCATATTGGATAGATGTGAAATTTTCATGTGATGAGCAGAGCTTGAACTTGGTTCAAGTTGTAGCTTCTGTATGCTAATCTTCATATCCTCATCCATTTTATTCATTTTATCTTTGACATCCTTTGTGAACTCGGCAAAATTGCATAGTCTGGCCAAAAGAGAGGTAGCATTCGAATAAATAGACTCTATGTTAGACAAAACTGAAGACAATTCTACTTGGTTAATAGCTATGTGCTGAGCAATGTGCTCAAGCACTTTATTGTTGAATCTCTTCTCGGCTCTTTCAACTAACTTTTCTGTCCCAGATGAGTCCTCATTGTATTTCTCAACTGCCTCTGCTAATTGTAACAAAACATGCTGGGAGGAGTCTACTTTAATGCCTAATGCATCAGACAAAATGTCCTTAGCATCCTTGATGATTTGATACTCCTTGTCTCTCTCCTCTTTTAGCTTCTTTTGTTTTTCTTTCCTTTGGAGGATCTCACCTATATTCTGCATCTGGTCTGCTGAGAGATTTGCAAAATCTAATGTAGGAATCTCTATCTCTTCATCTAGGTCTATATCCTCAACTATATTTTTACCCAAAAATTTTATACTCGGTAGAGCCTTAGGCTTATCTGTACTTAATGCTCTTGTAGTAGTGACAGTAGATAAAGTAGGGTTGGCTATTGACACTGGTATACTTTCTACTGGAGAACTTAAAATATTTACACTTGAAGATTCAAAAGCTGGAAAACTTACTGGTACAGGAGACTGCAGCTCGGTAGAAGAAATGGTAGCTACCTCTGATGTTGCTAGGGATGATTGGACAAATGTGGAAGTTGTCACAACCATGCTTGAAGGTGTCTCTGGGCTGGATGTAGAGACTTTCACTGGAGAGGTAGGAAGGGATGCAATGACTTCTGCTTCTATCCTTACAGTATCATCTACCTCGGTATCTTCTTCTTGCTCATCGCTGTCATCTTCAATATCCTTTATTATTACAGTTTCAATGCTCGGTTGGTGAAGGTGGTATATGTTCTTCCATGTGGCTTTTGCAGCCTTCACAACCGATTCAATATTGTTGATCAAAATCAAACAAGTATTGAACTTCAATGTCATCTTATTTTCATTTTCTTTTAGTGCCTTCTTTACTTCATCATTGTTCAAGCTCGGCATCAACTGTCTCAGGTTTTGATCATATATGTCTATCACAGTTTGCCTTGCATTGCTCCATCTCATTCTTATTGGATTCAATAGAACTGCTGGAATCTGTGGGGTAATTTCTTCAGGAGAGTATTTCCACTATCCCATCTTCTCAATAACAGCATCTTCTATTTCCTTCTGTTCTGCTTCCGATCTGGTTTCATATTTCAAGGATTTTATGTTACTTACTCCAGATCCTGATCCATCTCTGAAGAGTTTGAGCTTTTCTTGAAGGCTTAGAGGAGGCCTTTTGAATACTATGTCTTTATCTGCCTTTTCTGCCTTGTCTGCCTTGCCTTTTGTATTTCTCCTTGTAAACACAGCAGTGGGAGGCACAGATGCCTTAGTGATGAAAACTTTTCCTTTCTTCTTTGCAGGTTCTGGTTCCTCTGTTTTCTCATCCTTTTCTCCTTCTTTTTCATCTATTTCTTCTTTGTCCTCGGTTATCATTTGCATTTTAGCTATCCTTTTCTTTCCTTTGTTTACCGCCTGTGGAAGCTTTATGCTTAGTTCAATTCTCATCTTAGCTTCATCATATGTTCCAAAATATGGGGCTTTGGGATTGACAGGCTGATTTAGAAGTGCTTCAATAATGTTCTTGGTTTCATCAATATTTACCTCATAAGGAAGAGGTTTTACATACACAGTTCTCGGTTTAACTGCTTGAACATACACATTATCACAATCTACCATAAAACAGATGTCATCTTTGTAATCTTCCACCAACTTCTGTGGAATCCAGAATCTGTCATTCATTTTCTCTTTGAAGGACTCAAAATAGTTATCCATGATGCTTTCAAAGTTTTCACCCATTTCTGCGATGTATTCATTAATTTCATAAAGTACTGGCACATCTTTTCTCCATACAACTTTTCCTTTTGAAGGGAAGAATTTCTGAACATAGAAGAATAAACAGACTAACAAGGATCCAAACTTACATGGATTGTTTTTGGAAGTTTTGATGCTTTCCATGTTCTTGTTAAACTGTTTCAACAATAAGTCTGCTAGGTCAAATGTCAAGTTGTTTTTGACCACTTTGTATGCTAGGTCAACAGCTTCACATGAGACACTGTTCTGTTGACTAGAACTGTAAATCTTGTGTGCAATGATATGTGTACCAAACTTCAGTTCGGCGTCGGTAATGCTGCTAACCTTCATGCCTCTACCATCCCACTCGGCTAGGGTTTTCTTCTCTAGTTCCGTCCGACCTAGGGTTTTGGTAGTTTTAGCTTTGTTCAACATGGGAAGACCGGTAACTTGATGAATCATTTTCTTTGTGATCTCAATAGGTTGCTCAAGCCAAATCTTGCCATCATGTACTCGGCTGAGAATGTACCTAACCCATTTATCTCAAAAGTTTCGAGGAAGATGTGCAATGTGAACTAAACCCTTATCTTCCAGATGTTTGTGCTCGGGCTTCAAAATACCATCCACACATAGTTCCTCACGCACAATGTCTAGTTCTAGGTTTCCCATTTCTTGAATAGAATAGTTAAAATGATTACGGATATCGTTGATAAGCAGTACCTTAGGAGGAATCTGAGATTGAGCTCCGTTCGGATCTAGGGCTGCTGCAATAGCGGGCATGATCTTAAAATCTGGTGCTTTCCACTCCCCTTGGACTAACATATCAGATCCTTTCTTCGCTGAGGTGCTGGATGATGCCATGGTAGCTCAGAAAAATCCTTTCGCAAAAGTATTAAATTGCCGGGTTGCCCTTGAAGTTTTCTGCTCTCAAAGTGCTAAAGATTCGCGATGAAGAATGAGTTCGATTACTTGCTTTTTGTTTACAACTCTGTCATTAATGCTCATTTCAAATTAGGGTAGGAATTCTGACAGACTGTCACCCACTAAGAATTAATTGCTCGGAAAAGACTTCGCAGCTCGGTGAACTCGAGAATTCATAATGCTCCGACCTCGCTCGGTAAAGACAGGTACCGACCTCCCTATGATCTCACTGCATCTTGCATGCTGATTTAGACTTTTCTTTTAATTTCGGTTTTGGAACTGCATGAGATTGATCTATGAGAGTATAGTTCTAGTGCTTCCTTGGAAATTTAATTTGAGTCGATAGAGCCATCCATTCCAATACTTGGACTGGAATGCTCGGTAGCTTTAGGAATCCATTTTTGTCTTACCTGTTTCCTGACCTTAGTTGCTTCATTCTTCTTTCCTTCTTCAATTTCATTAGCATTCATGCAGTTTCTGGCTATGTGACCAAGTTTAGTGCATTTGAAACATCTTACGGTAGTGTCTCTTTTCCTTAGATGATGTTTTATGCAATTCATGCCAATGTGTCCATATTCTCCACAGTAATGACATCTACACTAGGTGTTGTAGTCCCATCCAAACATTGCTCTCACAATTTGTTCTGCTGGATTAAATGTCTTGGATCTGCACTCGGATGCCTTGTGACCTTGTTTGTTGCACTTGTGACAATTACCTCTGAATCTAGGTTTTTCCCTGCATTCATTTGCTTTATGACCAGGTTGATTGTAGCTATAACATTTTCCATTGAATTCTGCTTTTTCATTGTTCCAACATTTATTTGAAGTATGTCCTATTTTACCACAATGATTACAGGTAGGTTTTTTATTTCTTTTAGTACCTTGCTTAGAGGATTCGCCTTCTTCTTTGTATCCAAGTCCTGCTTTTCCTTTTTGCCTATGAAGATTTCGTTCATATAGCTGATTCAAGTCTTCTTGACTTTTCAGCATTCCTTCATTGATTTTTTTTTCAGCGTTTAGGTCATCCATCAATCTTAGATTGATTTCCTTTTCAGATCTTAGTTCTTCTCTTGTGTTTTCTATTTCTGATCTTAGATTTAGAATTTCTTCATTTGTATGAGAGATCTGATCAATTAGATTTTCTAGCTGAAGGGTTTTGTTTTGGACTTCAATGTTTCTTCCATCTAATTCATCTTTCAACTTGTTTCTCTGTTCCAAGATCTCACAGAATCTTGTAGAGTGTAGTTCTTGTTCTCTTTTCAATTTTCTCACTTCTTCCTGCAGAGACCCATTCTTTTCTAGGAGTTCTTTGATAGCATTGTTTGCTTCATCTGAGTTATTTGAGGGAAGAAGATCTTCAATCTTTTCTTCAATGTAATTCTGATCATTCATCTGATTTGCAAGTTCCTTCCTTCTCTTTAGGGATTGGGAAAGATGTTCTTTTGCTTCTTTGAGTTTAGCTATGGCCATTTCCAGATCTAGCTTTTCATTTTCAATCACCTTGTTCAGTTTGAATACCTCCATTGTCCTGGATCTTTGCTCAAGCTAGTTAAGCTTTGTCTTGAGAACCAATGTGGCTCTGATACCAATTGTTGGAAATATTCAGGAATTAACCAAGTTACTGAGAGGGGAGGGGTGAATCAGTAACTCCAAATTTTCTTCTAATTTTAACATGTATTTTACTTTTTAACCTTTGCATACAGAAAGCATGAAACTTGAAAAGCATTCACAATAATGACACATAGATTTGGTTACCCAGAAACCTTCCAAAAGAAAGTAAAACTGGGGTGGGGATGAAACCCACAAAGCTTTAATACTGCAGAATAAAGTTGGCCGGTTAAGGCTTACAATTTGATCACTTCTGATGATCTGCCCTGTTAGGAGCAATGAGGATTGCTAAATCCACCCTGTTAAAGGATTTACAAACATACAGTGAAGTATGCACTCGGTAAAGAGATTTATACAAAGACTGTTAAGTCTACCCAGTTAAAGGATTTAGTACTGATTCACCTGTTAGAATGAAATAGTAGATCTCTGCTTTGCAACTGGATTGCTGATTGAGATTCTCTGATGTACTGATCACCTTCTGTGATGAATTTGTCTTTGCTGAACCTTATACTTCTGAAGCCTTCTGCAATTCGCTTATCTCTGCCTTTCTTTTTCTTTCGCATATATTCTACTTGATTATTTTTCATCTTTTTACAACATTGTTTATATACAAGTCTCAAACAATTAATTACAATTACAATTACACAGTCGGCTTGACAAATAAACATAAGTGCTACTAAGTCGGCCCAAATAGTTACTCGGTTCCTTCAAACTGACTCGGTGACTTTCTGATACTCGGCGTCCACTGCATTACTCGGCATCGTCATGCACTCGGTAGAAGTGAAGGCACGGTTCATACTGATCACTCGGTAGGTATTGAACTCGGTAAGCATTGGTGACTCGGTAGACAAGATGTTACTCGGTTTACATTGTCCTGATCGGTTTGTACTAACTTGCTCGGTTTCCACTGTCTGCTCGGTTTGCACTGTCTGCTTGGTTTGCACTGTCTGCTCGGTTTGCACTGTCTGCTCGGTTTGCACTGTCTGCTCGGTTTGCACTCTCTGCTCGGTTTGCACTGTCCGCTCGGTTTTCACTGTCTGCTCGGTTTGTATCCAGAATGCAAATAAGTGTTGTCACTAGTGGCAATTCTGCTTAATGCCAACAACCAACATCTTTGATACCATATGTAAGGAATGGACTTCTAACACAAATGCCACATCAATATAATCAAATCAAGATAGCTCCCGAAGACCAAGAAAAGACTGCTTTCACTTGCGCATGGGGATCCTATTGCTGGAACGTCATGCCATTTGGATTAAAAAATGCAGGAGCTACATACCAAAGAGCTATGAAAACTATCTTCCATGACATCATGCATAAGAATATGGAAGATTATGTGGATGACACCTTGGAAAATTCTAAAAAAGGAATACACACCTAGGTTATTTGGAGGTCATTCTAGATTGTATGTAGTAGTTTCAACTCAGATTAAATCCCAAAAAGTGTGCATTTGGAGTCACCTTTGGAAAACTTCTAGGATTTATCATTTCAGCCAAATGAATAGAGGTGGACCTAGAGAAAGTTCAAGCAATCTTGGATATGCTGCCTCCCAAAAACATCAGTCAAATGAGGAGTCTCGAGGGACATCTTCAATCCATATAGAGGTTCATTTCACAACTAGCTGATAGAGCTTAACCCTTTAATAAGACTTTGCACAAAGGGGTTAAATGTGTCTGGAATGAAGATTGTCGGCAAAGCATAGACCAAATCAAGAAATACTTGGCCAATCCTCCAATCTTAATGCCTCCTATCCTAGGAAAACCACTCATATTGTATGTGTCAACAACAAAATCTTTTATGGGGGCATTATTGTCTCAACTTGATCATACTAGAAAATAAAGAGCTATATACTACATTAGCCATACTCTTGTGTCATATGAGGTTAATTACACTTGTATTGAAAAATCTTGCCTTGCAATGGTGTTTTCTTCCCAAAAGTTGCGACATTACAAGCTTGCGCATACAATACACCTCATTGCAAAGATTGATCCTCTCAAATATTTGCTTGGTAAGGATGCTCTCATAGGTAGGCTTGCTAAGTGGATGATGATCTTATCAGAATTTGACATAGAGTATGTTGAGCATAAGGCTATAAAAGGACAAGCCATTGCAGACCAATTGGTTGATTTTCCAATTCAAGATAAAGTGTCAATTCAAGTTGAATTTCCAGATGAGAACATAATGTACATGACTGCAAGAGCATGGAAGATGTTCTTTGATGGCTCTTTCATGAAAAATGGTTTAGGAGCTGGAGTGTTATTTGTTTCTCCTCATGGGTACACAATTCCTAAGTCCTACAAACTATTGTTCCCATGTACAAATAACATTGTTAAGTATGAGGCCTTGAAAAATATAGTAAAAATGGAAATTGAATGGAGAATCACAAAGCTGCATATCTATGGAGATTTATAATTGATTATCAACCAAGTTAGTGAATAATACCAAACAAAGGATGAAAAACTGGTACCCTACAAGAAAATGGTTGATTCATTGAGATGATATTTCACCTTTGTTACATTTCAACAAATCACTAGAGTGGAGAATAAAGTAGCTGATGCTATGGCTACATTGGCTTCACTTCTTCAGCTAGAACAACATGAGTCCAGATTCAAATTCCTAGTGGAAGAGCTATGCTACCCTATCTATGACTCCCAAGAAAGCCAAGTTGTTTATACCCTTGTTGGACATGAGTCATCCCACTACGGTGCCATTTACTCATACCTCCATGATGGCATTATCCCTGAAACCTTCAACCATTCTGAATGAAGAAACTTGACATGAAATTCCTCTCACCACACCCTTATCTTTGGTGATCTGTATAGGAGGGGTTTAGATGGGACACTTCTTAGGTGCTTGGAAAAGGATGAGTCCAACCAAGTGTTAGCTGACATTCATGAGGGCATTTTTGGAGGACATTCCAACGGTCTTGCCATGGCCTGAAGGTTGCTTAGGGCTGGGTACTATTGGCCTACCATGCAGACAGATGCATTAGCTTTTGCTAAATCATGCAAAAAGTGTCAAAAACATGGTAACCTGATACATGCTCCAGGTAGGGAGCTTATTCCTTCTATTTCTTATTGGTCATTTCAGTGCTAGGCTTTTGACCTTGTTGGGAAGATTCATCCCAACTCATCAGGTGCACACAAATTCATTATCACTACTACTGATTACTTTACCAAATGGGTAGAAGCTGTTCCACTTTCTATTGCCTCAGGAAAGACAATTTCTATGTTTATTTTGAACCATATCATCTATCGATATGGAGTGCCTTCTAAAATAATCACTGACAATGGAGGTCAGTTTAAAAACAAGGACCTTAAACATCTCTGCAAGAAGTTCAAGATAAAATAGCATTGGTCCTCCATTTACTTCCCCCAAGGAAATGGACAAGAAGAGGCTTCAAATAAGACCATTCTTAAAATTCTCCATAGAACAGTTCACAAGAATGGTAGAGATTGGCATCTACAAATAAATTCAGCATTATGGGCTTATAGAATGAGTATTCATACTCCAACTGGGGCTACTCCTTTTTGCCTCACTTATGGTGTTGAAGCAGTGTCACCTTTAGAGGTGGAGATTCCTTCTCTTAGAGTTTCCCTTAAAGGTGAAGGCTACCATGCTATGAGACTTTAGGAATTAGAACTTCTAGATGAAAAGCATAAAGCATCATTTGGTCACATGAGAGTCTACCAAAAGCATATTTCCAAAGCATTCAACAAGAAGGTTCACCCTAGAGAATTTCAAGTGGGTAATCTTGTCTTACGAGAAAACCCTAAGAACCAACAACATAGAGAGAAAAAGGGGAAATTCAAACCTAATTGGCTTGGACCATACATTATTGCTGCTACTTTCGGGACAGGTGCTTATTTGTTGTCTACTACAGAGGGAGACCAACTCTCTAATCCTATCAATGTTTTGCACCTAAAGAAGTTATATCCATGATGCCTATTTTGTTTGGGGGCATCCTTTGTACATAGTTAATGATCTTATAAAAATTCCAAAAAAATAAATCATATATGATGCTGAAAAAATCATAAAAAGCATATAAAGTCCTGAAAAAATGCAAAAAAATTTGAAAAAACCAAAAAATCTACAAGTTTTAAAACCTGGAAATAGGTGCTACTTGAGGCCTTTGCACCCTTGTTTCTTAGCATGCGTCCTCGACACTTAGCCTTTCTCCATCTTGCCTTGACCTTGTTGCCTTGGTTTGGAATTGGTCTTTGTCTTTGTCTAGGGGGCATAAATATGTTATCTTTGGTCTCTATGATGCATTGGTCTTTAGGACATCTTGCAAATGGTCTTTTTCAACACCAACCCCAACTGTGTTTTTCAACACTACCCTATCATCAAGTGTTTCTCAACACTTATCAGATATCTTACCCACAGTCTAGCATGATATGATATTTTATCACTACCAGATGTGATACTCAAAGTTTGACTCTATGACCTACACACATGCACTTAAACACTCAACTCGCTGAGATTTGTTTGACTTTATTTCTTTGTGTGCTATCTATGATGATTTCTTTGATGAGTATTCTCTCCCTAATAGTTTTTTATGATGCCGAGCTAGAAGACTAGGGGCATGAGGACATGTTTTATTGCTTTTTCTTCTTGTGGGTATATTTTGTTGCTCCTAACTGTCCTTAGCATTTATGCTTGTTCCACTTGGCATTTGGGCCTACAAGGTATTATCCATGATTGTTTTTGCAAGAACATACTTCTAGTCATCTTGAATTTCCTTTTGTCTTGATGTGAGTATAATATTTCCATATTAAACTTAGGAAATCTCACTACATTAGTCATCTTGACCTATATGTCTTTGATGCTTAGGTGGGATTCCCACATATCTATTTGATATAGATCATATTCAAATTCACATAGTCATACTAGTGTGCATTGTATGATCTTGTGACGCTACCAATAACACTCGATGATGAATATTAGAGTCTAAAAGCATTGTGACCTTGCAAGTAAACCATTTTTCATAGTAGCTTGCATTTTTAGGATCATGTTAGTTAGTTTTGCATCTTGAATATGGAGAGAGCTCTCCTTTCATCTTTTGTGGACTTGTCAATCAACTACACTCGCCTTTCGCTTCTTCCTGATCATGTCTTTTGCTTCTTCTCTTTCATATCACATCATTTTCTATTCATTTGGGGATTGAAATCAAAATCTGAATTCATCTCGATAGTCAAAATCACATTTCAAAACTTTCCCCTTCTTTGGCTCAGTTGGCTGACCGTTTGAGGCATGATCCTTCAATCTTTGTTGGGGCATCTTTTTTTGGAAACTGACTTGAAACAATTGTTGTATTGTCATTGATGTCAAACCTTAATTGGTAAGAGTGTTTCTATTTAGGAAAGTACTATATCTTTTTGAGTGTTGCTAAGAGGGCTAAGCAAGGTTGGTAACAATAGCACCTAGGGAAAGGTTGAGTTATCTTGGTATTAAAAAGTGTACTTGACTATGTTGCACAATGATGAGATAATGTATTGTTTATCTTAGTAAGACTAAAGACTAAACTAGTAGGCTTAACCAAGCAAAGAATGGAAAAATCATGTTTAAGCTGAGTAATGTTAGTGTCGACTGAGTTAGTATATGTCGAGCAAAATCTAGTGTCGACTGAGCATCAGTAAATTGCTGAGGAAAATAGTATAAGCCGAGTAAATAGTTTTAGTAATGACCGAGCTTTCTACATGAAGACCGAGTGAACAGTCATAGTATTGACCGAGCATCAGCAAATTTATATTTGAAGAGAATTTAATTTTGGAGCCGACATTGTTGAATTCTTGGATTATGTAAAATGTGTTGACTTTATTTATTGATTGTTTGGAAGCATTAAATGCATTGTAAAATGTTTTATTATAAATCTTCAAGATATTTGAGATGATTCTAGAAAAGGAGCCAAAGAACATGAAGCGAGTAGATTGAATGAATCTAACCTAACCCTAAGATCTACGATTGAGATTGAGTGGCAAAAGATGAGTTAACCTAATTGAGGAAAATATACGGGAACCTAAACATTGTGATATGCATGTACATGGTGAACATAGAATGCTGGAAGAAGAAAGTTTTATTGACTGAATAAGCAGAAAAGGCTGAAGGAGAAGTGTGGTGATTGCTTGAAGAAAATTTTCAAGCAGCTCAAAGATGGAAATGGAAAAGTTTTAAAGTCAGTAAACCAATTTTAGTGTATGGAATCAGATCTGATATTTGCAAAGTGAGTTGTATATTTTTTACTTTATACTGCTGCTACTTTCTAACCATTGTAACAGTCAAAATACTTTTAATAGAGGTTGACCTAATAGTTATATGTTAAATCCTTTGAACAAGGTTGCATTCTAATGGAGTATATGTAAGTCCTGTGACTAGGCTCACTTTTAATAGGGTGATTGAAATCCTTTAACTGGATCACACCTGATAATGTGTATTGTAACCTTTGACAGGGTTGGCTTTTTACCGAGCTCACTTCAGAAGAGTGAAAATAATAGTAGCATGTTACAGAGTGGTTTTTCCCAAATTGGGTTTCCACTATAAATCCTGGTGTTTATACTTGTGTGAATGTTTAGATCTGAACATTACTATGTTTTGCAAGTTAAGTTATAGCTAGGTAGTGGATTGCATTGTTAGATGTTTCTATTATTGAATTGGTGATGACCGAGTTTGTTTTGGTTTTGGATCTGATTCAAGGATAAGTTTTTAAGATTGTTTTATACATTAGCACCTGAGAACAACTGATTCACCCCCCCCCTCTCTATTGTTCTAAATCATATTAACATCTTTATTTCTTCATCCCCATCTCTTTCAACCTTCTAGTCTTTCATTCATTTTCATTAGCTTCATCTCTTTGAGGTTTGACTTCATTTTTATCCTATATCTTTCTTGGTCATATTGAGACATGTCTTCACTGCTTGATGGTTATCCTATCATTTTTCACCTTTGATTATGATTTCTAGTGACTTGATCAAGTTTATCAATTTGTTGTTCTCCTCTACCTGATTTCAATTTCGATTCCAAGGGGGCAGTACCTATCAACTTCAATCCTTGATTCAACTTATCAATTGAACCTTGATATTCTTATCTCTTATTTGAGACTTGACAATTTCCTATTTATAGGTGTGTTGGTCTTGTCTTTTAGCTTATCTTTGTTAGCTTCTACTTATCTTTGTCCTGATGTGTTCCCATTCATCGAACACACATCTGGGTTGTTTTATGATCCCAAATTGATCTCACACTTCAATTCCATTCTTTGTCTGCATGTGATCCCAAATTGATCTCACATTGGTCAAAGAGGGGAAAATTTATGCACCCTAAAATGGTCACCTAGACTTTGGGCCCCCATTCAACAATTTATCAAATCCCTGAATCAATATTTTCAAAAATCAACATTTTTCAAATATCATTTTCCTTGATCAAATCCCAGTTTTATCATTTTTCGATTATTTTTTATGGGCTAACCATTTTATTCTATGTCTTTATTTATTTAAAAGGAATTTCCTCCCCTTTTATTAAATAAAAAGCCCCCACTTTTCATCTTATCCTAAGTTGCACAAATAAAGCATTATTCTTATTTTATAAAAAGAAGATTATGGACACAAAAGTCAACTCTTATTTTCTAATTGGAGGATATTTGTGCACATGGATTTATCCTCTTTCAAGCTCCACCCTTGATTAAATCTTTTGCCTCTTAATCTCCATGGTCCATTCCTTTAAAAGGAGAGCTCTTTTCTCATTCTTAGATCCCAAATTTGAATACTAATCTTATGCTGCAAGATTTCTTGGAGACCTTTGGAGCTTTGGAGATCATTTTTACATTTTAGCTTTCATTCTTCCATCATAGCTTCATCTTTATGATTTCTATTTTAGCTTCTTTTATGCTCTACATTAGTTGACATAGCTTAATTAGCAAGGATTTGTAATACTTTCCTTTCATAGCTTAGCTTGCATCTTCATTCTTAGCATAGTTGCATTGCATTTCCATTCTTGATTCTTGAGGATATTGACATTCTTACTCTTGTCTCTTTGAATCTCCCATTGTGTGGTTTACTAGCAAGGTTGCATGCTCCAATAGCTCTAGCTGAGAGAACCATCAACATCCTTGTGACTCCATGCTTAGGAAGCTCTAGGTCTCCTTCTCAAGGTTTCCCATTCATGGATTCCCTTGGAAGTAATGACTTAGAGAAGTGCACTATTTAGTGTGTACATGTATTAGTCAACTCATAGTTTTTGCGACTAAGGGTCACAACTAAGCATAACGAGCTCAAGGCCCTAGCACAAAACCCACATCTCCGATACGATATGTAAGGAATGGACTTCTAACACAAATGCCACATCAGTAATATCCACAAAACAATGGAGTTGCTCAACTAAGTGAAAATTAGAATCCACATTACGACAAGATAAAAATGCTTTTGTATTAATTAAAAAAAAAATACAAGGTTCGACCAAAATTTCCAAATAGAGTAAGCAACACTTGAGTCCATAATCAAGAAGAGTGTCAACCAAACTTTCAAATGCACTTGCAATAGATATCACATGGAACATTACATAAAAAATAACGTTAACAATTTTGACTAACTTTGTCAAAACAACATCCTAAAAGAGACTTTGACCAAACTGTTAAAATACATCAATAATGTCAAATAAGAGTAATCTATCAAGAATTGAATTTACGATTGACCCACAAAAATTTAGGGGTCATTAATTGACAAACATAAGAGTGCAAAGGTCAATACAATAGACCACCTAGTCGGTAACAAGAAAAAATGATCTTATAAACATGAAAACCTTCTTGACCAAAGTTCCAAACACTAGTTTAACACAAAAAATTATGGTGAGAATATTGAAGGAGTGTGTTTCCACCCTACCACGAAGCAAAAATGCTTCCCCAAAATCTTTCCTGACATGAAATATATCTAGCCCAGCTTAAGATAGTCTAACAATGTAAAATTTGACTAAACTAATGAAATTGTGAATAAGGACATAATTAATCTCAAATCATAATACAAGATTCTCAATTATAAGTATGCAATAACAATGATCTTCCTCATCATTCTATGATAAAAGATCTCAGCCCCCTAGTTCTAGCTCATATAGAACAATCTGACATAGCACAACAATTGCACTTTTAGCCAAACTATTACATTAAAGAAAATTCCCAATGATATTCAATCATGCACAAATGATAGAAATAATCTATATGAAAGCGTTATTATCTACTATAATGTTACATGAAGCATTATGCACCTTACTCAATTATGTATTTCTATCATTAGCATGCAATCAGTCGGTATGAAGAATATTTCAAGATATTAATTCAATATAGTCCACGAACTCAAGTATATACAAAGAGACCAATTCAATAGTATTTAGTGGCTATTTACACATATATTTCTTTATATCAATAAAATCAAAACACACCACATTAGCTTCCAACACAATGAAGAAAGAAAGAAAATTTCAAGTCATGCTTTAGTTCCATAAATATGACAAGTCATGCACCCAAATAAAATATATAGTTCTCTATAAACCTCATAACCAACACTTATGCCTTTTACATTGTTTCCTGCCATGAATTCTTCAACATTTTATTTTTGGAAATTCACCCATCCAACAGGTAAAATCAAATCTAAGTTTGGGATATATTAAAATAGTTAGAGAAGGAACGGTTGTATCCCATGTAAGGTCCTTATTTTAATAGATGAATAAGTTTATTTTGACACTATTTTCATATGAGGACATTGATTAATAGAGATAGGTTTTTAACAAAAATTGAGTCCAAAGAAAGAGGTACCTTATGACCCAAACAAAGCATCACAACAAGCCCACCCCTCTATTTCAAATAGGCACACAAAGAAATAAGAAACAATAAGTGATAACCATATTCTACAACAACTCATTGGTATTTATATCATAAACAATATTCACTACTAATCCCTCAATTAGTCTAAGAATCTCATACACATATCAATCTCAAAATAGTTTTATTCGAGAGGCTTTTGTAGGAAATTTAAAACTTTACCAAAATAACAATGACATACTAGAATAAAAATACAAATTCTACTTTAGTGAAAAAGGTTCGCCATTTATATCTTTCTTTCAAATTATTCTTTCCACCCTAACATCTTAGTTTTCTTGTTGTTTATTGTTCCACTTTAATATAAAAATATAATATTGAATAAGTCAAGACCTCTAATTATCTTCCAAGTCACTTAAAAAATAAGGAATTCCAAAATACAAACATCCACAAGAAAATTGAGATTTAGTATATATATATATATATCATAAACGATGGGAACAAAAGAAAAGAGTGTTGGATATTGCTAATGTATTGGGGAGATTGTTGGTTAGAGTATTTATCTATACACTTATTAATTAGATCACTTTGATTTAATTAATTAAGTTGTCTATTACTCTAGTTTACTTAAGTTTTCTCTTAGGTGCATATAATTAATATTTTATATTAATTATATTGCGCAACCTAGCTTTTTATTTTTAGGGTTTTCATTCACCTTATAGGTTGAACTCTTGTAATTATTTGATCATTAGATTGGAATACAATTTTCTCTCACACCGCTGAGATTTTCTAAGCTTTTTTTTTTGTGTCTTCTGCTTCCTTCCAGCAATAGGTCATTTACATGCAGGTGTTCTTAGCAAACTGTGAAGTTGGATTTCTCAACTTCTACATGGTATCAGAGCTCCCCTGCTACTGTCTGTTCTGGTGTTTTTGAAGTAGTTTTTTGAGATTAAGGGTTTCAAGTTTTTTCAAATCTGGTATTCTCTGCAGGACGTTATTTTTTGTTTCTTTTTTGGCACTTTTTCTAGGCACTGTAGTTCTTTCAGAGTTTTTATATTGGATCTGGGTAGTCTCATTTTTTTGAAGCACTTTGGGCAAAAACCGACCTTTGAGTTGCATCTGAAAGGCCCAAAAACCTCTATTTTCATATAAAACATAACTTATTTGGCCTCCGGGGCATTTGGGAGAAATTTTGTGGCCTATTAGGCCGTATGGGCATAGAAATCAAGAAATTTTTTTCATTTATTTCTTTAGAAAATAAAAAATGGCATTTAATTTTAACACCTCCCGTTTAAAAAGATTGTGCCGCTCGTGCACCACCTGTGCACCACCGCGTTGCCGCCAGACCGTCACCCGCGTGCCACCACCACGCCACCCAGCCACTACCCGCATGCCACCACTATGTTGCCTAGCCACCTCTGCTCATCGGATGTCCCGTGATAGCCATACGACCATCAAAATATTTGTCGGGACTATTTTTTCTAGGGAGCTTGCATTTTGGGGGTACCTACACTTTTTTGGTCCTACGGGGCTCATACGGACTTAAAATTTGACATATGATATATCATCGGAAAGGTCTTTCTGAGCCCATCACTCTCATGTAGGTTTCATTTCCTATTTTTTCCATTTGATAATATTTTTTAGTGTCAAAGTGGAGGCTTCATTTTTTCTTCTCTACATCTAGAAATCAAGTTTTTTCCTTATTTTTTTGTGCTTACATACTTATTTGAAGTGTACAGGAGAGTATAATATTTTGTGGGGGGGTGAAAATTCTCTTTTTGTCATTTATTTCAAAGAGACCCTTCTACTTCTATCTACTTTCTCTTAATGGCGGACTCTTATGTCGCCCACCTTACACCTCACAACTATCACACTTGGAAAGGATAGATGACTAGATTTCTTATGGAAAAAGGGTTATGGTCATGCCTCGATGAGGCTCAACCAGTTCTACAGTGGCCTTATGAGGCTCTTATGCAGAGAAATAGGATGGATGAGGCAATGGGCCTCATTACAATGAATATTTTAGATGGGTTTTTGTTCCACTTGGATGGTTTGACCACACCTAGGGATATGTGGAACAAGTTTTCCACCTTGTTTGGCACAATGAATCAGTTCAAGATTCTCCAAATAGATGTTGAGTTCACCTCCTTGGTACCTAAATCATTCACTAGCATTGAGGACTTCTTGATGAAGTTCAAGTCTCTTTGATCTATTTTACAGGTTGCTGGAAAGATGAAATCAGATGATGAGTGTATCTTTCTGATACTCTCAAAGCTTTGCGGCCCTTATCAGATTTTCACTTCTACCTTCTACTCCACTATGGATGCACTAGGTGCATGACATGTTATGCCCTCTTTTGATACATTCTGTGACAAGTTGACTCAGGAGCAGTCCAAGCTCAATCAGATGGATTCACTTATAGGTTCACAGTCATAGGCATTGTTTGCCAAGACACCTTAGGATACATAAAAGAAGAAGTCAAAGTAGATATCCGATTCCTCTTCTCAACACTCTACTGGTCCACCATCTTCTTCTAAGAAGGAGAAACAAAAGACTAAGAGCCCTACATGTTCCTATTGTTAGAAGGGGCCTCATGATGAGTCACATTATTTTTAGAAGAGATTCGATGGCTATGCGAAATAGATTGCACATTTGCAAGCTCTTCTTCAGAAGAGCACTGTTTCATCTCCATCCTCTTCTACCTCACAGGAGTCTGCTTTTCAATCTTTTGCCTCATCTTCAACCTCTAGATAGGATTTTGGATAGGGTCATGCATTACAGGCTTCTGTTACATCCCCTTCATAGGTCCCTTGGATACTAGATTTAGGTGCTTCTCACCATATGGCATCTTCTCCGAAGATCTTCTCTTCTCTTGAGGCTTCTCCTATTCCTCACATTCTCATGGGGAATAACATGGTTATGCCAATCTATGGGAAAGGTTTTGTAGGCATTTAGGATGACACATTCAATGATGTATTGTATGTTCCATCTCTATCTACAAACCTTCTCTCCATTTATCATATTACGCTCAGTGGGTCAGGGAAGACAGTTGAGTTTACAGAAAATTTAGTCTTCATTCAGGGTATTCTGATAGGAGGCATTATTTCTACAGGGACAGTTGATCATTCCACCCATCTCTACACCTTCTCACACTTTGGTCCACCATCTCCATTATTGGATCATAGCTCTCCTCTTTCTCCAGAGCATTATTGGGTGCAATCAGGTCACTTGAACCTTTGTATTGTTCCTAAGATCACTTATGTGACTGCCCCACCTCATCTTGTTGAGGTTTCCTCTCTTCAGCAGGGCTCTTCTTCAGCACTGCCTGACCCTCTAGCTCCATTCATCAAGCCACTAGGTGCACTTGTTGAGGATTCAATAGAGGACATTCATCTCCCCTTTCATTATAGTGTCAGCACACTTTTCACACCACCTACATTAGGGATTCCCTTTCAGGATCCTCATGTTTTCTCCTTTGAGCATCAGTTAGGCCTTCCAGTTTCACATCTCATTTAGGGGTTTCCTTGTTATGTGCCTTTGTTTTTTTCATATTGGAGTTGCATTGGTTCGATCATTTCCATAGGGGTTCCATCATTCTGGGGGGCTTTGGTGTCTCATCCCTCTCTCATGGGGGGCTAGTTGTACTTATGGTTTTGAGAGAGTCTCTTGAACCATTTATTTTTTTGCATTTTTCTATCTCTTTTTGGAGAGGAGTTTTTCCCACTGGGTTTTCTCCTTTGTCTCTGGTTTACACAGATTTCCTTGTATCGGCTACCTGATCAAGCCTTGTTGCCGAGACCCATTTCCTCCTTTCATAGTTGTGCTAGGTTAGCTTACCTCCTGAGCTTTGCTTAAGGGGGGGTGTTAGAGTATTTATCTATTCACTTATTAATTAGATCACTTTGATTTAATTAATTAAGTTTTCTATTACTCTAGTTTACTTAAGTTGTCTCTTAGGTGCATATAATTAATATTTTATATTAAGTATATTACGCAACCTAGCTTTTTCTTTTTAGGGTTTTCGTTCACCTTATAGGTTGAACTCTTGTAATTATTTGATCATTAGATTGGAATACAATTTTCTCTCACACCGCTGAGATTTTCCAAGCTTTTCTTTTTATGTCTCCTACTTCCTTCCAGCAACAGGTCATTTGCATGTAGGTGTTCTTGGCAAACTGTGAAGTTGGATTTCTCAACTTGTATAGTTGGATATACATTTAATATATTTAATCACTACATTAAGGAAGGTTGGAATTACTATTTTTGTCATTCATGTTTTTTCACTGATGTCAACATATGTTTCTATGGAGAGAACATACTAGTTATTATAGTGTACAGATTTCATACGGATGATTCAGAACATGTGAACATAGTTGTGTGTACAAGAAGGTGTTGTAATCTTATATCTAATATCGCATAATGTACTATTGCATATTGACTGAGCTACAAAAGAATTAGTGAAGACTAGTTACTAGACTATGATAGTGGAAGCTGACAAATTTTATCTCTGAGTTTTGAGTATATCTTACAGGTGATGTGGATTCAGTATATGCGAACTTAAGAAATGACAAATAGTGTACTGAAGAATGTTCACTGATCTTAGCAACTTACAAAAATTAGTATGATGTCAACTATGGCATGTGTTCTAAAGAAGATCTATTTGGAAGCTGACTTTAGAGTTATAGCGTATATCATGAATGGCAAGCATGGATTACGGATTTCGGTCCTTAATTGTTAAGATATAATTGTTGTATACTTATTTTAGATACTGTGTGTGTCTTAGCAAGGGGTTATATAATTATTTATATACTAGGAAAGCCTAATTGGCTGACCTGATAATTTATTTTGTAATAGGTTATCTATGTAAGATCTTTTGTTTTGAAAAGATATGGTAGTATGCATGTGATGTAAACGAGGATTGTGAAAGCTACCAGCTTGTGTCTATTGGATGTAGAGCAGAGAATAAATTATATACTTCATTGGAACTGATCAAGCAAAGACAGTTGCTATTGGATAGTTCAAGGATTGTGTATTTCCCTTCATACACTTTTGTTGTGAATAGTGAGTTCTGAATGTGGTCATAACCTTGTTTGGGTAGTGAGCCCACCTCTTTTCTTTGACTCCTAATAGGGTTTGTCCTCTAACAAGGACTATGTACTATAATAATTTAATTAGCTCCTCATAGGGATAGATCTTCTAACAAGGATACTATACTCTCAGTACATCATTAGTGGGTGTTAATTCCCACTGGGGTTTTACCTTTAATAGGGTTGCCATGACAACAAATATTTTGTTATTGTGTTGGCATTCATTATGTTCATTTAATTTGGTATTGTTGTTATTCAAAGTTTAAAGTTTAATAATCTCTCGTACAACTAATTCACCCCCCCTCCCCTCTCAGTTGTATTGATGGACTGTTATTCCTAACAATTGGTATCAAAGCCTCTAGTCCTTAGAGAGAAAGATTAACAACTTGAGGTGATCTTGGAGATGGCATTCTATAGGAAGGATAGTCCAAAATTTGATCCTGAAAACTTTGACAGTTGGAAGAACAAGATGCAAACTCATTTTCTATGTTTGGGGATTGACTACTGAATGATTACAAAGAATGATGTAAGCATGAAGACTGAGAATGAATTATACAAAGCTACTGACGATGAAAATAAGACATTTTCTTATAACATGGTTGCAAGGGAAGCACTGATCAACACACTCTTTGAAGGATAGTTTACAAGGGTAAAAGATTTAGATTCAGCACACAAAATTTGGGTAAGATTAGAAGCATTGTATGAAGGAGATAAGTTTACTAAGAAAGAAAAATTACAAAACTAGAAAACAAGGATGGAGAAATTACAAATGAAAGAAGATGAAAACATTAGGGCTTATGTACAAAGAGTTAAAGAGGTTTTGATTGTAATCATAAATTTTGGAGGCACTTATGAAGAGGAAGAAGTCATTGTGAAGATCCTTATATCATTGACACCTATTTACAAGACCAAAGTTCAGGCTATAGAAGAGATTATACCTTTGACTGCAAACTTTAGCAGAGAAACATTGATTGCAAAGCTAACTACCTTTGAAGCTATAGAATTGGGAGATTCTTTACCTAAAATTACAGTAGTGGTAATATAAAGGAAGAGCTTGGTGAGTATGTTGATGAATGGGAATAGATACAAGAAGAAGAAAGAAAGCTAGATGAACTTGTTTCCTTGATCGCTAGAAGAGAAAAGATAGGTAAGGGTAAATTTGAAGGAAAGTTACCTTTAAAATGTTTTTAATGCAATAAGATAGGTCACTTTGCATCTAGATGTCCTACAAGATTCCCTAAGAACAAACCTAAATTTTTCAAGCCTAAGTACTCAAAGGAAAAGGAATGTTACTATGATAGTGAAGGTATTTCTGATGGTGATGATTGTGATTATGAAGAAATTGGATTTATTTCCATTAAAGATGAAAAACTAGTACATGAAGAAAAGTATTTAGTATCACATGTTGACAAGAAATATGAATGGGTTATAGACAGTGGTTGCTCACATCATATGACTAGAGACAAAAAAAAAATTGTTAAACTAAATAAGTATGTTGGTGGTGTTGTAAGATTTGGTGACAATATTTCTAAACCTGTCATAGGAGTAGGATCTATTTCTTTGGATGGAAGGATTAATACTAACAATGTACTACTTGTTGATGGACTTAAGCATAATTTTTTAAGTGTTGGACAGCTGATGGACAAAGGATATCAATTAAAGTTCATTGATGGAAAATGTTTTATCAAAGGTAAGAAAGGAAACTTGATTGCAACTGGTACTAAAACCAGAGGTAATGTATTTGAGTTAAACATATCTGAAGCTTCTTGTTTTGTTGCAAAGATAGATGAAAGTTGGTTATGGCATAGAAGGTTTTGTCCTATCAATTTTGATAATATTGTGAAGGCAAGCTTGACTAATTTAGTAAGAGACTTACCAAAAATTGTAAAACCATCTAACACTATGTGTAGATAATGTGTTATGGGAAAGCAACCTAGAAGCAATTACAAAAGTAAATCATATACAATGAAAGGAAAGTTGGATCTGGTTCATATAGACCTATGTGGACCTACAAGGATTAGATCATACTATGGTGAAAGGTACTTTATAATTTTTGTTGATGAATTTTCTAGAATGATGTGGATCACTTACTTGAAAGAGAAATTAGAAGCATTTGCCAAATTCAAGTTATTCAAAGAAAAAGTAGAGAATGAATTAGGCTTAAAGATAAAATGTTTAAGATCAGAAAAAGGTGGATAATTTACTTTAGATCTATTCAATTCATATTGCGAAGATAATGGAATACACAAGAAAACTTCTACTCCTAGGACTCCACAAAAAAATGGGATAGCTGAGCGAAGAAACATAATAATATTGGATGCCGCCAAGACAATGTTGCTAGAAGGAAATGTATCTCATATGCATTTGAGAGAAGTTGTTGGGACAATAGTAAACACATTGAGTGGAATTCAAATCAGAGAAGGTACATGTAAGATTCCTTATTAATTTTGGTTTAACAATACTCCTACAGTAAAATATTTCAGAATATTTGGTAGTAAATGCTATATCAAAAAAGATTATGAAATAGGGGAAGTGATGAAGGAATTTTTCTTGCTTATTCTATCAAAAGAAAGGCTTACAAATGTTTTAACCTCATATTGAGGAGGATGATTGAAAGTAACAATGTGAAGATAAATGAAAAGTTTCAAATACAAGAGAGAATGTATGATTGTAATCAGAATACAGAGATTAAGGAGGTTGCTACTATAGAAGAAGAAGAACATGTTGAGACTAAATGTGAAAATGAGATTTGTGATGATGACACAAATTAAGCTACTAAGATTCCTAAGACTCTAAGGTATGTTAAGAAAAATCATCAAGAAAATTAAATTATTGGTAATACAAGTCAAGGAATAATGCCTTCCTCTCAAGAAATGAAGATAAACTGCTATGGGCACCAGCTACGAATGGAAACTATTCAATCAAAGAGGTTTATAAGCTCATCCAAAGAATTGCCTTAGATAAGAGTCCTTCACGAGCATATTCATTTTGTTGGAATAATTTCGTATTACAAAAAGATGGCTTATTTTCATGGCTTATCATTAAGAATAGGATCCTAACAAGTGATAAACTAGAGAGATTAAATATTTCTCTTGCCTTCAATTATGTGTTATGCAATGAGGAATATGAAATAGGTGATCATCTTCTTGTGCATTATTCTTTCTCCCATCAATGCTAGATGTTTGTTCTCAGAAAGTTAAATTTCTTCTCCCCTCTCTAGAATAGCTTTTGGGATATCTTTCAAGCATGGCCGATCCTTCATTCTGGGGCCTTGTTTGTAGGAATATGGAAGTGTTCCCTGACATTAGTCATATGGGCCATTTGGTGAGAAAGAAATAAGAGAATCTTCATAAAATAATCAGCCTCTATCAATAAGGTGTTAGAAGGTATCGAAAAGTCAATTGTGGAGATTACTAATGCAAGCCTTAGTAGACGCAATATTAACCTTGTTATTACCCCTTAAGACAACAATATGCTACGAGAATGGAAAACATTATTCATTCCGACAGGAAGGGGATTACCCACTAAAATAAAATCTAAAGTAGACCAGGCTAATGTACATTGGCATCCACCCAACACAGGATATGTGAAGCTCAATTTTGATGGAGCTTCTAGAGGAAACCTAGGAAAATTAGGGTTAGGGGCATGTATTAGAGACTACAATGGGATAATATTAGCATTTACAACTGCCCCCTTACCGAAAAGAAAAAATAATTTAGCAGAAGCTCAAGCTCTACTCATAGGTTTAGTCCTTGCCAAGAAAGGAAATTTTAACAAAGTGTAGATTTAAGGTGATTCACAAGTAATCATTAATGCTTGCATTAAGAGATAGATATATACTTGGCAGCTCAAGTATATCCTTCATCAGATCTGGAATCTATTAGATCAATGTCAGGATGTATGTATTTCTCACACTTTAAGGGAGGGGAACAAAGTTACTAATTACTTATCAAATTTAGGGTGTGAAGGAATCATGATTTCAACCTTTCAGTTGAGCTCATTCATTGAGCAATATGAGGAACTACAAGTTTTGATCAAGTCTGACATTGACAAGTGGAATCACTAATTAACCTTTAGTCAAGTACATATGTCATTGATTGCAATAACCATTTCTCATGTTTAATTAGTTACTACAGCCAAGATCTCTGCTAAATGAGCGTCATATATGTACTTCATATGCCACT
Source organism: Chamaecyparis obtusa (assembly GCA_027943335.1). Classification (NCBI taxonomy): domain Eukaryota; kingdom Viridiplantae; phylum Streptophyta; class Pinopsida; order Cupressales; family Cupressaceae; genus Chamaecyparis; species Chamaecyparis obtusa. The sequence goes on along the minus strand of BSBK01000326.1, from coordinate 175,012 downwards.
AAAGGACATGTGCTCTATGTCATATATTGTGAGTTTACTCTGGCATCAGGTCAAGCAATATCTATCACATGGCCACTTGTCTTCCAAATCATCTGCGCCTATTCTAAATGATGGAAATTTATTCTCACAAGATATTGCATTCAATTTGCATTGTCTAATTTATTTATACCCTTAAAGTCTCTGCATTCAGTGTATTTCACAAGTTTTCACCTGAGGATGTCAACTGCTATGGAGGTTTGTGTTAAATGTGACTCATGCTTTCAGTTCCATAGGACAATTCTGCCCAAAAATTATAAAATTTGGCTTTAGCCGAGGGTGGATGAGGATGTTCTTCCCCTGCATGTGGATGACTTGGCAATGGATAAAATGTTCTATGCTCATTCTCCTTCTATTCAACAAGCGATTAGGCACATAATAGGGGATGATATTCTCTCACCTACTTCTAAGCAATTTTTGTTCCCATCTAATCTTATGTTGATTTTCTTGTCAGACACAATGGATTTATTATAGTCAATCACACTTTTGGAGATTCTCATATTTAAAGTAGTTCACCAGCATTTTTGGGATGAAAATAAGTTAAAAGTTGCAATGCAGCATTATGATTTGTGGGTGGGACACTCTTTGGTGGGAGGCTTGTTCATGCGGTCTCAACTTCTATAGAAGCATGAATTCATGGCTACTTATTATGCACTCCAAAAATCATTTGAAAAATAGAGTCTTCTCTTCATGAAATCCACCCTGTAAGTTACTACGAGGGCTTTGGGTTATCAACTTGAAGAGTGTGTGAAGAGAAATGGATTTGCACTGCTGGATCTTTTACGGCTGCCGAACAAAGATGTTTCATTAAATTTTTCTTTTAGGTTTCTTCTTGGCTCTCAAGTTGGGTTGGATGGGATGCATGGTGTGTGTACAACATCTTTTTAGAGAAAGCACAATGAGATATTTGGTGTGATTGCTGGTGGCCCTTCCAAAGTTACTCAATGTTCAGAGTGGTCATGACCATTAATCAATGCTATGGGTTCTGGCTAGGATGTGGATTATGATGTTGTGCCTTCTTTTGCTTGGGGTGAGTCTCATAGAATGGGATGGGATTCTTCTCCTCAACCCTGTATGGAATCTGGCTAGGGTAGTGCTATTCAAGTTTCCAATGCTTCGGCTTCATGTGATGGGATTGAATGTGCAGAAATGGAGGAGTGAGTCATTTTGGATTAAGAATTATTTAGTTTTTGAAATTTTGATGTACTGTCGATTATAGATCAATTTTGTATTTGGTGGAAGTATCGTCCCTATTTTGTAAATAGGTTATTTTTATGCCATCGATATAGGAATTTGTAAATATTGATGATTAAAACTTTTTGTATTTCATGATGATTCCAAGTTTTCTTACTAATTCTTTCCCAGTTGAGCATTTTTTAATCAGATTTATTTAATAAATATATTCAATGGCTAGTTGACTTTTTCCAAAAAAAAGAAGTTAAGGAATAATGACTAGATAAAAAACAAGGGAAGAAATTTGTTTGATTTCTCAAGTTGAACCAAAGACTACTAATGAAGCTTGTAGAGATGAATCTTGGATCAAAGCTATGAAGGAAGAGTTAGATCAGATAAAGAAAAATAACACTTGGGAAGTGGTTCCTAGACCTAAAGATAAAAATGTAATAGGAACTAAGTGGTTTCTCAGAAACAAAATGAATGAAGAAGGAATTGTTGTGAGAAATAAAGAAAGATTGGTTTGCAAAGGCTACTCTCAACAAGAAGGCATACATTTTGAAGAGATATTTGCTCCTTTTTCTAGGTTGGAAGTTGTGAGATTATTTATGGCTTATGCTACACATAAAGACTTCAAGGTATATCATATGGATGTGAAATCTACATTTTTGAATGGGGATCTTGAAGAAGAAGTATACAGAGAACAATCTGATGGATTTCCTCTATCCAAAGGTAAAGACATGGTATGCAAGTTGAAGAAGGCACTGTATGGACTAAATAAATCTTCAAGGGCTTGGTATGCAAGGTTAGACAAGTACTTACTTTGCCTTGGATTCAGAAAAGGTAATACTGACAGTAACTTGTACTTACGAACTAGTGAAGAAGGAATTTTGATAATAGAAGTTTTTGTTGATGATAATATATTTGGAGGCAATGATGAAATGTGTAAGAAAAATTATAAAGAAATGGAGAATGAATTTGAGATGTCCATGATAGGTGAAATGAAATTCTTTCTTGGACTGCAAATAAATCAGAGTAAGAATGACATTATTATTTCTCAGACTAAGCATCTTAAAGAAGTGTTGAAAAAGTTTGGAATGGAAGACTGTAAGCTAGTTGGTACACCCATGGTGACTAGTCATAAACTAAAAAATAATGATGAGACAAAGAATGTTTTTCAAACCAAGTATAGATCAATGGTTGGTGGATTACAATATCTAACTCACTCCAAACTAGATATTGCTAATGCTATTGGAATTGTGGCTAGATATCAGGAAGATCTTAAAGAATCACACTTGGTTGTTGTAAAAAGGATATTTAGATATCTAAAAGGAACAATGGAACATGGTTTATGGTATGATACAAATGAAGACTTTGAACTACATAATTATACTAATTCTAATTGGGCAGGAAATATTGATGACATGAAGAGTACTAGTGGAGGTGCATTTTTCCTTTGGAAAAATTTGGTTTCATGGCTAAGTAAAAAGCAAGATTGTGTAGCTCAATCTACTATTGAATCTAAGCATGTTGTTGCTACAATTAACTGCACTCAAATTGTTTGGATGAAACAAATGCTAAAATATATTGGAATAACTTTTGTTGAACCAGTGGTTATCTATTGTGATAACACCAGTACGGTAAATATGTCAAATAATCATGTGATGCACTCTAAAACTAAGCATATTTCTATTAAGTATCACTTCTTAAGAGACAAGGTAGCAGAGAAGGAAATAAGGTTGGAATACATTAGCACAAAAGAACAAATAGCAGATATCTTTACAAAGCCATTACCAAAAGATGCCTTTGAGTATCTCAAAGGTATGCTTGGGGTGTAGGCTCCTCCTAGTGAGAATTAAATAATACAGGGATGCATGAGTTAAGAGGTTTTCATATCCTTATCATGTTCTGGACTTGATCTATGGATCTACTCCTCAGGGGGAGTGATCGTTGAAGGTCTACAAAATGTATTTAGGTGATTCAACACTTGATTGATGAAGACAATTGATGACTTATGGCACCCTTTTCCATTGTTGTCAAAGGGGGAAAGATACTATGTGAAAATACCTATTGTATATACTATAAGGAAGATTTCATTAGAGTATTCTTGAGTTGATGGATTTGGGTTTATGGATTTTCCCATATGTTTCCATCAATGCCAAAGGGGGAGATTGTAAGATATTGCTAATGCATTGGGGAGACTATTGGCTATACATTTAATATGTTTAATTACTACATTAAGAAAGGTTAGAATTACTACTATTGTCATTCATGTATTGTCACTGATGTAAACATATGTTTCTATGGAGAGAACATATTGGTTATTACACTGTATGGATGTCGTATGGATGATTCAGAATGTGGGAACACAATTGTGTGTATAGAAAGATGTTGTGATCTTATATCTATGATCACATGATGTAACATTGAATATTGATTGAGCTATAGAAGAATTAGTGAAGACTGGTTACTAGATAGTGACAATGGAAGTTGATAGAGTTAGTCTCTCAGTTTTGAGTATATCTTATAGGCGATGTGGATTTAGTATATGCGAACTTAAGGAATGACAAATAGTGTACTAAAGAATGTTCAATGATCTTAGCAAGGTATGGAAATTAGTATGATGTCATCTATGGTGCGTGTTCTGAAGAGGATCTATTTGGAAGCCCACTTTAGAGTTATAGCGTGTATCATGAATGGTGAGCATGGATTAAGAATGACGGTCCTTAATTGTTGAGATACAATTATTGTATACTTGTACTAGATACCATGTGTATCTTAGAAAGGGGTTATATATATTAGGAAAGCCTAATTGGCCGACCAGGTCATTTATTTTTTAATAGGGTATATATGTAAGATCTTTTCTTTTGAAAAGATATGGTAGTATGAATGTGATGTAAAAGAGGATTGTGGGAGCTGTGAGATTGTGTCCACTGGATGTAGAGCATAGAATAACTTAAATAATTCATTGGAATTGATCAAGAAAAGACAGTTGCTATTGGATAGTTCAAGGATTGTTTATTTCCCTTCACACACTTGTTTTGTGAACAGTGAGTTCTAAACATGGTCATAACCTTCTTTGGGCAGTGAGCCCAACTCTTTTCTTTGACTCCTAATAGGGTATGTCCTCTAACAAGGACTATGTATTGTAATAATTTAATTAGCTCCTAACAGGGATAAATCTTCTAACAAGGATACTATACTCTTAGTACATCATTAGTGGATGTTAATTCCCACTAGGGTTTTACCTTTAACAGGGTTTCCTCGACAACAAATATTGTGTTATTGTGTTGGCATTCATTATGTTTATTTGATTTTTTATTGCTGCTATTCAAAGTTTAAAGTTTAATAATCTCTCATACAAGTGATTCTCTCTCCCCCTTCTCAATTGTATTAGTGGACAGCTATTCCTAACAAATAGGTTTCGAATAAAGTTTTTAGAGATTAAAAAAAGTCATTTCTTGTTGTAAGACGGTCAAGGATTGGAAGAGAAGTATATCTACAAAATATCCATACATGATTCAAGAAAAATGATATTGTCTCATATCTACAAAGACATACTAATTAAATAAGGTGAACCCACAATAGTGGGTTACACTTTTTCAGAGGAATGAATTCATCCCAAAAAGTATGATCCACGAAATCTACCCACCTTAGTTTTGATCGTAACTAACCTAAAATTTCAATTAGAAGTGACTTACTTCCAATCAAATGTACAAAAATACCTTACTTTCCATTGAAAGTACTTTCCCACTTTTGATCGAAAGTAACTTCCTTACTTTCAATCAAAAGTTAGGCATCATAATTTTGGTGGGGTTTTTAACCCCACCGAAACTGTCACTTTTATAGTTTTGGTAGGGTTGAAATTTGTGGGGCTTCTGGCTTTCGAACATCATTTTCTAAGGTATTTTATTTTCGATTTGTATTATTTATTATTTTTAATATATATATTTTCAGTATATATGCATGTATATGTGTGTGTATATGCATTTATTGTTAGGAATAGTCCCAAGAGATAACTGAGAGGGGGGGGTGAATCAGTTATCTACAAGATTTGATTCTTTATCCAATTAAGTATACTTAAACATAAAGCATTAACACAATGAAAGAACACATGAACACAACACCAATATTTTGGTTACAGGGAAACCCAAATAGGTAAAAACCCTGGTGGGAATTGACACCCACTAATATTCTGCACTAGAGTATTATGATCCTTGTTAGAAGATCCTTAACCCTGTTAGGAGTTGCTTTACAATATATTTAGTATAGTAGACTGGTCAAGGGTTGGACCCTATTAGGAGTCTTTTACAATTGTCCCTATTAGGGGAGAGGATGCACTATCGGAGAGCTCACTGCTCAAAGGGGGTGAAGGCTACAACCTTCTGAATAATAGATACACACTACATTTGGATCTTGCTGAATTGCACTTTGACCTACTATCTAGATCAGTTCCAATGAATAGCACAAGTACTTTACTTGGTCACATACACCTTCTTCTGATGGATCAACACTTCACACACTCTGATATGCTCTACTTAATCAACCATGAACCACACTCAAGCAATCACAAATGTCTACCTATAAATATCTTTCCTCCGAATGATACAATCAAGTCAGCCTATTAGAACCACCTTGAAATCATATTAGAGAAACCATAACAAACTTTAATAAACATTCTATCAGCTCTACTATGCACGCAACACATTTTGGGACTTGTTCAATAAGATAATTGTAGATGCATGCTACACACTATCGGCTCTACCAAACCAACTGGAACTTTCTCTATAAGTTGAATTAACTCATGCACTCTTCACTGAACATCAATAAATCTCCTCTAAGCTTAAATCCAAGGGCCATACCCATAGGATAGGCACAACTACATAACCAATAAAATCTCTATCAGCTCTTTTGAATAAACACAGGAAACTATTGTTGGTGAATAGCAACTGCATAACTTCACTTCTACTCATCAATAGACTATGTGTCCATAGCTAGAACATCACTAACATGTCTTCAACATATATCCAATCGTGCAAGGCTTCATGACAACTCTACAGACAACCATACACAGAACACTACCTGTTACTTTATCAGGAACACTACTGACACCAGCTGTTGTATAACTATCTGTACTAACAGTTAACCTCTACACCCATGATATCATGATGATATCATGTCCATGCTACATGTACTGAAAGCTTACTTCATAAAACTTCTACACATGCTACTTTCCATATGCTTTCATCAATGACAATCATACAGTTTGTACTGGCCTGTTGGCAAATCTCCAACAATCTCCCCCTTTGGCATTGATGGCAACATGTGGAATGAAAAACCACCACCAACCCAAATGAACATTTCTTTTATAACATTCTCCATTTCCTCATCAAAAAATCCCCCAAAGATGAATCCTCCATCTGCTGCAATATTTTCTAATATTCTCCATTTCCTCAATTGAGTTGTTGTCATATCTGAATGTTGCTCCCCCTTAGCATATTACTCCTCCTTTTTTACTTTTTTTTTTCATGACTCTATATATTACTTCACCTTTTGCATCAATGGAAAAGGGTGTCATTCATTTTAAGCACCACCACTACTCTTGAGGTAGAGTAGTCAACCTTCCATCAGTCCCTAAGGACTGATGCCATTCCTTCCTTCTTCTAAGTAGAATCAAGGAAGGGAATGACTTCCAACTTCTCCTTGAGATACTCAAAAGTATCCTTAGGTAAGGGCTTTGTGAATATATCTGCCAACTGATCTTTAGTACTCACATATTCCAACTTGACTTCTTTCTTTGCTAATTTATCTCTTAGGAAGTGATACTTGATCTTAATGTGCTTTGTCTTTGCATGCATCACAAGTTTCTTTGACATATTGATAGTGCTAGTGTTATCACATTGAATAACAATAGGATAATCAATCTGAATTCCAAAATCCTTTCTCATCTGCTTGATCCAAACAATTGTAGAACAATTCAATGTTGTTGCAACATACTCTGTCATGCCCCACAAGGGAACCAGGGAAGAGAACAAAGATTCTCTTTGTAAAAGAAAACCTAAGTAATGATTTATGAAAAATTTTGAACTTTTAAAGAATCAAATAAACAAAACATTAAGTCCATATAGTGTACTAACTAATTGATGTATTTCTTAAGTGACTACATCACAACATTCATAGATTCTTTATAAAGAAATATAAAGTAGTTTCATTTCAATTTTCCATTTGAATCCATCTATATTCCTAAGTATCTTTTATGAACAATATAACATTTAAAGCATTAATACCATATAATATAATCATCTAAACATTTGATACATTGCAAATAATACATTTTTTTTTCAATAGCTTTTCACTTAATCAATAATGAGAAACATACTATTTTTCTTGAAATGCTACAAAATCCTTTTCCTTTCCAACACACATCTTATACATAAAGTTTGTGCTTTCCCTTTTCCTTTTTCCTAACTCTACCCATTACAAATACATCATTTTGAAATATATTAATGATTACATTACATTCATCTCCTCTTGGGAGGTAACAATAAATTTACATCATGAAAGATAAATACAAATCTTCATCCTTGAAAACTCGAATATAAGCAAGCATGAATCCTCAAGCACTTCATCTGCAAAAGATACCTCGATAAAATGATTTACCACCTAACCACATGGATACCAAAAGGCCCACTCCCCTGTGCTAGGAGATTAACACCAAGGTCCACAAAGAAGGAATAGCTAGGCCATACCTAGGGTTGGATAACCTTTCCCAAATAACAAATGAAAAGAAAATCAAAGTATAAATCTTTTCCCCAAAGGTTTTAAGGCTTGGTATAAACTCTAAGAAAAAACCTAAGTGAGTGTCACCACATAGCCCTCACCCCTTGGGTTGTCCTGGTACTAGCCACTTCAGGCCCCGGCCCCCAAGTAGGCACATGTGGAACTGAATGCCTTTCATATAGACAAGCACCATTCGATCATACCTACGTATAGGCACCTTCTTCCACTCCCATCCATAGCCTTTACTAGCATTGATGGCATGGGAAAGGCACATTTAATCTTTTTAAATATTTGAACCCATTCCCATAAGTTTAAATTAAATTATCACTTGTTAAAATAACTCTTCAGTTGGTTATCCTGGTACTAGCCACTTAGGGCCTCGACCCCACACCGAGAGCCACTCACTTAGTGTCCTTAGGTTTTCTACCCTTAACCCACACATCACAAATACATCATACATGAAATAAAACACATTATAATCACTTTTAAGAACTTACATCCAAGAACAAAAAATAATAGGATAGTTTAGGGATGTTTAGGAAAATTAGGAGTGGTTTAGGGAGACCTAGGATAATCCTGATCCTCCAAACAATCCTAAACCCTAACCCTACTTCCTCTTCATTATTATAAAATATAAATGACCACTATTATTAAAACATTTATTATTATTATCACCATAGTCATTTTATGAATAATATCATAGAATTATTTATTATTATTATTGATATTAAAATCACATCAATAAGCTACTAATAAAATTGAATATACTATAAAGACAATTAGAGCCACCATACTCAAAACCTCATTCTACACGAATGCCAAAGACAAGAAACCATCTTCAGGGTCCACAAAACCAACAAACTGAGAGAACACAAAAATCCATATAAGGGACTGACTCAGGAACTCCCCACCTAAGGATAAAAGGATCAGAGGTAGAGTTCCTTTTTGTGGAACCTGGTGATATCTCCATAACAACAACAATGATTGAGGATTTTGAGGAATCGCTCAGACCTGTGAAGCTAGGTGGAGATTATAACTGGTACCTATAATCCTGCATCACCAAGAAGAGATACATGTATACATATGGATATACATACAAATCAAATATATGCAAAAAGATGACCAGGATCAATACATTGTGTGGGCCTTAGCTAAGTGAGTAACTATGACTTCATCCTAAGTCATGAAGACACATCAAACACATATCCATAAAACATAAAACATCATGATAATGGATAGATTAAAATCCTTGGGTTAGCTCCATAAAACATACAAAGATAGATGGTTTTCTAATTTCATAAACATATAAATGATAACCATTAATGAGCATATTAATCATCTGATAAACATATCATCATCCACAAAACATAAATGTAAATGTATAGTTCTAACCATAATAGAATTTCCAAATTAGAAAGTCCAAGTATCACCATAGGATAGGGTATTACATACTCGGCTTCTGCTATTGACTGAGAAATACAATTTTTTTTCTTGCTTGTCCAAGTGACAAGTCTATCACCAAGAAACACTACTCCACCTGAAGTACTTTTTCTGTCATCAACACATCCTACCTAATCTACATCAATGTACACATGAAACTCAATATTTTCTAAATTAGGATACCATAGACCATAATCTATAGTGCCCTGAAAGTATCTCAATATTCTTTTTACTGCCATGAGGTGACTTTGTTTAGGTTCTGCTGCAAATATTCCAACTATGCCAACTGCATTTGAAATATCAGGTCTAGTCTGAGTAAGATATATAAGTTTACCAATCATAGACTTATACAATGTTATATCTACTGGTGGTGATTCATCTTCTTTTGTAAGCTTGCATCCAGTGATCATAGGGGTTCCTACTGACTCACGATCATCCATCTTGAATTTCTTCAGTATCTCTTTCACATATGTTGACTGATTAATAAAAATTCCTTTTTCTATCTGCTGCACATTTAGTCCCAAAAAATTATTTGATAGGACTGATCATACTCATCTCAAACTCATTTTGCATTTCTTTAGCAAATTCTACACTTATTTTGTCATTACCTCCAAAGATAATGTCATCAACAAATATAGCTACAAGTACTAAACCTTCAGATGTCTCTCTAATGAATAGATTACAATTTGCTGCTCCTTTCTTGAATCCAATATTTGTTAGATATCCATCTAGTCTCTCATACCATGTTCTAAGGGCTTGCTTAAGTCCATACAGGTCCTTCTTCAGTCTGCATACCATATCAGGTCTATTTGATAAGGTGAATCCTTCCGGATGCTCAATGTATACTTCTTTCAAATCTCCATTTAAGAATGCTAACTTGACATCCATCTGATAAACTTTGAAGTTTTTGAATGTAGCATAAGCTAGAAAAAAATTAATAGCTTCTAATCTACTCATAGGTTCAAATGTGTCTGAATAATCAATACCTTCTCTTTGCACATATCCCTTACATACTAATCTTTCTTTGTTTCTTACTACAATACCATCTTCATTCATCTTGTTTCTGAATATCCACTTTGTTCCAATCACATTCTTATCACTAGGTCTTGGGACTAGTTGCCAAGTTTCATTCTTAACAATTTGATCAAGTTCTTCTTTCATAGCATCATGCCAATTTGAATCATTACATGCATCTTCAACACTTAAGGGTTCAATCTAAGATAGTAAACATACCACTTCACTACTAGCTAAGTTCTTTTCTTGTGACCTTGTTAAGACTTTGGCACTCTAATCTCCAATGATGTCTGTCTTGGAATGATTTCTTGATGTAAACTTTGGAACTTTAGGTGATGTTGACTTATCAGCCTTAGGAGTTTCTTCTTCACTTGTCCAAGAGTCATTGAATAATACATCAATACTATCAAACATTTCTTCAATAACTGTCTCACCAGTGGAGGGTCTAGGTTATTCTTCAATCATGGGTGACTAATCATGATATCTTTCTTGAATCATAAAATTTTTATCAATCTTTACATGAGCACTTTCTATGATCTTTTTCAATCTTAAATTGAAACATCTACAAGCTTTACTTTTAGTAGAGTAACCAAGAAAAATACCTTCATCACTTCTTGCATCAAACTTTCCTACTGCTTCATCCCTCGTGATGTACCACTTGCTTCCAGAGATTATGAAGTATTTTACTATGGGAACATTACTGAACCATAGCTCATATGGTGTTTTATCAGTGCCTAGCCTCAATTGAATTCTATTGATGGTATAGACTGTTGTATTGACCACATCTCTCTAATAGGTGTGTGTAACTTTTCCTTCTATCATAATGGTGCGTGTTGTATCAAGGATGATCCTATTCCTTCTCTCTATAATTCCATTCTGCTGAGGGGTTCTAGGTGCACTTAACTACCTATTTATGCCATGTTCTTTATAGTACTCATAGAATCTGTTAGAGGTGAATTCTCCTCCTCTATCCAATCTCAAACATTTTATCTTTAGTCTAGATTCATTCTCAACCTTAGCTTTTAATATTTTGAACTTCTCAAATGCTTCTAACTTATCTTTCAAGAATGCAACCCACATCATTCTAGTATAATCATCAACAAACAAAATGAAATACCTTTCACCATAGTATGAGCTTGTTTGAGTTGGACCACATAGGTCTATATGAAGTAGATCCAACTTGTTCTCTACTAAATTCTGCTTGCTCCTGAATGAATTTCTCACATGCTTTCCCATTACACATTCCCTGCATATAGTATCAACTGGATTTTCTATGCTAGGAAGATCTCTTACTGCCTTTACATTTCTTATCTTTACTATGTTATCAAAATTGATATGACATGGTCTTTTATGCCATAACCAATTGTCATCAACTTTAGCAACAAAACAACTTGCTTCTAAATTGAGTTGAAAAACATTACCTCTTGTCTTTGAGCCTGATGTAATCATAACACCATCTTTGTTGTTAATGATGCATTTTTCATCTTTGAATTCCAAGTGATAGCCTTTCCCAAGTAACTATCCAACATTGATAAGGTTATGTTTCAAACCATCAACATAAAGAACATCATCAGTACTTATCTTTCCATCCAAAGTGATGGCTACTCTACCAACTATTGGTTTAGGAGTGTTGTCTCCAAATTTGACCATACCTCAATTGTATTTGTCCAAATGAACAAACCTACCTTTACCACCTATCATGTGATGTGAACAGCCACTGTCTATAATCTAGTTTGTCCTTATGTCAGCTTGTGAAATCAATGCAAGCTCTTGATTCTCTTTCTTATCTTCATGAGCTGTCTTATTATTCATTTTTTCTATAATATAAATGAATCCAATTTATTCTTCACTGGATTCTTCATCTAAAACTCCATCTCCAACATAGTAGCATTCCTTAGAATATGTAGGCTTGTAATCCTTTCTAAACTTTCTAGCTCTAGTAGGACACTTAGATGCAAAGTGACCAATCTTATTACATGAAAAGCACTTAAATGGTAATTGACCTTCATATTTTCCTTTTCCTTTCTTTTCTCATTTGGAAATCATAGCAATGAAATCCTCTAGAGTTTTCTCTTCATCATCATCATCAAAATTACTAGAAGTGTTTGCAGATTTCTTACCATGAACTATTGCTTTGAAGGTTGTTTCACTTTTTGGTTCTATCTTCAATCTTGAAATCTCAAAATCTGAGAGTTTTTTGATCAAGGTCTCTCTCTTGAAATTTGATTTAAGCTACATGGTCTCATCAAGGATGTTGCTCTTGCTTTCATATTCAAGAGTAAGAGTAGTCATCAACTTGTCCATACTGTCCTCCTCTAAAATTTCTCCACCATTGTTTCTGATTCCAGCAACTGCTTCATTTATCCTCTGATTATGAGCTCTGATGTTTTCTTCAGGTAGCATCTCTAATGCATTGTATCTTTTCTTTCATGTCTTTTTGCGTGCATCCTTTGCTTGGTTGTCTCCTTCAAATATGTCTTCTAGGTGCTTCCATATTTTGTGGGTTGTATCTACCTTTTTTATTTCTGAAAACTCACCATCAGATAGGGTGTTGATAAGGGCTTCTTTAGCAATAGCATTCTGATGAAACAATTCCTTTTGTCTATTAGTAGCATCATCCTATGCAAGGTCTTCTAGGGTAGGTATCTTGGCTTCTTTGATAGTCACATCAAAAACTTCAAAACCAATGCACTGCAAATGGGTCACCATCTTGTTCTTCCAATCAAGATAATTTTCTCCATCAAAATTAGGAATTTCTTTCCTAAAGTACGCCATCTGATCAACATCAAGTTGTTAAACTTTCTCTCTGAGGCACTTGGCTTTGATACCAATTGTTAGGAATAGTCCCAAGAGATAACTAAGAGGGGGGAGGGGTGAATCAGTTATCTACAAGATTCAATTCTTTATCCAATTAAGTATACTTAAACATAAAGCATAAACACAATGAAAGAACACATGAACATAACACCAATATTTTGGTTATGGGAAAACCCAAATAGGTAAAAACCCCAGTGGGAATTGACACCCACTAATCTTTTGCATTAGAGTATTATGATCCTTGTTAGAAGATCCTTAACCCTGTTAGGAGCTGCTTTACAATATATTTAGTACAATAGATTTGGTCAAGGGTTGGAACCTATTAGAATTCTTTTACAATTGTCCCTGTTAGGGGAGAGGATGCATTGTCTGAGAGCTCACTGCTCAAAGGGGCAAAGGCTACAACCTTTTGAATAATAGATACACACTATATCTAGATCTTGGTGAATTGCACTTTGACCTACTATCTAGATCAGTTCTAATGAATAGGACAAGTACTTTACTTGGTCACATAAACCTTCTTCTGATGGCTCAACACTTTGCACACTCTTCTCTGCTCTACTTAATCAACCATGAACCACACTCAGGCAATCACAAATGACTGCCTATAAATATCTTTCCTCTAAATGATACAATCAAGTCAGCCTATTAGAACCACCTTGAAATCATATTAGAGAAACCATAAAAAACTCTAATTAGCATTCTGTCAGCTCTACTATGCATGCAACACATTTTGGCACCTATTCAATAAGATAATTGTAGATGCACGCTACACACTACCGGCTCTACCAAAACAACTGGAACTTTCTTTGTAAGCTGAATTAACTCATGTGATCTTAACCAAACATCAATAACTCTCCTCTAAGATTAAATCCAAGGGCACATATCCACATGATAGGTGCAACTACATAACCAATAAAATCTTTGTCGGCTCTTCCGAAAAAACATAGGAAACTATTGCTGACAAATAGCGACTACATAACTTCACTTCTACTCATCAACAAACTATGCATCCACAACTAAAACATCACTAACATGTCTTCAACATTTATCCAAGTGCACAAGGCTTCATGACAACTATACAAACAACCATACATAGAACACTACCTATTACTTTGTCAGGAACACTGTTGACACCAGCTGCTATATAACTATCTATACTAATAGTTAACCTCTACGCCCATGATATCATGCTGATATCATGTCCATGCTACATATACTCAAATCTTACTTCATAAGACTTCTACACATGCTACTTTCCATATGTTGTCATCAATCACAAACATAGAGTCAGTTTAGCATGTTGGCAAATCTGCAACATGTATATGTGCATATATGCATGTATATATGTATATATGCATGTATATGTCTATATATATATATATATATATATATATATATATATATATATATATATATATATATATATATATATATATATATGTATATATATATATATATATATGTATATATATATATATATATATATGTATATATATATATATGTATATATATATATATATGTATATATATATATATATGTATATATATATATATGTATATATATATATATATATATGTATATATATATATATGTATCTATATGTATATATATGTATATGTATATGTATATGTATATGTGTATATATGTATGTATATGTCATATATATACACACACACACACACACATGTGTATATATGCATGTATATATGTATATATACATATATGCATTTATATAGACATGTATATATATGTATATGCATGTATATACATGTATACATGCATGTATATATATACATATGTATTTGTATATATATACATCTGTATTTGTATATATGCATGTATATATGTATGTATACATGTATATACATGCATATACATATATATACATGTATATATGTATATATATACATATATGTATGGATGTATATATATGTACATCTGTATATATATAAACATATATATATATACATATATGTATATATACAATATACATATATGTATATATATGTATATATATATATGTATATATATATATATATATACACATCTATACATGTTTACATGTCACATATACACATACATATATAATATGTCATGTATGTTTACATGTCACATATACACATACATATATAATATGACATGTATGTATACATGTACATACACATGCATATATATATGTATGTGTATGTACATGTACATGTATGTCATATAGATGTACATGTGCATATGTACATGCATGTAATATAGATGTACATGTGTACATATATATATGTATGTGTTAGAATAACTGAGAGGGGGGTGAATCAGTTATCTAGTGTCCCAAAATAAAATGTATAATCCAAAATAAATTCTTCAACTTCTGTTACTCAATAAACATAAAATACTTTCACTGTCTGTGCTTTTACCGATTATCAGTCTAAAACTTATAGTAGTTACCGATCAAATCTAACATGCAATATGCAAAGTATGATAACAAACAAATATCACAATCAACACATAACACAAGAGATTTAACGTGGAAACCCTATGAAGGGAAAAACCACCTGGGACCGGCAACCCAAAAATGTTCACTCTTCTGAAGTGAGGTCGGTGAAGACTCAACCCTGTTAAAGGTTACAAACACACTATTAGGTGTGACCTTGTTAGAGGATTTTAAACTAACAGTTATCATCCAACCAGCAGTCACTTTGGGGTTGACATGATAACCATGTTCACTCTATGAATGAAACATAAAAAGACTTTCTTAGTCCACTCAGTTAATAGATTTGACTATATACAATGGTTAAATATGTAACAATATATGATTTGCCTTGATACAACTTCAATTGTAGTTTATAGATCAATGTCCAGCTCAGACAAATCTTTCTGATCAATATATCACTTCAGATTCAACACTATATCAACTTATTATCCGTTGGTAATTACTTTTTGTAGCTCGGTAATTGTTCTGCAGTTCAATTCTCACTAACTAGTATGATCAAAATGCATGAAAACTTGTTCACACAATAATTTTGTAGTATCTTCTTCCTCCAGCATAGTTTCAACAATGAAACCAATGTCTCTTATATAGACGAGTAAATCATTTTCTTTTTGTCCATCAGATTTTTCCACTGAATCTCATTCATTGATGTTTCCACTTTAACCTTCTTTGGTTGATGTGTTAGTAACATGTTTCAATCTACTCCATTAGATCTTCCTTGAATTATGTTAGTTGTCGATCTTTATAACAAATGTTATCTGTTACCTAGATTTCATACACTTTCTAGCTCATCAATTTATCAGCTGAACTAATCATTTAATTCCTTTCTATTCTTGCTCGGTTAACAAAAAAATGCATCGATGAACACAAGCTTAGTTAACACTGTACTCCGTCAGTGTATACTAGAATGCTTCATTAACCGACAACACTGCTTTGTGTCTTTTAGCTCTATTCTTCATCATAGATGAATGGAACATAATAAAGTCAATATCATCAAGTCATAGACTCATAAACAAGTTACTCAGTGTATTCCTTATCCTCATCGAACATATACATCTTCCTCATGTAGATATTTTTGTTCTTCATCTCTTTCACCTTTCTTCAGATGTTTCGATATAGTAACTTACAAGATAAGTACTGTCAAGCTAGTTGACATCAATGACAACATAATACTGATTTAATCATCTTACATATCTAATCAACAACTCCTCAGTGATCTTTAATCATAGATTCTTCATTCAGGTTATAAATTAGTTGTAGTTCATCAATCGCTCCCTTTGGCATTGATGGCAACTCAAGTAATATGAAGTGTACCATACACATAACAAACATGTATTCTACAACTCTATGAACAAATTTTGAGCAAGCTCTCCCTAGCTTAATATATTTAATCACTATGTTACTAAACAAAATTATAAAATATAGCTTTTTCATTCTGTAGATATGATCTTTTTAGCTCTTAGGTTCCTGCTTCTGTTCTTTGTAACTAATCTTCAATGTCTTGTTTCTTTCAGATTATCTCTCGCTTAGGTAGTTCTCATTGGTGCATGTTTAACTTTTCTTTCATATTATTTATCTCTCCCTTTGACAACAATGCCAAAGAAACAAATAAATAATCAGCTCTGTAGTAGCTAAATAACTCTTTGCTATCCAATACAGTCTCTATATCTCTGTATACTGATATCCCAATCTGTTTCTATTTTTCAAACTTAATCACAACCTTGAACATTATCCAAAGTGTGAACTATGTTGCATCAATAGGTGTTATCTTCTGATAAGATTAAGCTAATGCAACATCTAGATCACATTAGTGACCAGTAGACAGGGGACAGACCCCAAGTCTAGTCCTCAAGTATTCAAATGTGTCCTTCGGTAGAGGCTTTGTAAAGATATCTGCAAGTTGTTCTTTAGATGTAACAAATTCTAACTTCACTTGCTTCTCTTGCACTTGTTCTCTTAAGTAGTGATACTTAATTGATATATGCCTTTTCTTAGAGTGCATCACTGGATTCTTTGAAATATTAATAGCACTAGTGTTGTCACAGTATATAATCACTGGGTCAGTGATTACCTCATTCATTCCTTCCAACACTTGCTTAATATATGCAATGTTTGAGCAATTAGTAGCAGTAGAAACATACTCTACTTTAGCTTTAGACTAAGAAATACAAGGTTGCTTTTTACTTGTCCAAGTTACAAGTCTTTCACCAAAAAAGAATGCTCCTCTGGTGGTGCTTTTTCTATCATCCACATTTCCATCCCAATCAGCATCAGTATAGACCTTCAGTTCAAACTTACCTTCCTTAGGATACCATAATCCATAATCCTCTATCTTTTTAAGGTATCTTAAGATTCTTTTAGTAGTAATCATGTGTGATTCTCTAGGGTTAGCAGAAAATCTAGCAACAATTCCCACAACATGTGCTATATCTGGTCTACTGTGAACTACATACATTAGCTTACCAATCATGGATCGATAAAGTGTTTGGTTTACCTCTATAGTTTCATCTTCCTTTGTCAATTTACATCTAGTAACCATCAGTGTTCCCATAGGTTTAGCATCTTCCATGCCAAATGTCTTCAAGACTTCCTTTATGTATTTAGATTGTGTGATGAATATCCCATCACTCTGTTGAATCACTTGTAGTCCTAGGAAGAATTTAATCTCTTCGAACATAGACATCTCAAACTCTTTTCTCATCTCATCAGCAAAAGATTTACATACATGATCTTGACCTCCAAAAATAATATCATCAACAAATATCTTAGCAATAATAATAGTGTCATCGGTATCACCTTTCATGTACAAATTGTTGTTCTCACTAGTTCTAACAAATCCAATACTTAACAAGTAAGTATGCAGTCTTTCATACTAGGCTCTTGATACTTGCTTCAAACCATATAAAGCTTTATGTAATCTACGTACCATGTCTTTTTTGTCTAGATCAACGAATCCTTTAGGTTGTTCTATGTAGACCTCTTCTTCAAGTATACCATTCAGAAATGCTGACTTCACATCCATTTGATAAACTTTAAATTTCTTGTGTGCAGCATATCCAAGTAGCATTCTAACTCTTTCCAATCTAGCAACAGGTGCAAATGTCTCACCATAATCAATTTCTTCTTCCTGTGCATATCCCTTGCATACTAATCTAGCTTTATTTCTTGTCACCTCACCATTTTCATTTAGTTTGTTCCTAAATATCCACTTAGTATCGATAACATTCTTATCTTTAGGTCAAGGTACTAAGGACTAGGTTGTTTTCTTCTCTATTTGTTCTATGTCCTCTTTCATTTCATTAACCCATTCTTCATTCTCTAATGCAACTTTCACATTTTTTGGTTCAAATTCACAAACTAGACATGTACCTTGTCTTGCTTTGCTTCTTGTCTACATGTTAGCTTGTATGTCTCTAATAATTTGTGTCTTGGGATGATGTCTCTTGACAAAACTAGCTAGTACTTGGTTTCTTCTTTCTTGTTCATCTTGTTCAGGTTCATGTGCTTACTCGGTAGCTCCATCTTATTCGTCAGTTTCCCTTTCTTGTTCCTCGGGGTTATTTTCCTACTGACTGGTTATCATAGGTTGTGACTTTGGTAGATAATCAAGATATTCAATGTAAGTGAATCTATAGTCTTCCGATTCCTTTCTACTTTCCTCTGTGTTATTTTCATCAAACTCATCAACACGGACATTAGTACTTTTGATTATCTTATTTGTAACCTTATTCAGACATTTATATGTTTTACTCTTAGTAGAATATCATAAGAATATTCCTTCATGACCTTTAGAATCAAATTTCCCATTTCTCTCATCTTTCAAAATAAAACATTTCTTCCAAAGATTCTAAAATAACTTACAGTAGGTTTGTGTCCAAACCATAGCTCATAGGGTGTCTGGTTGGTGTCCTTCTTTAGTTGTACTTGATTAAGCACATATACGGCTGCACTGATAGCTTCCCTCCCACATGTCTGAGAAATATTCTTTTGCAGTATTGGTGTTCTTGTACAGTCAATTATTAATCTATTCTTTCTTTCAGCAATCCCATTCTGCTAAGGTGTTCTCGGTGCAGAGACCTATCTTTTGATACCATGCTCATTACAGAAATTAGTAAATTCATCAGAGATAAATTCACCTCCTCTATCAGATCTTAAGCATTTTAATTATTTTTCAGTTTCTTTTTCTACCTTTTCCTTATACCACTTAAACATCTTAAATGCTTCAAATTTTTCTTTTAAGAACATAACTGTCATCAATCTAGTATAGTCATCAATAAAAAGAATAAAGTATCTATCACCATAATAACTCTCAGTTCTCGTAGGACCACATAGGTTGGTATGAACCAACTCAATTATCTTCTTTTTTGAGTAGTCTTTTATTTTAAAACTAGACTTAGTCATCTTATCTTTCTGACATTCATGACACATAGCATGATCAGGTTTTGACAAGTTAGACAACCCTCTAACTCTTTTCTTCTTACTAATCTTGATCATGTTATCAAAGTTCACACGGCATAACCTTTTATGCCACAACCATGCATCTTCATCCTTTATTAATAAACAAGAAGACTGATCAATATCAAGATAAAATAGATTACCTATGGATTATGTACCAGTTCTGACAAGTCTTCCTCCATCATCATTGATTTTTACATTTTTTCTCTCAAAAGCAAGTCAGTGTCCTGAATTATTCAGCTGTGCCACACTTAAAAAATTATAGTTCAGTCCATCTATCTAGTATACATTTTCACATTTTATTATATCATTAATCATCAGTGAACCTTTACCTCTTACCATATAGGGTGCATCATTTCCCATCCTAACAGATCCTCCATCGTATTCATCAAGTAGATCCAATTTCTCTACATCACTAGTCATATGATGTGTACAGCTACTGTCTATGATCCATGTATCATTTCTACTTACTTTAGAGATCATTGTTGTTTCTTCATGTTTCTCTTCTTCCTTTGAGTCATCTTTCATAGCAAAAAATACTTCTACATCATCATGAGTATCAGATTCAGATTCAATATCTCCAGCTATGTAACATACCATTTTCCCTTTGTCATAGCTATCTATATTATCTCTGTTGTTGTTTTGGTAGCCTCTTTTAACTCTTCTCCCATAGCTCCCTTCAGATTGGTCTTTGGATCTATCATCATCTTTCTTATTTGGACATATAGCAGTGATCTGGCCAACTTATTTACAATTAAAGCATGCCAAAGGTAGCTTACCTCTATACCTTCCTTTACCTTTGGGTAACCTTCTAGCCATAAGAGCTTCAAGCTCATTAAGTTCATCATCAGTATTACTATCACTATCATTATTCTTACTATTCCTGCTACTAGACTTACCAATCTTCAAAGAAGACATGGAAGCGGATTCAATAGAAGGTACAATGCTATTGTCAAAGTTATTCAATTCAAAGGTTTTAAGCTTACCAATTAGTGTGTCAAGAGTAAGGTTTGATGTAGCTCCTATTTCATAAATTGCAGAGATCCTGATTGCATAAACTGGTAGTAAAGTTCTAAGAATCTTGATTATCATTGTTTCATCATCAATAATTCCATCTGATGCTCTAATAGCATGTACTACCTCTTTTAGTCTATTTGATTATTGCACAATGTTCTCACCTTCTTTCATCTTCATATCATCAAATCAACCTCTTAGGCTTTCTTCTCTGGCTCTTTTAACATTCGAATCTCCATTGTATATTAGAGTCAATTTATCCCACATGGCTTTGGTAGTAGTGCATCCCTTAATGTCTTCAAATTCAGCATCGGTATAGGAAGGAAAAAGTTCCATCATAGTGATATTGTGTCCATGCCTATCTTTCTGTTGATCAAGGGTTTGTTGGTGTTCAAAATGGACACTTATGCTCTCAGGCTACCAATATACCCTCAGGTTGATTTTAGGATTGGTTAGTTCCAAAATGTATAAGGATCTTAGGGTAACTGGACCAACTATAGGGACAAGACTACCCTCTTCACTTCTAGCTCTGCAAAACCAAGGCAGGTGCACCTATCCCAGTGAAAACTATACTTCACACACCAAAGACTGGGTCCAAACAACAAATTGAATAGTAAGAAAGTGTTAAATGCTAACCTCACATTCATTGACTCTCCATTACTATAGGGTGTTACTACTATCAACCAAATACAATTAAAACTTGAAAAGGTGTTGATATATGAAGATGGAAAGAAGTAAACAAGAGCCAGTCAGGCATTGAACTTAGCTGAACATACTAATCCCTGATCAGTGCCATTATCCATTGGGCAGATCTCAGATACACACATTGAATATGAACCAACTATAGTCAAAGACTCATAGCCATAAATATAAACATTCCAGCCCATCCACTACTAATAAGATCCTTCTGTAGGCAAAACAAAATGAATCTATGTCCCTTCTAAAGTATATTTCACCTGATCCTAAATCAAGAACTAAAGAAAAGAAAATATGCAAAGGTAATCCTATGCAATGGATCATAAAATCCACAGCTCACAATATTGGCACCAAGGAGAGACCTGAAAGCTTGAAACATTTATATTAAGTATGATGAGGCATGTACATATTCAAAGTAGGATAGAGAATCAAACCACTTCAATAACCTGCAAAAGACTACAAGGATTTTCTATTCAACCTCATACAATGTGATCAACCCTGCTACAACCCCCTAGAACTAATCAAGATTAGAACCTCTGGACTGATTAAAATTCAAACCATAACTCTATCAAAAAACTATAAACTTATACCACTAGCCACCTTTGGAATCTCAAAGAGATTGCATGAAGCTTAGGGTGACTAGGGTTAGGGTTACAACCGCTATACCAATCAGAACTATGACAAAAATTAATTGTAGGGGAAGAACAAGAAGCCACCCAGAGAAAGAGATCTCAAACAGATCTTCAATCATGAAAATCTACAAGATCCAGTACAGAATACCAGGGGTAGCCGTGAAAACCAGTCAAATCAGCCACCTGCAAACACGTCAAGAAAAAAACCATACTTCTCCTAGTACAAAAACATCATGCCACCTACCACAGGGACCCTCAAACCAGTCTACAACAACCAGTGCCACCAAATCAATCAAAACCGGCCATTAAAACCATAAATTTTGGTACCTTCTGTCGCCTGAAACCCTTGGCAAATTTGAATTTGAACTTCAATGGTCATTTCCATGGCGCCAGCAGCAAATCGATGGTTGAAATTTGAAATCAGACCAACTTTAAATTGTGACCATCTGATCCCTTCATTTCACTGGCCTTATGACTTGTCTCTTAAAAGGGCCCCAGTCAAATTTAGAGAACTGGCGACAAAGGCTTCCGCCAGTTCGCAAAACACTTTATCTCTCCACCATTTAGTTTAGCAGTTACACGAATGCTTGTTCACTGAATCGCTAGTCAACTTGGAGCACCACCACCCTTTTTTTTTTGTGAACGAGTGAAAACACTTTGATACTTATCGGGACTTCCAAACAAAGATATCCAGACCACCAAACTGCTCAGACCCACCAATGGGTCCGCACTACGCCACATGTCATTTTATCATTCATTGCAACCACCCAGTCATGACTGACAGGACCCACAAACCTTCGGCATCTAATCGAATGGCTAGCGCAAGATCACAAGGGGATGGAATATTCCATGCAATCATGTGATAGCCACATGATCTTTCTTTACTCTACTGGTTAAAGAATTCGGCCCCACTGACAAACTACCACTGTATTACCTCGTGGACCAATCACAAACCACCAATTTTACCAATGTGTCATTAGACCCACAAAGAGATAAATCCCACCTAAAAGATCAGATGGATGGCGCATCATTTCATGTGTCAAAAAATAGCCTTAAGAACATACGATGACCATCGATGCTCTGACATGTTAGGACCCCTGTGACAGACGCACCAGCAACCAGGTCCCACTGATACATCTAGGAAAGATTTGAAATCAATGAATGATGCATGATCTCAAGCCTCTGACAAAGTCAATGAGAACTTACACCAACCATCAAATTGAGATGTTGTCAGAAGACTAGGCCCAGGAAAAAAAATAAGCCAGAACATAGGAAAAAATTAAAACTCAGGACTTAGGAAAATATTTCGGTAGGGAACTATAGGGCTTAGGAAGAAATAAAGGGGACCCCACCGACACATGAAACCTAACCACGCGACATGGTAAAGTGGGTCATTTTAATTAGCACATGTGGATTTAAAGTTTTAAGTCACCCTAAAAAGGTAATGCAACATTAGAACAGGGCCAAGGTATTTTTAATTTTTTTAGACCCAATGGCTACATTTAAAAAAAATTTGCCTTAGGGTTTGTGCCAGGGACCTAAAAATAACTACAGAGACCAGCGGAAAAGGGTTAGAGCCATGAAATTTTTTACACATGCTAACAGGGTTAAGGGACCAGGTGTCGGTTCAATGTAACCATTCTCCATCAGTTCTAGTGTAGAATTCCCAATTCCATATATGTGCAACTTCATCCAGATTTGCG
Source organism: Chamaecyparis obtusa (assembly GCA_027943335.1). Taxonomy (NCBI): domain Eukaryota; kingdom Viridiplantae; phylum Streptophyta; class Pinopsida; order Cupressales; family Cupressaceae; genus Chamaecyparis; species Chamaecyparis obtusa. The sequence continues at coordinate 150,769 of BSBK01000326.1, read as the reverse complement.
ATACTGCGAAGTTATCTTTGTTCAATCTTGGCACTTCCCTCTTATACATTTTGAGATCTTTGTGCTAGAGTCCTTAAAAATCTATTCTAAGAAACCACATCTCTGATACCAATTTTTAGAATAACTGAGAGGGGGGTGGATCAGTTATCCAGTGTCCCAAAATAAAATGTATAATCCAAAACAAATTCTTCAAAATTCTGCTACTCGGTAAACATAAAATACTTTCATTTTCTATGCTTTTACCAATTATCAATCTAAAACTTATAGTAGTTACTGATCAAATCTAACGTGCAATATGCAAAGTATGATAATAAACAAATATCACAATCAACACATAACACAAGAGATTTAACGTGGAAACCCTGTGAAGGGAAAAACCACTTGGGACTAGCAACCCAAAAATGTTCACTCTTCTGAAGTGAGGTCGGTGAAGACTCAACCCTCTTAAAGGTTACAAACACACTATTAGGTGTGACCTTGTTAGAGGATTTTAAACTAACAGATATCGTCCAATCAGTAGTCACTTTGGGGTTGATAGGATAACCATGTTCACTCTATGAATGAAACATAAAAAGACTTTCTTAGTCCACTTGGTTAAGAGATTTGACTATATACAATGGTTAAATATGTAACAATAGATGATCTTCCTTGATACAACTTCAATTGCAGTTTACAAATCAATGTCCAGCTCATACAAATATTTCTAATCAATATATCACTTTAGATTCAACACTATATCAACTTACTATCTATCGGTAATTACTCTTTGTAGTAATTGTTCTCCAATTCAATTCTCACTAACCAGTATGATCAAAATGCATGAAAACTTGTTCACACAATAATTCTATAGTATCTTCTTCCTCCGGCATAGTTTCAACAATGAAACCAATATCTCTTATATAGACGAGTTAATCATTTTCTTTTTTTCCATCAAATTTTTCCGCTTAATCTCATTCATTGATTTTTATTCTTTAACCTTCTTCAGTTGATGTGTTAGTATCATGTTTCAATCTACTCCATTAGATCTTCCTTAAATTATCCTAGCCATCGATCTTTATAACAAACCTTATCTGTTACCTAGATTTCATACACTTTCCTACTCATCAATTTATCAACTAAACTAATCATTTAATTCCTTTATGTTCTTGCTTAGTTAACAAAGAAATGCATCGATGAACACAAGCTCAGTTAACACTATGCTTGGTATACACTATACTCCATCGGTGTATACTAGAATGCTTCATTTACCGACAACACTGCTTTGTGTCTTTTAGCTCTATTCTTCATCATAGATGAATGGAACATAATAAAGTCAATATCATCAAGTCATAGACTCATAAACAAGTTACTCAGTGTATTCCTTATCCTCATCTGACATATACATCTTCCTCATGTAGATACTTATGTTCTTCATCTCTTTCACCTTTCTTCAGATGTTTGGGTATAGTAACTTACAAGATAAGTACTATCAAGCTAGTTGACATCAATGACAACATAATACTAATTTAATCATCTTACATATCTAATCAACAACTCCTCAGTTATCTTTAATCATAGATTCTTCATTTAGGTTCTAAATTAGTTTTAGTTCATCAGTATGTGTATGTACATGTACATGCATATCATATAGATGTGCATATGTATTTACGTATATATATGTACATATACAAGTACATACATGTGTCATATATATGTACATGTGTACATGTGTATGTACATATACATATACATACACGTGTCATATATATGTACATATACATGTACATACATGTCATATATATGTACATGTGCATGTATATATATGTACATGTGTATGTATATATGTATACATGTATGTACATACACACATGTACATTCATGTATCTCATATATATATGTACATGTGTAAGTATATATACATGTATGTCATATAGGTGTACATGTGTATATGTACATGCATGTAATATAGATGTACATGTGTCATACACATACATATATAAATGTATGTGTATGTACATGTACATGCATGTCATATAGATGTACATGTATGTGTACATATATATATGTACATATACATGTACATGCATGTGTCATATATATGTACATGTGTACATGTGTATTTACATATACATATACATACATGTATCATATATATGTACATATGTATATGTGTATGTACATATACATGTACATACATGTCATATATATGTACATGTGTATGTATATATATGTACATGTGTATGTATATATGTATACATGTATGTACATATATACATGTACATGCATGTATGTCATATATATATGTACATGTGTAAGTATATATACATGTATGTGTATGTACACATATAGAGGTACATACATGTCATATGTATATGTACATGTGTACATGTACATGTCATATATACATGTACAATCATGTCATATATATATGTACATGTATGTATATATAAATATATAAATATCACATATACACATACATATATATGATATGTATGTACAAATGTATATGTATATATATATATATATATGTATGTATGTATGTATGTATGTATGTATATATATATATATATATATATGTATGTATGTATGTATACATACATATATATATATATATGTATGTATATATATATATATATATATATATATATATATATATATATATATATATATATATACATACATATATATATATATACATACATATATATATATATACATACATATATATATGTATGTATGTATATATATGTGTGTGTTATATATATATATATATATATATATATATATATATATATATATATATATATATATATATATATGGTAATCGCCTGAAAATGGACAAAGACAATTGAGTACTAAATCAAAGAAAATTGAGGACAAGATCAAAGCAATTGAATCACAATGAACATTTAGCCAATCAAAATTAAAATCAAGTTCTAATTCAAGATAAATCAAAATTGAGAGCATTTTAATCAAATGAAATCAACTCAAAGTGAAATTAAATCAATTAATTGTATAGTTTTGGATTAAATCAAATTCAACCCATTCAAAGGGTACATGGCTAAACAAATGAATTTAAATCAATTAATAAATCCTAATTTCCCTCAACAACCACAAAGGGAGGAAATTCAATCAACCAATAGGATTTGAGGAAAGGTATTCACATGGATCAAACCAAATTCAATCTCAATCACTCAAAGTGAAAGAGAATCTTGTCCATTAATCTTGTCTAGTTGTCCCAAGCTTTGAGGACACAAACTTTGCATTGTCTTCAAAGGGTGGAACCAAAGACTCAACCAAGGCTTAATCATGATCAACTACACTACACCCCCTACCATTGGGAAAATCTATAAAAGGAAGACCAAAATCCTCATAATTCATAACCAAAAATCTGAGAATTGCATAGAACCTCTTGCATTTTATAGCTAGAAAGGCATTTTAAGAGCTTAATTAGCATTCAATCTGAATTAATTGTTAGCTTTAGCTTAATCTTTATCATTTCTGATTCTAGGACTGTTATTAATGGTAGCTTGCTGACAGCTTCACATTAACAATCTTAGATAGAGAGCCATAGGATGCTCAATTGATCTTTCATTTGCTAAATAGTTTCCATATTGTGGTTTATTTAGTTTCTATTTCATTTATTGTCAATACTAATCCTATGAAGGTACATTTCCTTGTACACAAAATGGTGGCCATGGTGGGGTAGGATGCTTCACTTTACTTAACACTCAGAATTATCTCATTTTTATCAAATTTGCACATGTTTAACTCTTGGGTTTCTCAGGAAACAACACTTTTGATAGATTAAATGGCACTTTTGTATGATAAAATGGCACTTTCCAGCACTATTTTGGCACTTTCATGACAAATTTGTGTGCCTTTGCGTTGATCCATGGCGGTTTCAATCCTTTTATTTTCTGTCTATCATTCTTTCAACACCTTTGCACGGATCCACAATGCATTTTCCCTGACTCTTGAGCACTTTTGTTATTCTACTGAGGGCTTCTACTGCATTTTTACTGCCTTTGATATATTCTACAATGCTTTTATTAGTTATTTGTGCGCTTTTGAATTTACTGACAGAGTTGAAACAACGCTTTTAATCAAATTAGCAACACTTTCAAGTAGTAAAATAGCACTTTTAAGAATTACAGGAGCACTTTTGCATAAATTTTTAATTTGCATAATCTGACTATGGTAAAATGATTTTCGTGACTCTGCAGGACGTCTGATCACAGAAAAGTGAAGAAACCAATAAAGTAGAATTAACCAAGAAGGGAAGGCTTTGACTAAGAAAATCAAGAAGGAGAACTTTGTTCACATCAAATCAGTTCTTAAGGATTCACAAGTGGAGGAAAATTAGGTTTATGAGAACTATCTTAAAATTGTAGAAGCATATAAAACTAAGTTTGTATCACTTAATTGGATTTTCTTACCTTAAGTCAAGTTTTTCTCAAAATTTGCAAATAAGGCCTTAGATTCAATTCAAACTTTGCTTCTTCAAATTCATTTTGGTTTCCTTCATTGTTGTTGTTTTTGTTGACTAACTTTGTTGGAGGAAAAGCACATTGGAAAGGAACTATAGCCAAGGTAAGCTTAAAATGACAAAAATAACTCAAAAATGCCCTAGCTTATGCTAGCTACAAGGAAACGTAAGCCTCAAACTAGTGAATATTTTCCCTTAAATTGTGGCATTGGTGCATTTGAAAATCTAGTAATTACAAAACAGCCTATCTTTATTTGGAAAGTTTAGCATTTAGGCCTATGCTCTTCACTTCTTCTAGTGAATCAAAATGCCAAAGGTGTTAAACTTTTTAATTAAGAAGAAAGGTTGAGGAAATCAAGCATATAAAATCAAAGCCCCTTGTTTGTAGAAGAGAGTAGAAATACTCAATTCTCTATAGTTAGTGGGTGAAGGAATTGAACATTCTTTATTGTGTTTGGGAACTTAAGGAAAAGTTAGGGATATGGTCTTCACCTTTAGGTGAACCAAATTCCCAAAAACTTGTTCTTAACTATGTTTCCTTGCTTTACATGAACATGCTAGAACATTAGTGGGCTCGCCTCCTGAGAAATTGCCTTAACGAGGCCGGTGAGAGGGAAAACCCAAAGTGGGATACCCTTGTTTTTGTTGTGAGAATCCAACCCACTATAAAATGAAATGCATACATCCTTAATGGGTTGTGTGACAAAAGGATTTTAAATTTTTGAACTTCCTCAAGTAGTCCTCACGAATTGCACAAAACTCTAATATACTGATGGTGGGAATCCCCTTAACATATTTTGGGGATCCCCTTAAGAACCATGTTTAGGAACCAAATCTTGTGCAAGGTAGGTGCTTGAAATTTCTTTCTGTGCAAAACCCATGACAACGTTCTTTCAAATCAAACATTTTGTGTTAAGTGGGTAAAAAGAGACAAGTGAATGTGTGATAGTTGTGTTTTAAATACATAAACAAGTGAGAGAGATATCCATTGAAAGTTCATCTTACATTTTTAATCTCTTCAATTTAAAATCAACAATTCTTGAATCAAGGATCACTCCAAATCAAACCCTTGTTGGATGTTGGTTTCCATGTAGTCCCACACATATAGGTTATCTTTACAAGGAGATAGCACTCTTGTTGCAAATGAAGGACAAGAGTACCAAAGTCTTTTCAAAGGTCCTAATCAAGAAGAAATTTTCCCAAACTTATTTGAGAAAAGACTTGGAGAAATAGATAGAAACTTTGCATACCATAATTATCAACAAGGAGGAAACACTCATAACATCAACAATGCCAATCATAATCCCATAGAAACACTTGAAGAAAAATTTGAGAGAGCAGCCCAAGATCAAAAATTCCTAGAGGTCATGGAGCAATTAATAGATAAGGATAGGGAGAAGTTTTTCCTAAACCTAGATCAAGCAGGAGTAAAGCTTCCCCATGATTTCCCCATAGAACAACTTAAGAAAGACCAAGAGCAAGATAACCCCATGAATTCTATGACTAGGAAAATAAAGGCCTTCCAAGAACAAATTGATACCATGAAAAAGGCGGCTAAACCTATGGCCTTTTCTATTGAAGCTTTGTGTCCTTTTCCATTTGACAAAAGCTTAGTTATGGTATCTTTTCCTTTTAATACCATTTTTCCCAAGTATGATAAATATACGGGTAAAACAGACCCACAGGATCATCTAAGGGAGTTTTGTGCCTTAAGCATTGAGTTCATGCACAATGATACATACCTAATGAGACTCTTTCCTAGGAGCTTAGGAGGTCCTTCCATGGAGTAGTTTTCAAAACTACCCCAAGGAATAGAGACCTTTGAGGAACTAGCCTCCAAGTTTGTGACCCATTAGTCTTATAACATTGAGCACAAAATCACAATGCTCAAGTTGTGTGATACCAAATAGAAATATGGAGAGACCTTCTTAGGATTCCTACAAAGGTGGAGGACCATTTTTGCAAGGTATCCATGAAGTATCCCTAAGAAAGAGAAGATGGAAATCTTCACAAAAAATTTGACCATGGAAATTAATTATAGATTACAACTCCAATGTCCCCCAACATTTGAAAAATTTATCAAAAATGGGATCAAGATTGAAGATGTATTGGTCAAGATATGTGAGATAAAATTATTTAAAGATAACAAATCCAATAACAACAACAACAATAAGTATGTGCCTAAATATGTCAATAATCAAGGGTCCAATAATTACAATGATAAATCTAAGTCATGGATAAAGTATAACAACAAAAACCTTTTGAATGATGGAGTTGTGGAGGCCCACAACTTGAAGGCAACCCCTTTCACCTTACCATATGGAGCTAATTCTTCCAATAGTGTCAATCAATCAAATAAAGCTCCATTTAATTCCAATAATTCCAATAACAATTCCAACAATAATGCTAATGGGAATAAGCCCAAACCCTTTTTCTCCACTTTTAACAAAAGAAAATTCACCTATTTAGGTGAACCTTTGGAGAATTCGTTAAGGACCTTGGTTGCCAAAAAAATTGTCACGTTACTCAATGTGAGAGAATATGAGCCTCAAGTTAAACCCAATTGGTGGAATGATTCACATCATTGTGAATACCATCGAAATAGAGTTCATCTAACCATTGAATGCGTGAGATTAGAAAACTTAATGCAAGATCTAATAGAGAATGGAACCATTAAAATTGAAGGACCTCAAAAAAATGAGGATCACACGGCCTTCAAGAATCCCTTTTTGAGCTATGAAAAGGGTGAGTCATCTAATGCTAATCAAAATCAGAAAAAAGGCAATGAGTAAGTGAACTTTTCTCATACTTATGATAACACGATAAATACTCTAAGAGAAGAGGATAATAGCATAAATGTTGTCATGATAAAGGACAAGTTAAGAGAAGCATCATCAAACATTGTCACTAGGGGGCAAGCCTCAAAAATTATTCTACCTACCAATGCTCCTAAAATTGTGTTATCAAACCAAGCTTCAACCTCATCATCAAAACAATACAACTTGGTTGATCAACTACAAAGAACTCCTGCTCAAATCTCTATTTTGGAGTTACTCAAATTGTCACCAATTCATAAAGACATTTTGGAGAAAGCCTTATTGGAAACCAATGTGCCTCTAAACTTGGAGGTAGATGAATTTCAAAATATGGTGGGACACCTCATTGCACCCCATTGCTTATCATTTTCTGAGAAAAATGACATAATCATCCTCAAAATTTTCCTTTGCACATAGAAGTCTTGATTCACAAGCATAGGGTGAAAAGAGTCCTTATAGATGGAGGAGTCAGCCTAAACATTTGTACCCTTATCCTAGTGAAAGCCCTAGGATTTTATGAGGAGGCTATTGACCCTAAGAAAAAGATAACCATAAAAGCCTATGATGATGAAGAAAGAGCTTCAAAAGGAGTCATAGTGTTACCCATAAGAGTTGGTCCCATGCAAAAAGAGATCATATTCCAAGTGTTGAATCTAAAGTTGAGTTACAATATCTTGTTAGGAAGGCCATGGATTCATGAGATGCAAGCTATTTTGTCTACTTATCATTAATGCCTAAAATTTCCTTATCTAGGGTAGGAGATAATGGTAAGTGGGGACCTAAACCCCTTCCAATATTGTAACAACGTCAAGCCTATCAATGATTCTTTAGTCCCACACAATGCAGAAGGGTCTATACCTAATCAAATGGAGTAAGGGAAAAGTTCTAAAGACATCCCATTATTGAAGGGAAAAGAAAAGATGGAAGAGGAAATTGTTACTAAAGACACACCAAAACTCACTAACCTAACTACATCAACTAAAGGAAAAGAGAAGGTTAGTGAGGATAATATTATTGAAGAATCAAAAGAAGATCATACCAAAGCTATCTAAATGTGCACTAAAGAGGCTCATTATGAAAAAATGGACCAAATGATGAAGAATTTTGATAAGAAATGCAAGATCAAGTAAAAACACATAGGTGAATACTCCTTATTTATGATGGACTTACCCTTATCAACCAAGTCCTATGGAAGACCCTCAAATCTACCCCAAAGATATAGTGATAATTTTGTGAGGGAAAGTACATCATCCACCATGGATTAAGAAGATAATGAAATACTAAACTAGTTATATAAAGATGAAGAATCAAGTGCACATGTCAAACATATTCAAAATATAACCATTCCCACACATCAATATGGGAATGGGTTTCAAATCATGCAAAAGATGGGGTACAAAGGTCAAGGACCTTTGGGCACAAAGAATGAAGGGCTCATTGAACCCATAGAAACAACATGGTGAGATACCAAGGAGAAAATAGGATTAGGGTATCTTGAAGAAGGATACACTCAAAAACATTATCCTAAACTTCATAGCCAAATATTGCAATTACAATCTCATAGTGATGAGGATTCTAATGAGTGGGAATGGGAGACATTATTTGATGAGTCATGTCATGATAAGGGTATTGATGTTAATCATACCTATACTTCTACCAAGGATAAAGGACCAATAGCATAATTAAGTTCAAATCAAGTATCTAGTTCAAACCAAGTAGTTCTAAATGATGTGCCAAGTATAGGGGTGACCCCACAATAGTGGGTTACATTTTTTCAGACATGCTGATTTTTGCTGAAATAACACATTTTTAATAAAATATGATTATTTAAGCATTGAGAGGTTTCATTTGAATTAATTAATTATAAATGGTTATCTCAAAGCCTCTTAGATAAAAAAACATTGATATAACATCTATACTCCTCATTCATACCTACAATGGAGTCTCCTTTGCACCTATTAAAATTCTGACAAGAAATAACTTTGACTTTATCTTTTGGTAGATCAAATGAATCCATTTGAGAAACCTATCTATGTATTAAGGTACTACTGAGAAAAATATTCCCAATGATTATAATGTTAATATATATTAAGTTTATTATGACTTTGTATTTTTAGTTTTACTGAATATAGATATTTAACCGTATTTCTATGTCTATGTTTGACACTAATGAAAAAATAGTAAATGAGAGAAAAACAAATCTGAAAAATATCTATGCCCTAGGTATTGAAGTTCTCTTTCTATAAAAAAAATAAAAATAAAATTGGACAAATACACAACAAGTTATAAGCTATGTAGTCAAGGTATGTAAAAATTACAGTTTAGTCAACTCCAAACATTAATAAAATAAGCAATAATCATGATAATGTCATCAAAACAATTGCATGCCCTCTATATGGATGTTACAAAACTAAACTTGAAGAAAGCACATTGATATTTATTTTAGAAAAAAAGTTATGCTCTATGAAAATAATGTAACTCTTTGAAAATGATATTTTCGACAACATAGCATTTTTTGTGGGAGAAAGGAAAAACCTTTCAAATAAATAAAAAATAAAAAATATATTTACAATCTAGACAGAAAAATGTACAAGACTCTTATTTACTTCATCTTCTGATTTCAAACCGTTTAATGACAATATACATTTGTATTTGAAAGATTTTTTCAAAATGTAGAGTTCAATGTCCATTCAAGAAAAAAGTGTAACCCACTATTGTGGGTTCACCCATAGAAATAGAAATAAATCAATGGGTAGGTGAACCCTACATACCTTCATGGAGACCTACTATGGAGGAATCAAATGTTAGGTTTAATCCACATGAATTTTATCCAACAGAAACCTTAGAGGAGTCTAGTGAGGAGGACTTTGATCCTTCTTCTTTAGAACATTTAGAAGAGGCCCATGTTATATACTTGCACGATACAATGTATGAGCCTTCTAAAAAAGTATTAGCCTTAAACCCCATTGAAATAAACCCAAGTATTGACCCATTAACCCTCATACACCCAGAATTAATTGAATGGAATTTCGTTGAACCCACTACCCTTCCAATCTTCTTGAATGACAACGTGGTGTCCCAATATCTTAACGTGGTTGAACCCTCTTCTATCAGTGAATATTAGGAAGAATTGATCAAGGGGAGCATCCAAACTTTCAATCCAAGAAAAGGGTATGTGCAAGATCATGAGGGACCAAACTATGCCCTTAAGTGGTAATGAAAAATCAGCAAATCAAGGTTAGTCAACTCGACATGAAAATTTCAACTAGCTATGAACCTAATATCAAAAAGTTGTAAGAATAGAATCTATAGAAAATTGAATGTAGTTTCTAAAATACTAGGCCTTTTTTGAGAAAAATTTAGTATGATTGGTGAAAAGTATAGATTTCAATGCAGCAGTACAAAAATTTCAGGAAAAAAATAAGAAGTAAGTGTATGTCTGACCACATTAATCATAATCAAATGAAAATATTTTATTATAAGATTTTATATATAAGTAGTAGACTCATGCCTGGATGTGACACATATTTTTTGTAATTTTATTCCAAAAAAATAATTAATTATGAATTTTTTGCTACAACATTTTTAGAATAAAAAAACTCCCATGTTTGATCACCTTAACTCATTCAAAACTTTACAAAATTCCAATTTATTTTTTTTTCCTTATAGTAGGCGAAGCATAGAATGTGACGCATTTTTTGGATTTCAAAAATGTTATACCGTCTGAAAGTTATAGTTGGTTTTCAATCAGTATATAAATCAGCACTTTAGAGGTAGCTCAATTAGAAAATAACTAATAATTACTTACCGAATTCAAAATTTGACAGTAATTATATCGATAGAAAGTTGATAATCTCTTTAAGATACCCTTTTCATTATATCAAATTTGGGTGAAAAAAAGGTCGTCTGCTACATTGTCAAAGTTTTGAACTGACATCGCCACTTTTTGGCCCCTCATGATCTTGCACATACCCAAAAATTGAAAAAAACAAAAAAAAATAAAAAAGGAGAAGAATCAAGTGTTGAAAACCACGTTGTGGCAACATTAGATCAAGAAGAAAAAAATAAAGAAATAAAAGATGTTTCCAAAGGTGAAAACCCAACTGAGGCACCTAAGGAAGGGAGTTTGGATGCTCTACCAGAATATTATGAAGAAATATCTCCAATCTTAATTGAGCCCATAGAAAAGATAAACATTGGGTCAGAAACTAAGCCGAAGATCATCCACCTAGCAGTATCCCTATCTAGTGAAGAGAGAACACAATTCATCAAGTTCTTTAAGGAAAAAAAAAATTAACTTTGCATGGTCTTATGATGATATTTTAGGATTAGACCCAAATCTGATAATGCATCATCTAAATATCAAGGAAGGAGCCAAACCTGTTAAGAAAAAGTTAAGGAAGATGCATCCACATATAGCACTACTTGTCAAAGTGGAGTTAGAAAAATTATTAAAAGTGGGATTTATAAGGGCCATTGATTATACACAATGGATCTCAAATATAGTGCCAGTATCAAAAGAAGATAAATCCATCAAAATCTGCATGAATTTTAGAGACTTAAATTTGGCATGTCCTAAAGATGACTTCCCACTTCCGAGTACAGATGTCATTGTGGACCTAATAGCAGGACACTCTATGTTTTCACTCATGGATGGATTTAGTGGATATAACCAGATAAAGATAGCACTAGAAGACCAGGATAAGACAACTTTTACATATGCATGGGGTACTTTTTGCTGGAATGTCATGCCTTTTGGTTTGAAGAATGCCGGAGCGACCTATCAATGAGTAATGACCACAATATTTCATGATATGATGCATAAGTTCATGGAGGAATATGTGGATGAAATATTAGCCAAATCTCACTCAAGAAAAGAGCACTTACCAATTTTGGTAAATGTTTTTGAAAGATTATAGCAATTCAAAGTAAGGCTTAATCCAAAAAAATGTGCATTTGGAGTCCAATCCGGCAAACTACTAGGCTTCATTGTATTTACAAAGGGAATAGAGGTGGATCCTACTAAAGTGAAAGGTTATTATGGAGATGGAAGCACCTAAAAACATTAGTCAAATGAGATCTTTACAAGGAAGGATACAATCAATCAGGAGATTTATCTCCCAATTAGCTGAAAAATGTCATAATTTCACCCAACTTTTTCATAAAGATACAACTTTTAAATGGGATGAAAAGTGTGAAGAAGCCTTTAATCTATTAAAGAAATATCTCATCAAACCGCCAATCTTGATGCCACCTATCAGAGGCAAGCCCTTAATCCTATATATTTCAGCAATGGAGAATTTATTGGGGGCACTTTTAGCACAAGAAGATGGAACGGGAAAAGAAAATGCAATTTACTAAATAAGTAGGACTCTAGTCAAATACAAGTTGAACTATACATTCATGGAAAGGGCATGCTTGGCCATAGTTTTTGCTTCACAAAAATTATGCCATTATATGCTAGACCATAAGATAAGGATCATTGCCAAAATTGATCCTTTGAAATATCTACTTAGTAAAACAACATTAAATGGAAGGCTAGCAAAGTGGGTTATGATGTTAAGTGAGTTCAAAATTAAATATGTTGATAGGAAATCAATCAAAGGGAAAGTCATTGTTGACCAGTTAGCAGAATCACCACTTCAAAATGATCATCCCATCCAAGTAAAGTTCTCAGATTTAGAGATTTTGAATGTTGAGGCAAAAACATGTCAACTCTATTTTGATGGTTCATACACTCAACATGGGTCAAGAGAAGGCATACTTCTAATCACTCCTCAATGATCTACTATTCCTAAGTCCTATAAATTTTTATTTCCATGCACCAATAATATAGCAGAATATGAAGTCTTGGTCATTGGAATCAAGTTGGCACTAGAATGGAAAGTGATAGAACTACAAGTTTATGGAGATTCACAATTAGTCATTAATTAAGTTAATGAAGAATATCAAACAAAAGATGACAAATTGGTACCCTATAAAAACATGGTGGAAATTCTTAAGAAGTACTTCATTCTTATTACATTTGAGCAAGTTCTAAGAGAAAAGAACAAAGTAGAAAATGCAATGGAAACTTTGGCTTCACTTCTACAAATGTCTAATCAGAGTGCCAGATATGAATTCCTGGTAGAAGAAGTGGATCAACCTACATTTGACCCTACCCAACCTTATACCATTTTCTTGCTAACTACAAATGAGTCAGCTTGGTATGGACCTATTTATACTTACTTAAAAGATCAAATCCTTCCCATAGACCAAACCAGGAATCAAAAGAAAATCTTCATTCACCAAGCCGCCCAATATACTATAATTTTTGAAACATTGTATCGCAAAAGTTTAGATGGAATGCTCCTTATATGTCTAGAAGAAGAGGAATAAAATGTAGCCTTACGAGAAATCCATGAGGGAATTTTTGGATCACACTCAAACGGATTAACCCTAGCTAAGAAACTTCTTAGGATAGGATATTTTTGGCCTATGATGGAGAAAGATGCTTGTAACTTTGCCAAAACTTGTAGAAAGTGTCAATTCCATGGAAACTTGATACATGTGCCTACACAAGAGCTTCATTTGATGACAACACCTTGGCCATTTTATCAATGGGGTCTAGACTTAATAGGCATGATTTATCCACCATCCTCGAATGGTCATAAATTCATTATCATGGCAACATAGTACTTTACTAAGTGGGTGGAAGCTGTACCGTTATCAACTACAATGGGAAAGTAGATATCTTTATTTATCCTCAATCACATTATTTTTAGATATGGCATACCTCATGCTATCATAATGGATAATGCCAAGAATTTCAAAAACAAAGACCTAAAGGAATTATGCACCAAGTTTCACATGATTCATCATTCTTCTTCAATCTATTACCCCCAAGGTAATGGACAAGCCAAGGCAACAAATAAAAACATTTTGAAGATATTGAAGAGAACCATGGACAATTTAGGTAGAGATTGGCACATCAAAATAAACCCAACCTTATGTGCTCATAGAACAAGTATAAGAATGCCAACAGGAGCTACACCTTTTTCCTTAGTCTTTGGAATAGAAGCAGTTTTTCCTTTGGAGGTAGAACTTCCATCTTTAAGGGCATCTCTTCATGGCTTGATAAGTGAGGAAGACTATAGGGTTGCTAGGTTGCAAGAACTAGAACTTCTAGATGAGAAACAAAAGAAAGCATTTGATCATTTGAAGGTATACCAAAATAGAATGTCAAGGAATTATAATAAGCATATCAAGTCAAGAACATTTCAAATAGGTGACCTAGTTTTTCGAGAGAATCCCAAAAATCAAGAAGAAAGGAAAATGGGAAGCAAAATGGTTAGGACCATTTATCATCATTGAAAATTTTGGGACCAGCACATAAAAATTAGTAGATTGTGATGGAGAAGAGCTACAAGAACCTATTAATAGCATACATCTAAAGAGGTTCTATACATGAGGTAGATGAAAGAGTATAAAGAGTATCAAATGGAAAGAATCATATTTATTGTATATAGTCAAAAGAGATATGGAAAATACCAAAAACATTTGAAAAGCAGAAAAGAAAAAACAAATTGAAAAGCAGAAAAGATAAAAAACAGTGGAAAATTGAGCATGAAGAAAGAAAAAACATTCATATATGATCTTCAAAAAGATGTTGTCTTGGTGAAAACCTAGAAAATAGGTGCATCGATGATATGAAAAAGAATTTAAAGAAAAAAATAAAAATACAAAAAAATCAAAAAAGAGAAAAAGTGCCTTGGTCAAAACCTAGCAAATAGGCACCTTGGTAGACAAAAAAGAGAAAAGCTTTAAAAATAGAAAAAAGAGCAAGATCTATTCAATCGGTGAAAACTAGGTAAATATGCACCATTGAAAGTCCAAGTTAGTCAAATACCTATAAGGTCACCTTGTAAATATTTCATTTGACAACATTTGTATATATTGCATAATAAAACCCCACAATTGCATTTGCAACTACCTCAAGATTTTGATCACCTAATCTGCAAATTTTTCTAAGTCCAAAAAATGAAATTATCTCAAATTGGGGACAATCTACTCAAAAGGAGAAAGGATTCATCAAAGAAAGCTTTATTCAATCATGGAATCAATTCATCAAAATTTGAAAGAGGAACACTTAATCAAATCTACATTCTAATCCAATTTGAGCCAAAATGAAAAATTTGATCCAAGATCTCACATGACCTTATCTTTATCAGGATTAAAAGTATGAAATGGATGGAACTATTATCCTAATTTTCATGTCCATGAAAATTTGGCTAAACCAATTCCCAGGTCCCTATTTTGGCCCTGCCAAGCACTCTGCAAAATTTCACGGCCTCATGTTATGTTTCCTGGCCTCTGCAAATTATTTAAGTTCCTGGTCTATAGGTCAAAAAAAAAATATTCATAAAACTAGCTATTATACCCAAAAAATTCCAAAAGGCCCTAAAAACCCTAAGCCTTTGTTCTAATTTGCAGTTACTTTCTCTCAGCCACTTAAGTCCTCTTTTCAGCATGTGCGCTTTAATCTTTTGGCCTAGTCGCCAGTTCTCCTTTTCTTTCTGGCGATTTTCTTTTCTTCCCGTGACTTAGCGAATAGAGTGATTCTCATAATTGCTGATTGTTTCCCAGTCACCGCAAAATATCCTGTGACCTGGTGAATGTTAGTATCTCTTTAGTCACATGACCGCTAGGTTCTCTGGTGGTGTTATCTTTTATTCAATGATTCTGCAAACGCCTTGTTCGTGTAATAGCCCAAAGTTTGGTGGTTAAGTACATAACAGTCAGTGATTCAGTGGGCGATTAGCTTCCCTTCAGTCATGTGGTCGCTTAAATATTTTGGTGGTCTCAGATAACTGAGGGTCCTAGTTAGTAGATCTATGGCTGGCATGTGTTCTCAAAGGTTTGTGTCAAAGCATCAGATCATGCGCTGACCGTCGATCTTGATTTTTTGTCAGAGCTTTGTTAGGTGGGTCCTTTCTTTCTAATGTGCTCACATCTGATTGGTCCACATAGTGATGAACTAGAACATGTCAGTGGGTCCTGATCCTTTTGAAGGGTTAAAGTATAGCTGGATCTCACGGTTGTCGCTACGTCACTGGGATAAGATGCACACTTTTTAAGTCAACGATTTAGTGACAACCATCTGATGTTCTTTCTGCAAATCATGGGTCTATCTGTCAGGTATGTTGACTTTCTCAAATGTAATTGGTCCACATAGCAATGACTTGGATGTCATAGTGGGACCATGTCAAAGGACCTGCAAAGATGTTAGAAAGATGAATATCGACGGTTGGCATATCTTCGCAAAGGTTTGTGTCAGAGTATGACATCTTGCACCAGTTGTCAAATTCTCCAAAGTGTTCAGACTTGTCAGTGAGTCCGGTGCCAGGTCAGGGTGAGTTGCCGAGTTCTTATTGGTTGGAATAAAGAGATATGTCAGGTGGTCCCAATGCTGCATATTGCTGAAATGCATTCTTTTGATTGGCCACTGAATGATGATGAGGATTTCTAGGTGGACTGATCTATCAGTGGGGTCCTGACTTAGAAAGCATCTACAGCTGGCATAAAAGTGGAAAGAATATTCTATAGCTATGAGATTTTGTGCCAGCCGTTATATTGGGATCTTGTTTGAGTGGGGTCTGTGTGAGACTGACTTGCCGAGGTGTGTGCCTACAAAGTGGTCAGAGTGAATGAAAGATTGCCAAGTGGCAGGTCTAGGCCCAAGTTTGATAGAGTATTTGGTGGTCCCGATGAGTTTCACATGTTCGCTCATTCACAAAATGATTTGGCGGTGCTCCAAATAACTTAGGGATTCAGTGAACACTTTGTTCACTGAATCTCTAAATAAATTGGCAAAGCTAGAAAAGATTCTGTGACTTAGAGGAAGTCTTCAGTCATGTAGTCACTGAATGACTTAAAGGAAGAAGGGCTCGAGGTGGGTCCAAATATGCTGACGTGTAGAAAGGCTCAATTTTCATTGGTCCAAACATGCTGAGATGGATTTTTGATCATTCAAGGGGTTTTATAACTATTGTTGGTTTAATCTAAGCTACTCATTTGCTGAGAAAGAAGAGACATTGACGGACACATTTTAAAATGACTGGCTAGCTGTTGGTTTTCAAAAATTTAAATATGTCTATGAGGTTTTTGCCAGTATCTGATTTGCAAACCGCAGGCAGCAAGGTAGCTCAAGGAATTTATGTCTCCAAGACATTTGTAGATAAGGGGAGATGATGAGAGAGGTCTAGGTGGTCATCTTGCATTGATTCTTGTCCCAAGAAAGTACGAACTAGTGCATTCATGGTGGAACTTTTGTGCAGGAAAGCAGATGAATCCAGGTTGCTTGTCCGTGAGTTGATGCAGTACAGGAATGGATAATCAGTGATGAATATCTGATCGGTTGAGATATTTTCAGGAGATACATTTATGATCAGAGATGATGGACTTAGGGTTTGAATATTTTATGTAAAATCTTGTAACCCTAGTTAGGTTTTTGACTCTTGCTAGCGTACAAGAGTATGTATATATTGTATTTTTGGAGCTTTTAGGAGCTCAAGAGTTGGACAATTTGTAGAAGAAATTCATACTTTCTTAAGGGTCATCTATGGTTATTTTTCTACCCTCTGGCTTATACAATTGTAAAATTCACATTGATAATACAAATATTGCAGAGGTATTTTGTGACAATGCTTCATATCCCTATACTTCCTTGTTTGGGTTGTCTCTTATTGGATCAAAGTATGTGCATGTTTTCAATGTTATTTTAGGGTTCTTGATCCCTCTTGCTTTTCTGCAATTTTGTGTGTTACTATGTTTGATCTGATTTAGATGTTCTTATGGATATACCTCATCCCCTTAACAATCTTGTCTCAATCCTACACTGAGTTGTAGAAGTGAATGTCTATTTGTAGGTCATAAGTTGTGTCTTATTCTCAGGCCCTCTTATGAAATACTTATGCAAGCCTATTCAGTAAGTTGTGACCTATTAAACCTGAGTCTTTCATTGATTTCATTCCTACATACTGAGACCCAAACCCTAGTTTTAGTGCATCACCTAGTAGGTAGTTTGATTTCAAGTCATTTCCCTTACAAGCATTCCTTCTATCCCTTTCCCTTAAAGGTTTTACTTTCATGTCTGAAGCAAATTAAGGTGATTATCCAAGAGGAACCAACCTAGAACCTAGAGGTTTCATCTCAATTAGCAAAGGTCCCACAACCTAGAGATGATTCCCATGTTATACTGACTTATCAAGACCAAGAGAGCTTGAGACAAAGGCGCAAACTTAGTGTATAACAATTTTGGCACACCTGGTGGGACAAGAAGTTATTCAAATTCAAAGATATGTTATCTCTGATATATAGATTGCATAATATAGGATTTTAGAAGTCATTCTACCAAGTATATCTAGTGACTCCACTGTTCAAAGATGAAAGGCTACCTTGTTCAAATTTTTATGAGAAAGATAGAGACTAGAGGTTCAAAGCCTACCCAATTTTTAGAGTTGACCTCAAAAGGAAGTCATAAAGGTAGGACAACTCAAAGAATATCCCCTGCAAGGAGAGTTCAATCTACACCTCCTGATAATTTAGAAAGGAGACCTTTTCCCTTTCATTCCTGAAGAAGAGGGAGATCTCTAACCAGAGATCTAGAGGAAGATTCCAATCAAGCAGCAAATACAACTCATATAGTTGTAAATCTTCAGATACCAACTCCTACAATCTACTTTTGCACCATTCAACCAAGGCAGCCCATTAGCCTTCGCTCAACATCATGATGTGCCTTTGGTGGCACTTAAGAGTATACCTGATTTCATAGGTGAAGGGCAGACAACTACTTTTGAACACATTAGAGATGTGACCACCATCTGCAGCATACACAACATTACTCAAGAAGATGTGGCCACAAAGTTGTTAGCGGCCTCTTTAAAAGGTAAGGCTCTAGAATGGTTTAGAACTCTAACTTTTGGTTCTATTACTTCTTAGGATGAGTTAGGGGATGCATTAAGTAAACATTATGAAGATAAATTACATAATTTGTCTCTAGTTGAGCATTTAACAACTATTAAGAGAGACTCTCAAGAGCAAATGATAGATTATAATAGTAGATTCCTTAAAACATGGAATAGAATCCCAGTCTCTATGAGACCATCAGCTAACCATGCTTTCCTTTACTATTTACAAAGTCTAAATGGTCAAATTTCTATCATGATCCAGTCTATGGGTGGTACTTCCTTACCTCAGGCCTTTGACATAGTTGTCAAGGCCGAAAATTGTTTAATCCAAGCCGGCATGATTGCTAGAAGGCCTCCAATGCCCATTTTTCCTAACCTTCAACCCATTGCACCATCCCAAGTACCCCCATTTACCCCTATTCCCACCATATTGGAACCTCAAGCTAGTACTATTGGCCAAGAGTTAACAACAAGCTTCTCTCAAGAGCTGCAAGAGATAAAGAATAGTCAGCAAAGTAGTCAACAAGAAATGACTAACTTGTTGTAGACCTTGACTAAAGAGGTCACAAATCTAAAGAAGCAAGGTCAAGGAATCAGACCACCATTTTAGACACAAGGCCAAGGTCCTATTTAGCAATATCAAAATCAAGGACAGCCTTATCAACAAAATAGGCCACCATACCAAGGAGGCTATCAAGGACAAAGACAAAGTTTTAATCAGAGACCATTTCAGCCATATAACCCTGCACCTCTAAACTCTACAAACCCAGTGAGGGATGTGGTTCCTAGTCAAAATAATATGGCTATGGATAATGAATGGTGTTTTCCTTGTAACCAGCCTCGTAGTCAGGCTACATGTTCAAATCGATGGATGAACCAAGCTCTAATGGTTCAAAATGCCTCATAAGCTCAATCAGAGGTTTCATCTAGTGGGTCAGTGCCTCAACAAGAATCACAAGGGAATGAGACTGCTCTCTTTAATTAGGAGGAACTAGACTTCAATGGAGTCAATGATGAGGTTACTTTTGTTGCCTTTACAAGAGAAAAAAGAAGAGCTCAAGACATGGAGAGAGTGAATTCCAACTCCAAAGCTACTACATCTATAGAGCCACTACAACAAGCTAATCCCATCACACCTAAGGAGACTCCTGTCATTGCAAGCAAAGAAGGCCAGCATTCCAAAGAGGTGGATCCCATCATGCCAAAGATACAAAAAAGAGTACACACTGTGACACCCTTTAATATTGTAGACAACATGAAGAAGGTGAATGTCACCATGTCCATGTGGGACTCTTTGACTCTCCCAGGATAGCCTGAAATCTTGAAGAAGGCCATGATAGAGGTAACAACTCCTCAACCTGCAAAAGAAGCTACAAGGCTAGTGTTGGTTAACACTGATCAAGAGAAGGAAGCTCCAAGTATTAACTCCAAGGCTAACACCATTCAAGGTAGAAACTCAAAGCCAACTCCCTTTTATGTATCTTTAATCATTGGAGATTCTTTAGTTCATAATTGTATGGTAGATAGTGGAGCTACTAGCATTGTAATGCCTAAAAAGGTAGCTAACCAATTAGGACTGAAGTATGAACCCTTCCAAAAGAAGGTGACCCAACTTGATGGATCCTCAGTCAATACTATAGGTGTGGCTAAGGATACCAGTCTGATTCTTCATGCTAGTCCTAATTTTTCCATCCTCCTTGACATATATATCATAGATCTCCCTGCCTTATTCGCCATATGCTTATCAAGGGAATTTATAGCCAAAATAGGAGGCTATCTATCTTCTGATTGGTCTCACATGATTTTTCATTAAAGGTATGGTACCAAGGTTACCATTAAATTAGAGAAATTGGTAGCGCACCATATAGAACCTTATGTTCCCAATACCATCAATGTGAACTGCCCCATATTTTACAGCAGTGACTTCCAAACCATTAATGAAGAAAACACCAAGATAGAAAATATCCCTAATATTTTCCTAGATGAAAGAGAATCAGAGCATGTTATTTGGGATGCTGGTTTGGGAAACTATTTGATACAAGAAAGTGATGTAATAGAGCCCAACCTTCTCAAGGACATTGATTCAAAAGATCAGAGCAATCAAGTTTGGTAACTATTTTTTGATGGGGCTAGAAGTGGACATGGTTCTAGTGGTGGTGCTATGCTAGTGTCCCCAAAAGGAGAAAGGTATTATACTACCTTTAGATTCAGTTTCTCCTACACTAGCAACACTATAGAGTATGAAAGTCTAGTCAATGGACTAGAATGGGCTAGAAAAAGAGGGCTTAAGGCCTTAAAAGTTTATGGTGATAGTGAGTTAGTTGTCAGCCAAGTAAGAGGGATAAGTGCAACTAAAAATGATACCATGAAAGCATACAAACATAGAGTTTGGGATGTAATTGAAGATTTCCATGCTTTCAATATTGTTGCTATCCCTCGGAAATTAAATCAAAATGCAGATAGGTTAGTTGTTGTTGGATCCCAGTATGATATTCCAAATAGCATTTCAAGAGAAATGGATCAACAACATATCAAAGTGATTGTCAGACCTTCTATTCCTGATAATGATGTCAATTGGCAAGTGTTTGACAATGATGAACAAATTTTGCAGTTCTTGTTTGAAGAAGATGTTTTTTCAAAGTGCAATCAAGATAGGCTATCTCAAAACTATGGTGATCAAGTGATACAACTCAAGTCTAATAAGATGCCTAGAGGTCTTGTCACTTTGGAGACTGTCTTCAACAAGGATGATGAAGTCAAGAAAAATAAAGCTGCCCTAGTAGTTCAACAAGAACATTGTGTTGAATTAGAGTTGGAACTAGGTAAAAGTCTACAATTTGGAAAGGTAAACACTGAATTAGAAAAAAAAGCTTATACTCAATTATTCAAAGAATTCAGTGATGTCTTTCCATGGCAATATGAGGACCTCAAAGGTTTTGATCCATCCCTTGCCCAGAACACTATTGAATTAGAACCAAATGCCAAATCAGTGAGGCAAAAGAAAAGGTCTGTTAATCCCAAGCTTGAGCCACTTATGCATAAAGAAGTACTCAAACTAATAGAAAGTGGTATCATCTACCCCATTAAGCATACTAGTTGGGTTTCCAACCTTGTTCCTGTTAGAAAGAAGAATGGGGAGCTAAGGTTATGTGTTGACTTCAGGGATCTTTGCAAGGCCTCATTAAAGGACTGCCATCCACTACCCTCTAAGGAACAAATCTTACAATGTGTCTCTGGATCTGAGAGATTTTCATTATTGGATGGCTATTCAGGATACAATCAGATCTTAGTAAATGAAGAGGATCAATATAAAACTGCATTTACAACCAAGTGGGGAACCATGGCTTATCAAAAGATGCCCTTTGGTTTGTCAAATGCAGGTGCTACATTTCAAAAGGCAATGGATATGGCCTTTAAGAGCCTAATGTACAGGTTTTTGTTGGTCTACTTGGATGACATAACTATCTATTCAAAGCATGCAGTAGATCATATCAAACATTTGAGAAATATTTTTGAAAGGTGTAGAGAATTTGGGATATCTCTTAATCCCAAGAAATGTGTATTTGCAGTTCTTGAAGGAAAATTATTGGGATATGTAGTATCCAGAGAAGGAATTACAGTGGATCCTAAGAGAATTGCAGCTATCTTAGAGCTACCCCTACCACATCATAAGAAAAGTCTTCAATCTTTCATAGGAAAGATTAATTTTGTTAGGAGGTTCTTGCCTAACATTGCAGATTCACTCAGCCTTTAATAGCCATGTTAAAGAAAAGGTCAGCTTTTAGTTGGACCAAAGAAGGGAGAGCCAATTTCTAGGCTATCAAAGAGGCCTTAACAGAAGCCCCTACTCTCCTAAACCCAAATTTCAGTAAGGATTTTATCCTTTATGCTTATGGAGATCATGATGCCATATCTACAATGTTGACTCAAGAAAATTTAGATGGATTGGAGCAGCCTATTGCTTTCTTTAGCAAAGGTCTAGAGGAGTATGAACAGAGATACTCTTTTGTAGAGAAACATGTCCTTGTTGTGGTAAAGAGCCTTAAAAATTTTAGATATCTATTGACCCACATCAAGGTACATTTAAAGGTTACTCATCCAAGTGTCAAAGAATTTTTTCTTTCCAAAGACCTTAATGAGAAAAGAGCTAGTTGGATCACCAAGGTGATGGAATATGACATAGATATTCAAACTACCAAGCTGGTTAGAGGAAGAGGTCTTTGTGAACATTTGGTAGAAGATGAAAGTTCAAAGAAATCAGAGCAAACAGATGCATCTCTAGTGGTGCATTCTATAGAAGAACAAGCCAAGGCAACAAGCCAGTTGCCTAATATGATCAATTACTTAAAGATAGGACAATGTCCTACAGGTTTGGATTTAGCCAAAAGGAGGTATTATAGATTGCAATCTATTCCTTTTGTGTTGATAGATGATGTTCTTTTTAGAAAAGGTAGCAGATGTCCTATTTGAGTTTCATGATGGACCTTCTAGAGGTGACTTTTCTCCTAGGACTACTACTTTTAAAATCATGAGGGCTGGATACTATTGGCCATCTATCTTTAAGGATAGTCATGATTATGTCAAGAAATGCATCAAGTGTGCTATGTTTGTAGGAAAAGAAAGGCTTGCAGCCTTTCCCCTACAACCAATCAAAATAGAGCAGCCCTTCATGAAGTGGGGAATAGACTTCATTGGAATGATCAATCCTCCATCCAGTGCAGGCCATAAATGGATAATTACTACAATAGATTACTTCACCAGATGGACAAAAGCAATTTCATTAAAAGAAGCCAATGAGAGTGATGTCCTAAGTTTTTATGATGATTTAATCCATAGGTTTGGCATTCTAGATTCTATAATCTCAGATAATGCCTTGGCATTCATAGGTCTTAAAGTCTCAGAGTGGGCAGTCAAGAATGGCATCTATCTAAATACTAGTTCAAATTATTATGCTCAAGGCAATGGCTTAGCAGAATCAACCAATAAGAACTTGATTAGGATAATCAAGAAGACTCTTCAAGTCAATTAGAGAGATTGGCATACAAAGCTCAAATCTGCCTTGTGGTTAGATAGAATTACCCCAAAGAAAATCATTGGTAATTCTCCTTACATGTTAGTGTATGGAAAAGAGGCTAAGTTGTCCATTTTAATTGAATTACCAGCTTTGGACTTGGCCACTCAATATACCCTATTTGATGAAGAGGATCCCTTACAAATCAAATATGCTCAATTGATGGAATTAGAAGAACTCACAGGAAAGTCAATGCAAGATATGGAATTCCATCAGATACAGACAAGGAGGAGTTTTGACAAAAGAGACAAGATCAAAAATTTCAAAGTTGGAGACATAGTCCTCAGGTGGGATGAGTTCAGGTCTAATCCTGGCAGACATACAAAGTTTGATTGATTTTGGGATGGACCATTTGTTACAACAGAGTGCAAGGGAACCAATGCTTTTCAACTTTCAACTCTGGAAGGAGATGCCCTGCCAATTTTAGTCAATGGATTCCACTTGAAGCCCTGCTTTGAGGTTAATCCCTCCCTGTAAATTTTTGTAGATATGTGTTTATTGTTTTCTTTCCCTTTTTCTAGCCTAGTTTTCCTGCTTTCCAAGAAGTGCTCATGCACAAGTTTGTCTTGCTATTCAGCTTTGTCCCTCTATCAAATTTTTGTGTTCAGAATGACCCCATGCCCAATGGATATGTCAAGGCCACTGGTTTTCCATGTCAAGCAGGCTGACATCCAGCAGAAATTGCCAAAATGTTATCCTAATTTTCATGTCCATGCAAATTTGGCTAAACCAATTCCCAGGTCCCTGTTTTGGCCTCGCTAAGCACTTTGCAAAATTTCATGACCTCATGTTATGTTTCCTAGCCTCTGCAAATTATTTAAGTTCCTGGTCTGCAGGTCAAAAAAAATAAAAATTTATAAAACTAGCCGTTATACCCAAAAAATTCCAAAAGGCCCTAAAAACCCTAAGCCTTTGTTCTAATTTGTAGTTACTTTATCTCGGCCACTTAAGTCCTCTTTTCAGCATGTGTGCTTTAATCTTTTGGCCTAGTCACTAGTTCTCCTTTTCTTTCTGGTGGTTGTCTTTTCTTCCCGCGACTTAGCGAATACAGTGATTCTCATAATTGTTGATTATTTCCCGATCACCGCAAAATATCTTGCAACCTAGCAAACCTTAGTATCTCTTTAGTTGCGTGACCGCTAGGTTCTCTGATGGTGTTATCTTTTATTTAGTGATTCTACGAATGCCTTGTTCACGTAATAGCCTAGAGTTCAGCGGTTAAGTCCATAACAGTCAGTGATTCAGCGGGCAGTTAGCTTCCCTTCAGTCATGTGGTCGCTTAAATATTTTGGCGGTCTCAGATAACCGAGGGTCCCAGTTAGCAGATCTACAACTGGCATGTGTTCTCAAAGGTTTGTGTCAGAGCATCAAATCATGCACCGACTGTCGATCTTGATTTGTTGTCAGAGCTTCGTTCGGTGGGTCCTTTCTTTCTGACGTGCTCGCATTCGATTGGTCCACATAGTGATGAACTGGAACATGTCAGTGGGTCTTGATCCTTTTGGAGGGTTGAAGTATAGTAGGATCTCATGGTTGTCACTACACCATTGGGATAAGATGCACACTTTTTAAGTCAGTGGTTTAGTGACAACCATTCGATGTTCTTTCTATAGATCATGGGTCTGTCTGTCAGGTACGCTGACTTGCTTAAATGTAATTGGTCCACATAGAAATGACTTGGATGTCATAGTGGGACCGTGTCAGAGGACCTGCAAAGATGTTAGAAAGATGAAGCTTGATGGTTGGCATATCTTTGCAAAGGTTTGTGTCAGAGTATGAGATCTTGCACCAGCCGTCAGATTTGCCAAAGTGTTCAGATTTGTCAGTGGGTCTGGTGCAAGGTCAAGGTGAGTTGCTGAGTTCTTATTGGTTGGAATAAAGAGATATGTTAGGTGGTCCCAATGCCGCATATTTCTGACATGCATTCTTTTGATTGGCCACTGAATGATGATGAGGATTTCTAGGTGGACTGATGTGTCAGTGGGGTCCTGACTTAGAAAGCATCTACAGCTGGCATAAAAGTGGAAAGAATATTCTGTAGCTATGAGATTTTGTGCTAGCCATTATATTGGGATCTTGTTTGAGTGGGGTCCATGTCAGAGGGACTTTCTGAGGTGTGTGCCTACGAAGCAACTGGAGTGAATGAAAGATTGCCAAGTGGCAGGTCTGGGCCCAGGTTTGATAGAGTATTTGGCAGTCCCAATGAGTTTCACATGTTCACTCATTCATGAAATGATTTGGTGCTGCTCCAAACAACTTAGCAATTCAGTGAACACTTTGTTCACTGAATCTCTAAATAAATTGGAAAAGCTAGAAAAGATTATGTGACGTAGAGGAAGTCTTCAATCGTGTAGTCACTAAATGACTTAAAGGAAGAAGGGCTCGAGGTGGGTCCAAATATGCTGACGTGCAGAAAGGCTCAATTTTCATTGGTCCAAACATGCTGAGATGGATTTTTGACCATTCAAGGGGTTTTATAACTATTGTCAGGTTAATCTGAGCTGCTCATTTTCCAGGAAGGAAGAGACATCGATGGACACATTTGAAAATGACCATCTAGACATTGGTTTTCAAAACTTTAAATATGTCTATGAGGTTTTTGCTAGTATCTGATTTGCAGACTGTGAGCGATGAGGTAGCTCAAGGAATTTATGTCTCCAGGACATTTTTAGTTAAGGGGAGATGATGAGAGAGGTCTAGGCGGCCATCTTGGGTTGATTCTTGTCCCAAAAAAATACCAACCAGTGCATTCTTGGGGGAACTTTTGTGTAGGAAAGCAAATGAATCCAAGTTGCTTGTCTGCGAGTTGGTGCAGTACAAGAATGGACAATCAGTGATGAATATTTGATCGGTTGAGATATTTGTAGGAGATACATTTATGATTAGAGATGACGGACTTAGGGTTTGAATATTTTATGTAAAATCTTGTAACCCTAGTTAGGTTTTTGACTCTTGCTTGCGTACAAGAGTATGTATATATTGTATTTTTGGAGCTTTTAGGAGCTCAAGAGTTGGACAATTTATAGAAGAAATTCATACTTTCTTAAGGGTCATCTGTGGTGATTTTTCTTCCCTCTGGCTTATACAATTGTAAAATTCCCATTGATAATACAAATATTGCAGAGGTGATGTAGTGCAAGGTAGGAGGATCCCTGATGGAGATGTCCTAGCCCCTAGTAAATAACCACACAATAGAATATAATAACAATACAAAGATTTAGAACCACACAATGCCAAAACTCATAATAGAATTATCATATTTTCATTCAACATGCCCGGCTGTAAGGCCTTCCGGGTTACGGCCAAATACAATTCAATTACAAGAGAAACTCCACAAGATCTCACAAGATCCAAACCAAACCCTAGCTAGCCCAGATCCACACACTGGTAGGAACCCCCAAGGAAGATCTAAACTTGTGCTCGCAAGCCCACCAAGCAATCTCCTTGTTTCCCAAGCCGTAGCTACTAGCTCTCCTCAAAACTCACTCCACATCCACCTCCTCTTCTCCCAAGTGGATGAATGAATCCTAAATACTTCCCCCACAACCCCTACTTATACCAATCTAAGCCACAGGTCAGCCCTGAAAATAAATTAAATACAAATACCGAAATTAAATGCCACAAGTCGGCCAACAACAATAATTAAATGCCCAAAATAGATGTCTTAGTAAAATCATGATATCTCCTAGCTCTGGATGAATTAGAACTTTTTCTTTGAACTGTAGGTAAAAATATAGGCCCTATTCAATCCCTGAAATTTTCAGCCTCTAACTCTTTGTGGAAAATTACTTATATGACCTGAAATAGTCACCAAATTCCTAAGCAAGGCCAAGCTCCTTCTAGGCCATGCTAAGAAACCAAGACCATTAAATACATCAAAACCAATTACCCAAGACCCAAGTAGGTTCATCCAACTCTACCAAACCCCTCACATATGAAAATAAGTCCACATGACTCCATCAAATCTCCCAAACATGCAGGATAGCCAACTACCCTGGGATACTCCTGCATCAAACTCCCCAGGTGCGAAAAGAAGTATGCCTTATACTTTGAGGCCAGATGAAATATCTGCAACCATCTTCATCTTCACCAAAGGCTTCCACTCCAATAGGGACAATATAACCAACATGCAAATCATCCAAATCTGCATCCATCTGTCAACCACTAGAATCTCAACCATCCAATCAACATGCTCACTCCCAGGAACAAACTAAACATAGTGCCTCACCAATATTCTCTATAGCGGATCACTACCAACAAAAACAATATCCTCAAACATGCAATCCATGTCACCAACATGTAAGCTCAAATCCACAATAGGAGCAACATGTAAATCCTCAACCATGTCAACCACCAATAGGTCCACATCAGGAACATACAGATCCGCAGTATCATGTATATCCTTAACCACATCAACAACTAGTGAATCGACACTAGCAACATCCATATCACCAACATATGGATCATCACCCTTAGCAACCTGATTATCCACGACCAAGTGCTCCACAATTTCCATGTCAGACTCAACCAACTGATCATGAAAACCAACCTCAATCATAGCATCAACAAGGTTAGGAAGCTCCATAGAAACATCCACAGGTTTCTCCACAGGTTCTGCATCAGCCTCCACACACTGATCAACAAAACCAACTTCCCTCTCGACCTTGCTATGCCCTCTTCTCTCTTGAACAAGTCTTCTAACTAGCCAGACAACTCACTTCCTGATCGGTAGACTCCAGCTCCATGGTTTCAAGATCTCTCGAACTCTCTTACGAAATTTATCTAGAGATGGATCACTCTCAACCATCCCTTCCTTAACTCGATTAGTGAATCTAGCTTCCAACCAAGCAAAATTCTTTGAAATATTCTTCTCCACTACATCATGGAGTTTTGCAATCATCTCAGGGTCCAATTTTCTTAGAGCCATCTTCTAAGATCTTCACAAACCCCTTGCAATGAATCGCCAACTAGATCCAACCTTCAACCAGGTCCTAGTGCAAACTGCCTCACATTCGGTGCTCTATCCACACAATCAAGAACAACCTTAACTCTGAAAAAAACTCCACCCAAGGTATTGGTGTAACTACCTCACATTCGGCACTCTGTCCACACACTCAAGAACAACTATGCTCTGATACCACTTGATGTAGTGCA
Organism: Chamaecyparis obtusa; assembly: GCA_027943335.1. Classification (NCBI taxonomy): domain Eukaryota; kingdom Viridiplantae; phylum Streptophyta; class Pinopsida; order Cupressales; family Cupressaceae; genus Chamaecyparis; species Chamaecyparis obtusa. Next base: position 121,312 of record BSBK01000326.1, on the reverse strand, counting down.
AGGCAAGAGGATCACTGATGGAGATGTCCTAGCCCCTAGCAAATAACCACACAATGCCAAAACTCATAATAGAATTATCATATTTTCATTCAACATGCCCGGCTGTAAGGCCTTCTGGGTTACGGCCAAATACAATTCAATTACAAGAGAAAATCCACAAGATCTCACAAGATCCAAACCAAACCCTAGCTATCCCAGATCCACACATTGGTAGGAACCCCCAAGGAAGATCTAAACTTGTGCTCGCAAGCCCACCAAGCAATCTCCTTATTTCCCAAGCCGCAGCTACTAGCTCTCCTCAAAACTCGCTCCACATCCACATCCTCTTCTCCCAAGTGGATGAATGAATCCTAAAGACTTCCCCCACAACCCCTACTTATACCAAGCTAAGCCATAGGTCAGCCCTAAAAATAAATTAAATACAAATACCGAAATTAAATGCCACAAGTCAGCCAACAACAACAATTAAATGCCCAAAATAGATGTCTTAGTAAAATCATGATATCTCCTAGCTCTGGATGAATTAGAACTCGTGCTTCAAATTGTAGGTAATAATATATGCCCTCTTCAATCTATGAAATTTTTAGCCTCTAACTATTTTTGGAAAATTACTTATATGACCTGAAATAGGCACCAAATTCCTAAGAATGGTCAAGCTCCTTCTAGGCCATGCTGAGAAACCAACACCATTAAATACATCAAAACCAATTACCCAAGACCCAAGTAGGTTTATCCAACTCTAACAAACCCCTCACATATGAAAATAAGTCCACACAACTCCATCAAATCTCCCAAACATGCAAGATAGCCAACTACCCTGGGATGCTCCTGCATCAAGAGGTATTTTGTGACAATCCTTCATGTCCCTATACTTCCTTGTTTGGGTTGTCTCTTATTGGATCAAAGTATGTGCACTTTCTCAATGTTATTTTAGGGTTCCTGATCCCTCTTACTTTTCTACGATTTTGTGTGTTACTATGTTTGATCTGATTTAGATGTTCTTGTGGATATACCTCAGCCCCTTAACAGTCTTGTCTCAATCCTACATCGAGTTGTAGAAGTGAATGTTTGTTTGCAGGTCATAAGTTGTGTCTTATTCTTAGGCCCTCTTATGAAATACTTATGCAAGCCTATTCAGTAAGTTGTGACCTATTAGACCTGAGCCTTTCATTGATTTTGTTCCTACATACTGAGACCCAAACCCTAGTTTCAGTGCATCACCTAGTAGGTAGTTTTCTTTCAAGTCATTTCCCTTACAAGCATTCCTTCTATCCCTTTCCCTTAAAGGTTTTACTTTCATGTCTGAAGCAAATTAAGGTGATTATCCAAGAGGAAGCAGCCTAGAACCTAGAGGTTTCATCTCAGTTAGCAAAGGTCCCACAACCTAGAGATGACTCCCATGTTATACTGAGTTATCAAGACCAAGAGAGCTTGAGACAAAGTCGCAAACTTAGTGTATAATAGGAACTACACTTGAAATATGGATTTTAAAAACATTGCAAGAAAGTTTTCTAAGTGTTGACTCAATTGATGAAATCATGTCTTTCTAGCGAATCGATGAAAGTTTTAGACTAGACACGCTATGATGAAAGGATGATATTTTTCTTGATTTCTGAATGACTATCTTAAAATCAAAGTTTTAAATCATGTATTATTTGTCTAAGGACATGATCATCAAAGAATCATCAAGGACTTGTACATAGGATAAAACTGAGATTTTTTCTTGTTTATGCAAAAGGATACCTTCGCTATTTTGATCTTCAATATCATAATACCAACATCCACTTGCCACATAGAATCTGACAAAATCGGTATTCACACTCTCATGATTGGCTTCAATCAGTGATAGTCGTACCAAAGAGAGATGGGAAAGCAAAGAAAGAGGTGCAAAAAGTATTCATATCATCATAGTTGAACTAGTGATGATTGTACTAAAACAAGATCCAAAACCACTCAATGATGATTATAAGCTCCAAATTTTGAATAATGATAGTGAGTTGCATACATCTTAGATTAAGTGCATTGTATATTATTTTTCCTTTCTTATCTTAAATGGAAAGAGGAAAATAAAAAGGGGGTGTACTCAAATCAAAAATCAAAGGATTATCAAAAACAACTATATAAGATTGAGTGTGTTGGAAATCAAAAACAAAGTACATCTCATTAGCTCACTTGCATTGATTAAGGTCATTTTTAAGTTAGATTAAGTCATCTTCATTAAACATTGCATTCATTTAAATGTGTCCAACATTTGAATCATTAATTTGCATTATCATTAAATAACATCCATTTAGATTGCATTAAGTTCATTATTATCTTTAGATTGCATTCATCTCATTTAAAGTGCATTATTAAATATCAATTCACTAAGTGCATTGCATTAAGTTAGTTAATCATTTTTTGCATATGTTAGGATCATTCAACATCAAATGAATATCATCCATGATAGAATCATTCATATTGCATATATCATTATTCATTAAAAGATCATGATCATGGCATTATTACATAGATCCATCACATTTTCATATCAAAAGAAACACATCCATTAGATCATTAATCATTATCCATCTAACATCATTTATGTATCCATTGCATACATTCATCAATATCATTAATCATTAAGATAACATTGCATTCATCTATTCTATGTCATACATAAGACAATCATTTAAAGCATCATTAGGACATATGCATACATTTGAAAAATTGCATTCTAAAAAGCATAAAACAAAGCATATAGGAAATAGAATCATATAGATCTACATATCATGTAAAACACCTGAAAAAGAGATCCAACACATAATGATATCATATATAGTGAAATATATCAAAGAGAATATCAGAGTCCATGGTACCATCATCATGAAATCAACAAGATATCAAAGTCTAAATGAATGATCATCAAAGCAATATCCAAATATCAATGCTCATCAACTATCAAAGTATCAACATAAGCAAGATCAATCGATCAAAAATGATACAACAAGAGTTCAATGTCTCAATCATAATAGCATAAAGGAGATCATATATCATCAAAGTGCAAATGAAACAACTAAAATATCTCAGGAAATATATCAACTGATAAAGTCACCAGCACCATCAGTACCATCAGGACCATCAGGACTAGGAGCACTATTTGGAGGCTGACTAGAAATATCTTGTAAACTATGCTGACTCATAGTATCCATAAAAGTTTGCATCATCGAGATCAACTAGGAAACCTACTATTGTACTGCCAAAATCTGAGTCTACAAGGATGCAACATCTGATGCTAATGCTGGGGTAGGAGTTTGTGTCACAAAAGACTAAGGAGGAGGAATAAAAGTAGATGGCATAGAAGAAGATGGATCACCCAAAGATGGAACAAAATGAGAAGACAATGGATGTGAAGAAGATGAAGGCATAGAAGCTGAAAAAGAAGCTGAAGCAGAAGAAGTTTCCTAAACCTACGGAACAATTAGAGGAACAACTTGCTGAGTAGGAGGACCATGTTCCTGATCAAGTAATACCTATGCAATATCTGCATCAACCTCCCTATGACACCTGACCCTAGGCCTATTTTTTGGATCTCTAGCAAACTGATGCAATACTCTATCAACATGTCGACCCCTCACTTGATCCACACCCCTAGGAGGAATCAGAGTAGCAACAATCACTAGAATATTAACTCTACCTGTTATAGCTCCTTGACGACCTTGTCATCCATGCCATCCCCTAATCCTACCACTGCCACCTTTTTCATCATCTCCATCATCACCATTGTCACCACCATCTCCACCAGCACCATCACCATCTCTACCACCATCGTCATCCCCATCTAATAACTCATCAATAGTGGGAATCCTCTTGGCAGGATCTGTGAATTTGGGAAAAGGGTATCAATGTAACCAAGCACCATAATCATCTGTAATACATGCATCTGCAATCTTCCCTCTCATAGACCAAGGAAGATATAAAAGGTCTTGACTCTCCATCATAGTGGTGCCAAAATAAACATAGGGGCCCCATAATGATCTCTCCACCTGTACATAGGTATACATTGCCACTGCCTATGACATACACTATCTGCACCCATACTGATACAAAACTCTACAAAAGTAGAGTCTCTATATAAAAAATGTAGAATGTTTGATCATCCAGTGAGGACAAAACATATAGGATACCTCGATGTCATCCTCCGGCCAAGCCTCACAACCGAGATAGGGCCTCCAAACAACTATATCCATATCATCAATTCTGCATCGCCAATAATCCATCTTACCCATATGGGTCTAGATAATGATACCATCATACATCCAAGAAAAAGGCCAACCTGGCTAATGATCTCATGCTATAACAGGATGTGTCACTCAGATATGCTCCTAGGTCCAAAGCTATAACAAGATAGCTCCAACAGTCAAAGTAGTAGAATGTCTATACACAACTGTGTGTAACTCATGGTATAACTAAGCTAACACACAGGAACCCCAATCAAACTGACAAGGATCTACCATCAAATCCTCCAGAATGGGACCCTAGCCAATAGAAAATCCATGCCCATGTCTATCAAGAAGAAGAAAACCTCTAATCAACATACCAAGAACAGCTAGTAAAATAGGGAACAAAGCAAATTGAGCCCACTGGATGTGAGCATCACCAATAGTAGGGTCTCCAAAGACTTTTCAATAGGCTAACCCATCATAAATAGAATCATAATAGACAACCTCTCCCTATGTAGGCAACCATAGAATACAATATATGTCCTCTGGAGTAATCGTCATCTCTCCCATGGGAAGATGAAATGTATTATGGTCTAAGTGCGAATGCTCATCCATAGCAATTATAAGGCCTCGATTCACTTGGAATTGAGGAAGATAGAGGAGGAAAAACAAGCCACAAAGATTAATGTGTCGATGATCCACCGCACTCAAATCAGCGATCATACCCCACGATAATGGATAAGCTCCATGGATATGTAATGACCCAAGCTCAGTCTACAAAAAAAAAAGGGCAAGTGCAATTACATCAGAATGAAAATCACTAATTAATTGGACCATCTTAAGTCAATCAAAATTTATCAAAAACCTATCAAACCACAATCAAATTTCATGTTTCTACTCAGAAAGTACAAAAATTTTATCATCACCCATCATCTGAATCTAGATTGACGAACGATATTCCAACTATAACTGACTCATACTGACCTATCACAACTTGTTAAGGACATCAAGTTTGGGAACTTAATCTATCAACTGATTGATGACGATGGATAAATTTCAAAGTGGACTTAACAAAATTGGAAAAAAATTTGTTGAGTGAAAGTGCTAGTTTAGGTTGCAAAAGCGTAAAAATGTGAAAGCGCTGCTTAAATTTGTAAAAGCGGCAAAAAAGTGAAAGCACTCTATAAAATAGCGAAAGCATTGTTTAAAATGGTAAAAGTGGAAATAAGAGTAAAAGCATACCAAATGAATGTAAAAGAGAAAAAGGGAAAAAGTTTGGCGAGAAAAAGTGCACAACTGGATCACGGAAGTGCCCTTTAACATTGCAAAAGCACAACTTTGAGGGAAAAAGTGCCATTTAATTGGGCAAAAGCACGCATTGAATTAAAAAAGAGAAAAAAATGGTACTTTTCCAAGAAAATTTTGAAAAAATTGAAATTAAATGCATAAATAAAAAAAGTGAAGAAGTATAAGCACTCACCAAAGGTCCAGAGCCAGGAAGATGCTAATATTGATGGTATTTCTTGAACTGATGCTTGTGGATAGGGACAGACATCATAAAAATATCAAAGAAGTCAAAGAGGAAAAGTGAAAAAGTGAAGGTGAAAATGAATAGTGAAAAAGAAATTTTAACCCCTTTATATAGCTATTTGACCTAAAACAGAGGTAACTTTGACCAAAGAGAGGACTTTTTTTATTAAAATTGACCCAAGAACATGAATTTATCATCAAATCAGCCAAAATAGGGGCATTTGTAATCAAACAAATGAAAATCAATATTGAAAATGAAAATAAAATTCATTATAAAAATTGAACTAAATCAATGTAAAATAACATAAAACATCAACATATTCAATCATCGATCCAATTTTATTTCATTTTCGAGGGGGCATACCATCAGATAATCAACATCAATAGCATCATCATCGAAATAGGAGATCGATCATCAAATCAAAGAGAAATCTTTTATCATAAAATTTTTGTAAATCATTTGAATGGGGCATCGCATCGAAATCAATCATTAAATCAGGTATCTCATCAGCATCTTTCCTCAAAATCAAACATCATATCAATGATCTATCATTAGAAACAATCATCAGAACTGCATCAAGGGTATTAAATCAATCAAAATCTACATCAATCTCATATCAGATATCAAGAATTGACCATCGAATAACATCAAATGAACATCAAAGATCGACCATTAATGAATCAGGATCTATCATCAAGCAAAATTAGAGTATTCTTTGAATCGACATGGTTTGCATGTCAATTCAAAGAGGGGCATTTGTAATCACCTGAAAATGGACAAAGACAATTGAGTACTAAATTAATGAAAATCGAGGACAAGATCAAAGCAATTGAATCACAATGAACATTTAGCCAATCAAAATTAAAATCAAGCTCTAATTCAAGATAAATCAAAATTGAGAATATTTTAATCAAATCAAATCAAATCAAAGTGCAATTAAATCAATTAATTGTATAGTTTTGGATTAAATCAAATTTAACCCATTCAAGGGGTACATGGCTAAACAAATGAATTTAAATCAACTAATAAATCCTAATTTCCCTCAACAACCACAAAGGGAGGAAATCAAATCAACCAATAGGATTTGAGGAAAGGTATTCACATGGATCAAGCCAAATTCAATCTCAATCACTCAAAGTGAAAGAGAATCTTCTCCATTGATCTTGTCTACTTGTCCCAAGCTTTGAGGACACAAACATTGCATTATCTTTAAAGGGTGGAACCAAAGACTCAACCAAGGCTTAATCATGATCAACTACACTACACCCCCTACCATTGGGAAAATTTATAAAAGGAAGACCAAAATCCTCATAATTCATAACCACAAATCTGAGAATTACATATAACCTCTTGCATTTAATAGCTAGAAAGGCATTTTAAGAGCTTAACTAGCATTCAATTTGAATTAATTGTTAGCTTTAGCTTAATCTTTATCATTTCTCATTCTAGGACTGTCATTAATGGTAGCTTTATAAGAGCTTCACATTAACACTCTTTGATAGAGAGCCATAGGATGCTCAATTGATCTTTCATTTGCTAAATAGTTTCTATATTGTGGTTTATTTAGTTTCTATTTCATTTATTATTAATACTAATCCTATGAAGGTACATTTCCTTATACATAGGTATGTACATATACATGTGTACATACATGTCATATATATGTACATGTGTATGTACATATACATCCGTACATACATACATGTCATATATATATGTACATGTGTATGTATATATGTATGTGTATGTACATATACTTATGCAATCAAGGATGGTGGCTCCAATGAAGGACAGTCCAAACCTTATAGCCAAAAGAATTACACAGTGGATTACTCAACAATGCAACACCAGGTAATTGTCTAATGCTGATTTTCATTAACATGCCCAGCTGTAAGGCCTTCCAGGTTAGGGCCAATTACAATCAGAAAACAATTCTATAAGATCCACAATCAGATCCAATACAATCTCAACTAGTTCAGCTCTGAAGACAATTAGAAGATGATGGAAACCCTAAGGAATATCTAAACTTGATCTTGCAAGCCTCCAAGAAATCTCCTTGTCTCCAAGTATGAAAACTCCTAGCTCTGCTACAAAGGACTATCATATTACAATTTGATCTACAAGAACATCAAGAAATTTTCCAAAACTTCTCTCTCAAGCTTCGCATCTGAATTCTAGATCTACTAAGTCTCCAAGTTCTGATCTCCCAAAATCTCTTGCTAAAACATCTACCCAAGCCCTCCTTAAATACTAATCATCAGCCACAAGTCGGTTGGTTGAAACCCTTAACTCCACAAAACAATAATTAAATGCCATACAAGTGTTGGATACAATTGTCTGAAGGAGATTGTTGGAATGATTATTTGTTGTCTTTGATGTCACACAAATGTCATATCAATTGTCAGCTCAGTCGGTCAGCAAAGTAGTTTCCAGTGTCTACCGAGACCTCTCGAGTGTCAAAAGAAAAGTATGGTAGAAAATAGTGTTCACCAAGCTTCCTCAGTTATCGAAGGAAAGTTAGTGTCTACCAAGTTCACTTGGTCTCCAAAGGATGTTGAAGAATTCATAGTACTTACCGAGTTCTCTCGGTCACCAAAGGAAATCTTTTTCGGATTAATGTTTACCCAGCAAGGTCGGCCCAGTAAAGGATTTTGTCAATTTGAGAAATAAAGTTGGTTTATTCCAGCCGACTGTTGTAATGATTAGTAATGTTTTGTAATAATTATTAGTGCCGACTTGACAATCTGAATGGTATATATATAGAAGGTCAAGTTGTGAATTATGAGGATGCAAGTGAAAAAAAAGGAAGAATAGTATGAGCAAATTTTGAAGGATGATTAGATATCCTTGAAGAGCAGTAGAGATATATTTGATCAGGAAGGATCTAGTGAAGTAGAACAGAGATCTATAATTAGCAATTCAGTTGCATCACTATTCAGGTCACTTCATTGTTAATTTCTTACCATTGTAGCAGTGATTTCAAAATCTCCTAACTGAGTTGGTTTAACAGCCATTTTGTAAATCCTCTAACAAGGTGACAGTTCTATTGAATTGTTTCAAGACCTCTTACAAGGCCACTCCTACTAGGGTGATTAAATCCTCTAACAAGGTCACACCTAACAATGTGTTTTGTAACCTTTTACCGGGTTGGCTCCTAATAGGGCATCACTTCAGAAGAGTGAAAATTAGTAACTAGTTACATTGGTGGTTTTTCCCATATTGGGTTTCCATGTTAAATCTGGTGTCTCTTGTGTTCATGGTATTTTCTTTATTCATTCATGTTAATCACTGATGAATGCTTAAGAACAATTATAATTAACACTCTCTACAATTACCGAGTTTCAGCATTTCTCTATATGTCAGCAGTAAATAATTTAATAGGACATCTAAGGGATCAATGGTAATATTTTGTGGTTAACTGATTCACCCCCCCCCCCCCCCCCCTCTTAGTTACTACATCCATATTTCCAACAATTGGTATCAGAGCTTTTGGTGCTTGCAGGAAAGGTTTTAAGGACCCAAGCTAAAGATCAGGATGTCTTACAAGAGAGAAATTCCAAGGCTTAACAGAGATAGCTTTTCAGTATGGCAAGGTCTCATGAGACTTCATCTGGCTTCCATTGGTGATTCAAGATGCAAATATATTGATCAAGAATATACTGTTCCCACTGGCACATTAACTGTTGAAGACATTGCAGAGAAAAAGAACCATAACACCATGATGATAGATATTTCATCAGCCCTTAGCTATGAAGAATTTGATGAGATCATAGACTGCACAACTACCTATGAAATGTGGAACAAGCTGAAGAAAATTTATGGTGGTGATGACAATGTGAAAAGAGCCAAAGCAGAAAGCCTAAGAGGACAATTTGATTAGATGAAGATGAAAGAATATGAAAACATTGCAAAATCTGTTGAAAGGATCAAGGTGAGTGTTAGTGCAATTAGAGCTTCTGGAGGAAAAATTGATGATGAAACTATTATAAGTAAGGTTCTTAAAACATTGCTTCCTATCTATGCAATAAGCTTATCTGCTATTCAAGAAAGAAGATGTGAACAAAATCACAATATAACTTTGGATGCCTTAGTGGGAAGATTGACAGCTTTTGAATTGGACAACTCTGATAACTATGTTCCAACTTCAAAAAATATTGAATCAGCATTTGAGGCCAAACTCTCACTTAAGAAGGGCAAGAAAATCCAGTCAGAAAGTGAAGAAGAATCAGAGGAAAGTTCAGACAGTGATCTTGAAGTTATTGAAGCATTACTTGCAAAGAAATATACTAGAGGCAGAGGTAAATACAAAGGTAAAACTCCCTTAATCTATTTTTCATGTGAAGAAATTGGTCATATTGCAGCTAGGTGCCCAAAAAAATAAAGCAAAGATGAGAAGAAAGGTCACAAGTACAATGGCAAGAAGAATTTCAAGTCATTCAAGGATAAAGGTAAGAAAACATATTTTTTGGCTAAGGATTCTGATGATAGTGAAGAAGAAATTGTCTTCATTGCTATAAAAGATGAATCTGGTGATGATGAAGATGAGATGGCACTTATCTCTCATATAAGAAAAAATGATACATGGATTATAGACAGTGGATGCTCACATCATATGACTGGTGACAAAACTAAGTTTGAACATTTTGAAGACTATGATGGTGGTAGTGTAAGGTTTGGAAACAATGAACCTTGTTGTATAAAAGGAAGAGGATGAATTTCATTAACCAAAGAACTTATATGTGATAATGCATATTGAGTTGAAGGACTAAAACATAATCTTCTAAGTGTAGCACAGCTAATCAATAGTGGACTCGAGGTTGAATTCATGAATGGAAAAGCAAGACTACTGGATGACAAAGGAAAACTGATTGGTTCAGGCAAACTAACCAAAGGTAACCTATTTTATCTTGATCTCAGTGAATGCTCATGTTTTATTGCTCAAATTGAAGAAAGTTGGTTATGGCACAAAAGGTTATGCCATCTAAATTTTTATAATATGGTGAAAATAAGCAAATTCAAGAAAGTAAGAGGTATTCCTACTTTGAAGAAACCTGATATTGGTCTATGCAAGAATTGTCAGATTGGTAAAATGGGAAAGACTAGCTTTAAAAGTAAAAACTATCAGTCTGAAGATATTTTGGATATTGTGCATATTGACTTATGTGGACCTATTGGAATTGAAATCTATATTGGAGAAAAATTCTTTATTCTCTTTGTTGATGATTACTCTAGAATGATGATTGTTATGTATTTAAGAGAAAAGTCAGAAGCATTTGAGAAATTCAAATGGTATTTGGCAAGAGTAGAAAAGGAAATAGGAAAAAGAATGAAGTGCTTGAGATCAGATAGAGGTGGTGAATTCATCTCCCATGAATTCAATAATTTATGCATTGAAAGAGGAATCAAAAGATAGGTATCAGCTCCAAGAACTCCTGAGCAGAATGGAATAGCTGAAAGGAGGAATATATCTATCATGGATTGTGCAAGGACTCTAATGATTGAAAAGAACATTGCTATGAAATACTGGAAGGAAGCTATTAGCACTGCTGTTCATACCTTGAACTAAGTATAGTTGAGGAAAGACACATTCAAAACTCCTTATGAGTTATGGTATGGCTATAAACCCAATGTAAGTTACCTAAAAGCATTTGGTAGTAAATGTTACATCTTGAAAGAATCTAGAAAAGGTAAACTCGATGCAAAAGGTGATGAAGGAATATTTTTGGGATATTCTTGCAAAAGTAAGGCATATAAATGTCTAAATTTGTCTACTCATAAAATCATAGAAAGTGCACATGTGAAAGTAGATGAGTTTGCAAAAAAGACTAAAGAAGAAAGCAAAAGGGAACCAGAGGATTACAGAAGATTTGTTTACATTGAACTTGCTACATTGCCAGACACATCTGTCAATAAGGAGACTACATCAACTGAGCCCAGTATAGTAACCGAGTCACAAGAAGAAGTTTAGACCGAGTCACAAGAAACCGAGTCTCAGCCTAAAGCTTCCAAGCAAATATCTACCGAGCCCAAGAAAATTGAACCTGAAGATGAAATTCAAGAAGATGACAATGTAACTCATTCAAGAAGAAAGGAACCTATATTGGCCAAGTATGTCAGGAAGCATCATACACTAGATTAGATTATTGGAAACAAATCAGATGGCACTATGACAAGAAGTAAACTAAAAGGTACATGTTTACTTGCTGATTTTGAACCTAAAATGTCAAAGATGCATTGGAAAATGAAAGTTGGATTGAGGCTATGAATGAAGAAATAGAGAAAATAGAGAAAAATAAGACATGGACTCTTGTACCTAGGCCTAAAGATAAAAATGTAATTGGGACAAAATGGGTATTTAGAAATAAGTTGAATGAAGATGGTCAAGTATCAAGAAACAAAGCAAGATTGGTATGTAAAGGATATTCTCAAGAAGAAGGTATAGATTATGGAGAGACTTTTTCTCCAGTTGCAAGATTAGAAGGTGTAAGGACTCTACTTGCATATGCAGCACATAAAGGATTTAAGGTATATCAGATGGATATAAAATCTGCATTTCTCAATGGTATTCTTGATGAAGAAGTCTACATTGAGCAACCTGAAGGTTTTATGGATCCAGAAAAAAGGGATATGGTCTGCAAGTTACACAAAGCACTGTATGGTCTGAAACAAGCCCCTATAACATGGTATGAAAAATTACATAACTATCTAACTCAGATTGGTTTCAAAAGAGCTAATGACAATAGTAATTTATACATCAAAGAAGGACCAGATAACAAAATTGTTTTGGCAAAAATATTTGTGGATGATACTGTGTTTATAGGGAATGATGATTAGTGCAAAGAATTTTTAGAGCAAATGAACAAAGAATTTGAAATGTCTATGTTTGGTTAGATAAAATTCTTTGTTGGACTTCAAATTCAGTAGAGCAAGAATGGTATCTACATTACTTAGTCTAAATACATCAAGGAAATACTTAAGAAGTTTGGTATGGAAGATTCAAAACCAGTTGGTACACCCATGTGTACTGGACTGAAGCTTACCAAAGATGATGATTCAAAAGAAGTAGATTAGACCTTATACAGATCAATGATTGGAAAATTACAGTATGTAGTACATACAAGGCCTGATATTGCCTTAGCAGTTGGTATAGTAGCAAGATTCTCAAAAAAATCTAGAGAAAATCACATGATGGCAATCAAAAGAATCTTGAGGTACTTAAGAGGAACTGAAGATTATGGCTTGTGGTATAAATTTGGAGGCAATCTGGACTTAAAAGTGTTTACTGATGCTAATTGGGCAGGAAACATTAATGACAAAAAGAGTACAAGTGGTGGAGCATTTTTTCTTGGCAAAAGGTTAGTATCTTGGACCAGTAAAAAGCAAAATTGTACATCCCAATCCACAGCAGAAGAAGAATACATTACTGTTGCAGTAAACTGCTCTAATATTGTTTGGTTCAAATAGTTATTAGAAGGCATGAAAGTTGAGATCAAAGAACCAGTTGTTATGTTCTGTGATAATACAAGTGCAATAAATATTTCAAAGAATCCAGTAATGCATTCCAAAACCAAACACATTGCTATAAAATATCACTTTGTTAGAGAATTGGTGCAGGACAAGGAAATCAGATTGGAATATGTTCATACAAAAGAACAAATTGTAGATATCTTCACCAAGCCACTACCTAAGGATGCATTCTTGTATCTAAGAGGTAAGTTAGGGGTCATTCCCCTATCTGAGGCTCACTAAATTGAGTTTTAGTAATGCATCAACCAGAGCATGTTGAAGATCAGTCAGTTGATGCAGCATAGTCAAGGAATCATTGCATATGAATTAGTACTTAAGGTACATTGGTATTCATCGAAAATGTGTTATCTTTGGCATGTGTTGTCAAAGAGGGAGAGTTTGTTGTCATTTCATGAAATTTCTAAGAAAGAGAATTTAAAAAAAGAAAAAGAAAAGAGGGAGATTTTTCAATCAGAGAGAGAAGTTTGCTGACAGAGGGAGATAAGAATCAGAATGAAGCTAAAGATATGTTCCTTATTCTATGTTTGCTGTGAAATTTCATTGTGCTATGACATATTGTGTTGCCATCAATGCCAAAGAGGGAGATTGTTGGATACAATTGTCTGAAGGAGATTGTTGGAATGATTATGTGGTCTTTGATGTCACACAAATGTCATATCAATTGTTAGCTTAGTCAGTCAGCAAAGCAGTTCCCAGTGTCTACCGAGCTCAGTCAGTCAGCAAAGCAGTTCCCAGTGTCTACCGAGACCTCTCAGGTGTCAAAAGAAAAGTATGGCAGAAAATAGTGTTAACCGAGCTTCCTCGGTTATCGAAGGAAAGTTAGTGTCTACTGAGTTCACTCGGTCTCCAAAGGATGTTGAAGAATTCGCAGTACTTACTGAGTTCTCTTGGTCACCAAAGGAAATCTTTTTCAGATTAATGTTTACCGAGCAAGGTCAGCCCAGTAAAAGATTTTGTCAACTTGAGAAATAAAGTTGGTTTATTCCAGCTGACTGTTGTAATGATTAGTAATGTTTTGTAATAATTATTAGTGCCGACTTAACAATCTGAATGGTATATATATAGAAGGTCAAGTTGTGAATTATGAGGATGCAAGTGAAAAAAAAGGAAGAATAGTATGAGCGAATTTTGAAGGATGATTAGATATCCTTGAAGAGCAGCAGAGATATATTTGATTAGGAAGGATCTAGTGAAGCAGAATAGAGATCTATAATCAGCAATTCAGTTGCATCACTATTCAGGTCACTTCATTATTAATTTCTTACCATTGTAGTAGTGATTTCAAAATCTCCTAACCGAGTTGGTTTAATAGCCATTTTGTAAATCCTCTGACAAGGTGATAGTTCTATTGAATTGTTTCAAGACCTCTTACAAGGCCACTCCTACTAGGGTGATTAAATCCTCTAACAAGGTCACACCTAACAATGTGTTTTGTAACCTTTTATCGGGTTGGCTCCTAACAGGGCATCACTTCAAAAGAGTGAAAATCAGTAACTAGTTACATTGGTGGTTTTTCCCATATTGGGTTTCCATGTTAAATCTGGTGTCTCTTGTGTTCATGGTATTTTCTTTATTCATGCATGTTAATCACTGATGAATGTTTAAGAATAATTATAATTAACACTCTCTGCAATTACCAAGTTTCAACATTTCTATGTATGTCAGCAGTAAATAATTTAATAGGACATCTAAGGGATCAGTGGTAATATTTTATGGTTAACTGATTCACCCCCCCTCTCAGTTACTACATCCATATTTCCAACAACAAGTAGGCTTAAAAATGTATACAAACATTTAATTCTACATGTCAGCCCAAGACAATGGCTACCAATAATTAATTCACCAAGTCGGCTCAACAAATCACACAGAACTCTAGTCGATAAGTCAGAACTACCGAGAAATAGTAAAATTACCGAGCATGCTAGGCATTGCCAAGCACCAGTATCGGCCGAGCACCGTAGGCATGACCGAGAAATAATTTCACCAAGCACTAGAGACTGCCAAGTTCCTTGAGTGACCAAGTTTCCTTCCATGACCGAGACCATCGGTCAAGGCTGCAACCGAGTAAAACTGACCAAAACATAAACACTCCATGTAGTTTACCAAGGACACATAATCTCCCTATCTTAACCTTGGATTCCCCTAAATCAGACACCCCTGGTTCCAAAAGATGTTCATATGTGAAGAGAACATCTTTCAGGATTCAAAACATAAATCCTGAACTAGTTCTTTACATACAAGTCCTCCACCTTTTCTACTTGCAAAGTCTTCCACTTTAGTTTCCTCTATCTCTTCAAGTCTTTTCTTGACAATGTACAAGTTGGTTCTCCATACTGATCATTCATTTTTTTAGGATCCACAATCTCAACTCGGCTACCAATACTTAGGCTTCTCCTATCGAGCATTGTATCCATCAAAGGCATTAGTGAAAACTTCCTATCATTCTTCTCAACAGTAAACACATTTCAAACATAGTCATAAATAGCTCTGCAATCATATTTCCAAGGTCTACCAAGCAATATATCACAACTATTCATCTTCACAATGTCACAAAGCACAAGATCCTTGTACTGGCCAATCTGAACATCAATGAAACATTGTTCACTAACTTCCAAAGCATGAACATCTTGCAACCATCCAAGCCTATAAGGATAAGGATGTTTCATTCTACTCAAACCAAGTTTCTGAACTAGGTCTTCAGCAACAAGGTTATCAATGCTACCACTATCAACAATAACATCATAGAGTTTACCTTCAGTCTTGCATCAAGTCCTAAACAAATTACTCCTCTGAAAAGGTTCATCCTTTGTACCGATTAATGTTCGTCAAAGCAGTAAGTTCTCTGATTCAAGTTCATTCTAAATGTTCTCATTCATCACAGTAGTTCATCTGTCAACCTTCTTTTGTGTACACTTAAAAGAATGGTGTCCTTCCTCTCCATAGTTATAGCAAGTGCCTTTAAAGATAACTCTACCTGTCTTCTTCTTTGGTTCCATAGGTTTTTGTTCATCTTCTCCATCATTCAGTTTCTCCTTTACCGAGAGATCAATATTTTCTTTCCCTCAAGAGTTGTTAGGTTGTTTCCTCTTCAACTTATCTTCTACCTTCAGAGCATACAGATAAACATCTTCAATAGAATCAATCTTTAGCATACCAAGCTCATCCTGATTATTGAATCTCAAACCATTCACATACCAAGCTACATTTTCCTTACCAAGCTCTCAGTGTCTAGACCAAATAGTAAGTTTGTAGAACTCCTTGGTATAATCTTCAACAAACAAGTCTTTCTGCTTCAGATTATGCAACTTCTTAAACAATTCAATCTCATAGTCAACCGATATGAACTTAGCTTTCAACTTAGTCACCATCAATCTCCACCGATTGATCTTTGTCTCACCTTCATCTTCTCTATCTCTTTGTAGTTCTTTCCACCAAAGAGCAGCATGTCCTTTCAACTTTTTCTGTGCTAATCTCACCCGAAGAGGATCTTTAATTTCTTCCAACTCAAATAAATCTTCAAGTTCACCAATCTAATCAATCAGATTGTCACGTTTCAAAGTACCAAAGAAAGTAGAAAATTCCATTCGATAATTACTAAACTAAGCAACAGGTCTAGGAAACTGAGTAGTTCTATCTTCACCAGATCTGTTCCTTCGGTCATCACCACTAGATCCAACAGTTTCAAATTCTTCAGCAGCTTCTTCATAGCCATCCTCAGTGCCAACATTTTGAGGTATACCAGCAATAGTTCTCATGATCTCAGTGACCATATCATTTTTCATCAATTCCAACTCAAATCTAAAATTAGATTTCACCTTCTCTGTGATCCAAGATTCAACAGTATCACAAAGATCTAAAATAAATCTAGATTCCAATCTTCTAGGAGGCATCCTTAAAGATAAGAGAAACCTTCTACAACAAACCCTCACCGACCACCTTGTGACAATCTCCAAGTTGCAACAAGTCAAATCTCAACATGCAATCTTGTAAACAACTAGGGCACAATTTCACAAGTTCAGTGCTTCGGATCTACAATCTAGATTGTGCACAATCTCTGCTCCAACAAGATTAACTTCACAAGATCAGCCTTGCTAGGTCAAGCTTCTGCTTCAACAAGATCAACTTTCACTCCAACAAGAACAAAACTTCACTCTAATACCACCTTATGCAGTCAAGGATGGTGGATCCAATGAAGGATAGTCCAAACCATGTAGCTAAAAGAATTACACAATAGATTACTCAATAATGCAACACCAAGTAATTATTTAACACTAATTTTCAGTAACATGCCCGGCTATAAGGCCTTCCGGGTTAGGGCCAATTACAATCATAAAACAATTCTACAAGATCCATAATTAGATCCAATACAATCTTAGCTAGTTCAGCTCTGAAGACAATTAGAAGGTGATGGAAACCCTAAGGTAGATCTAAACTTGAGCTCACAAGCCTCCAAGAAATCTCCTTGTCTCCAAGTATGCAAAACCCTAGCTCTGCTACAAAGGACTATTAGTTTACAATCTAATCTGCAAGAACATCAAGAACTTTTCCACAACTTCTCTCTCAAGCTTCGCATCTGAATTAAAGATCTACTAAGTCTCCAAGTTTTGATCTCCCAAAATCTCTTGCTAAAACATCTACCCAAGCCCTCCTTAAATACTAATCATCAGCCACAAGTCGGCTGGATGATACCCTTAACTCACCAAAACAATAATTAAATGCCATACAAGTTGTCTTACAAATGTATACAAATATTTAATTCTACATTTCAGCCCAAGGCAATGGCTACCAAAAATTAATTCACCAAGTTGGCTCAATAAATCACACAGAACTCTTGTCGGTAAGTCAGAACTATCGAGCAACAATAAAATTGTTGAGCACGCTAGGCATTGCCGAGCACCAGTATCGACCGACCACCAGAGGCATGACCGAGAAATAATTTCATTGAGCGCTAGAGAGTGCCAAGTTCCTTTAGTGACCAAGTTTCCTTCCATGACCAAGACTGTCTGTCAAGTCTACAACCGAGTAAAACTGGCCAAAACGCAAACACTCCATGTAGTTTATGGAGGACACAGAATGTCCCCGTCTTAACCTTGGATGCCCCTAAACCATATACACATGTACATGTACATGTACATGTCATATATATACATGTGTATGTATATATTTGTATTTTTATGTACTTTAGATTTTCACATGTATGTATGCATATGTATATATATGCGTGTACATGTATGTATGTGCACATGTGTGTGTGTGTGTGTGTGTGTGTGTGTGTGTGTGTGTGTATGTATGAGTGTGTACATTCATGTAGTGCACGTTTATTTACATTTAAATGTAATTTGTGTAATTGATTTTACTTTGAAATAATGTAGAGAACATAGTAATTTTTAGTGGCTAATTTTGCCAATTGGCTAGTTTTGGAAATTTGAGAATCCAAATTTGGCTAATAATTCAGGATTTAAGGAAACCTAAATCGCCACATTTTTACAAAATTTTGATTTAGAAATATTTAAAACACAAAATAATTTATTTTATAAAAAACTTGAACTCAAAAATTTGCCACAATATTCGATTCATGATTAGATTTGATTTGCCAAAAATTTATAAGTTATTGTAGAAATTTAAATTAATTCTCCAATAATATATCATGATTATTAGTTACTATAGGGATCTATCACCAAGTTTTAGTTTCCATTATTGACTTAAAGTATAATCTAGTGACCCTAATTATATTCTATGAGGTAAAAATGTTACTATTTGGTTTGTAATGGTTATGCGAGCTAAAATTTCTTTCAGATTGTTAATCTCAATATAAATCAATGGTCTTAAAGAAATTTTGGGCCCCATTAGTATTTAAAAATATCAATACATTTGTCTCACATAATACAATGAGGTTATTATATTATATTTTAAATAAATAGTAGCAAGTAATTATTACAGTCTATTCCTTAAACCCATGTCAAAGATTTCCACATTAAGCCTAATAATTTTCTATAAGAATTATATTTTTTTAAATAGTATTCACCATGGTGATTACTTTCTTTATTTTTATTGTTTGAGATTCATCAATATTTTCTAGAAAAAAATTGTTATTAAAAAATAATCACCAATAAGAATACTTTTTTTTTCAAAAAAATTAAGAGATTCGCCAATAGAAATTAAATTTTTTTTCAATAAAATGAAAGATTCGCCAAGATTTTATATATTTTTTAAGAGGGAGGTTTCTTAAAGATTACTCTGCCCCTAAGGAACTATTTGCACACACTAATAGAGAAATTGAATGGTTGCAAGATTCCATAAATAATCTGACTAGCTCTAGTGTCTATAAGAGCACATGTCAATCCATACTTACTAGCTTGATTAGTATTAGAGATGAAATTCATGGTACCACTCCCTATGCCCCAGATGTTATAGAGGCCATACTTGAGAGGAAGAGATAAGAGGTTGGCTTTGGTCTTTCTCTTGAGGAGGTATAGGCTTTAGCACCTAAAGTGACCCTAAAAGGGGAATTTTTCCCATCTTTTGTAGACTTACAGTATGTGAAGGGATATCAGGTTACTTGGTGTCAGGACCCTACTATATCAGCATTGATACACCCACGGTTTCTAGCTACTCATGGTCATTATCCAAATAACAACCAAATTCCATTATACTTTGCACAATAGATTTTTGATGAGGTTCATTTAGGGAGGCCATTAATTACACTGATTTGCCAGCACATCTAGGATAGGGGCGTGACATACTTGCTGATAGAGATGCTTTTCATTGAGCTGATCACCAAAGGCTAGTACAAAGGGCCATTTTTGGTCAGAGGGAACCTGCAATATCTCATTCATTGGGTCATGTTGCAGATGATGTTATTCATAGCACCCAGCTTTGAGGTGCGATTGATAGTTTGGGGGACATTACAGCAGCTTTTGCATCCATATCTAGTGATCAGTTTAGTTAGTACTTGATCTCTCGATGACACTCCAGATCGTTAGGTGGAGAATCCTCTAGTAGGACCACATATGACATGTATAGTGCAGCATACATCCCTTCACTTTACAACCTAGAGGGACTTACAAGAGAGATGACACAGATCACATTTACTAGTTTGGTTGAGGATATGTTGGATGCATATGCATTTATAGCAGCAGAGAATGATATTTCCATATCAGATGTTAGAGATCATGTAGGTACTGTCAAATAAACTTAGCCACATCCTTCTCACCTAGATAGTGACCATAGTGGTAGTTCTTGTGAGGATCCACCTACTAACTACTATATTGCTGCAATGGGAGAGACACAACGTACAGAACCTTCAGTCAGTACAGGACACCTATTCTATGATGTTGACATTGATGATGTTGACTTAAGCATCACCACTACAGGTTACCTAGATTTTCTGACACATGATGATAGGACTTCCATGCCATCTCATTTGGTTAGTCTATTGCATTCATCATTAGAGAGATGTGTGTGTTATACTCTTTTTGCAGATGCAGAGTAGAGCTTGGACCAGACGCAACAAAATCTTGATATCTTGGTTGATAGGATCAAGGCTAGGGAGTTTGAGTACTATCAGGTGCCACCATCTACACAGGTATAAATCAAATTATATATATTTAATGTTACAATTTAACTTATTTATTTCAACAAAATTTCAATACATGATATATAGATGTACATGTATTTATATATATGATATATTTTTTCTCTACTAGGATATGCCTCTTGTTACTCCTTTGAGCACTGATTGTGTACATTGTCGACACTCACTCGATGATGACATCAGTAGTGGATCGGTGAGTTTTTAATTTATTGATGTGTGTACATGTACTATGTGTTTACATACTTTATAACATGTTTTCTTGTAATATTTCATCAAACTTAAAAATATGTGTACATTTATATATTAACTTTTATCTCTTTCTCTATAGGGATCTGCACATCCTTCACAACATGATAGTCACTCTAGGTCTGACTGCTTAGTGAAGAGTCATCATGATGAGTCATCATGATGAGTCCTAGGAACTTTCACATTTGATCTAGACATATTACATATATTTACACGTGTTTGATGTTATATTTCATTTCTAGACCCTTTTGATAGAATGTTTGACACATGATTGGTCCATATGTTTCATGTTTATAGTACTTGATCTATGATTGATGTTTCCTACATGTTATATACTTTCACTTTATATGTGTGCATGTGCGATTAACTTACATACAATCAATCTATGTGTTTTTAATTTATATTTACATGTTTGATTCTACATGAACATGTGATTTTTATATAAGTAAATTTAATCTATGTGTTTTTAATATATAAATGTAAATTCAACACTTTCAATAGATTACACATGTTTAATTTATACATGTGTACATGTTGGATTATATATGAATTTTATTATAAATATATATACATGTGTTTACATACAAGTTCTTGATCTATGTGTTTTTAATCTATACATGTGTTTGATTCTACATGAAGGATGTTTGATTACATGTTTATGAAAGTTATGAATGATGTAAATGACATGTGCTATATAATTGAGACCTATGTTTGATCATCTTACTTATATAAATGTACATTCGATAATATGCACATAATTTTAATTTAATGTTGATGTACTTTATAGATTTTATATTTAAAACATGTGTCCTAATGTAATCAGCTATAAAAATAAAGTATCCTAATTAACTAAGTGGCAACATGTAAATTCAATGTACACATTCATATTCCAAAGTTAGAGTACTTGTATCCACATGACTTAATTAATCAACATAGAGATTTCATTTAATAAATGAAATTGCAACATACATTCAATACACATTCTGATGAAGGGTGCCTCCCTTAATACCACAAACACATAACAGAAACAAAGAAACAACAATATGCAAGAACAAAAAAATGGGCTTCTTATTATCTCCACAAATGTGGAATTACAAACTTTCAGAATTACAATATGCAAAGCCACATGGGCATTCCCTTACAATATTCTATAGGAAAAAGCCTTGAATAAATACCCAGATCTACTACCTAGAACTATCCCGAACTTCCTAAGACAACACTACAACCTTCCTTATATAGGCAATTTTACCACCACCTGGGAAGGTTCCAGAATTTTTAGCCAACAAGGCCGACCAAACTTAGAATTATTTTATTTTACAATTTATTACATCAAAGTTGGCTCAAAACAACTTTTGAAACCCAAACAAAAAATTTTAAGGAAAATCATTTTTCGCTATTTAAGGTGACCCAACTTCCGAAGACCATAAGTCATCACTAGTTGACTCAATTGACTATTATGACCCCATTCTGAAAAGGCCATGAAGTGCTCTACAACCTTGACTCATGCAAGCACTTGTCAACCAAATTTTTGACCTCATCCGAGGCCTCTAAAGCCTTCAAAACTAAGTTCAAAGTTTTTGTACCCTATTGCCAATACCAAAAATCTTTAATATCTACAAAGCTAGACTTGACCTATCAATGAAACTTTACTGGCATGCTATGATGACCAAAATGAAGCTCCAAGGAAGAAATCAGAACATTTCAAGTTTGGATGACCAACTTATTAAAAATATCAAGTTTCCATAAATAGCAGCTCTGCACAAGATAGCCCTTATTGAATACAAAAACAAAAATATTTTTGGGTGATGGAAGATTGCTCTTACACCCAAGATGCTCATGCATCAGACACTCAGGGTAATTTGAGAAGTGACAATGTCACGTCTTAGGTGTGCAGAGGAAAATGAAGATGGTTAACCTCCTCCTTTGTTAGCCATGATGAATCTTTAATAGGTTGTCCTTTCCATTTGACCAAATACTCTTCATATGTCCTTTTCCTTGTGTTTTTGCCAACACGACTATCTAGTATGTCTTCAATCCCCTTGATATCTGAACTAGTTGCTGGAATACTCCATTGTCTTGTTGTAACCTCATCTTCAACACCTCCTTCATGATACTCTATCAGATCTAAAATATTAAATATTGGTAAAATATTTAGCTCAGTAGGCAACTTGACCTCATATGCATTTCCTAAATCATGCTTCTTCAATATCCTACATGGCCCAAACTTCTTCATTTTCATCTTGTTATATGTACCAATTGGAAATCGCTCCTTCCACAAATGAACCATGACTTCATCTCCAACCTGAAACTCCTTATGCCTCCTTTTCTCATCTTCCTTAGCCTTATACTGCACATTCATCTTGGTAATATGCTTCCTCACCTCCTCATAGATGTTCTTCAAATGTTCTGCAAAATCCTTAGCTTTAGCACTACTTATTTCTCCTTTATCTATCTTTCTCAACTCAAATACATTTCTGGGACTACTCCCATATATAATCTGGAATGGTGATTTACTAGTGCTCCTATTGACAAAATTATTTTATGCAAATTCTTCCTGTGGTAAAATCAAATCCCATCCTATTGGCTTATCTCCAACCAAACATCTCAGTAAATTTCCCAAACTCTTATTCACCACCTCTATCTGTCCATCACTCTGTGGATGATGTGATGAACTAAACTTCAAATCTATTTTCAACTTCTTCCACAATGTACACTAGAAATATCCAATGAACTTAGTGTCCTTATCTGAAACTATACTCTTTGGTAAGCCATGTAGTCTCACTACTTCTCTGAAAAACAATTCTGCTACATGAACAACATCATTAGTCTTCTTGCAAGGAATAAAATGTTCCATCTTTGAAAATATGTCAACTACCACAAAAATTGAATCATGTCCCCACTGTGTCCTTGGTAAACCAAGAAAAAAGTCCATACAAATATCCTCCCAAGGCTTCTCTATTACAGGTAATGGCTGATACAACCTAGTATTCTACTTCACTCCTTTCACCATCTAACATACTCTGCAACTCTGTACAAACTTCTTGACATCTTGCTGCAACTATGGTCAATAATAATTCTCACTAACCAAAGCAAGGGTTTTATCATGACCAAAATGTCCAGCCAATACTTCGCTATGCTTCTTCTTGATGAGATTATCCCTCATGGAAGTTCTTAGAATGCACAACTGACTCCCTCTGTATAGCATATCATCTTGAATGATGAAATCCAGCCACTTCATCCTATCCAGAGTAACAAGTTTTGTACAAGCTTTCCAAGCTTCACCAAAATTAGGATCCTCTGGATACAAATTCTTGAGTTCCTTGAACCCAACCACCTCAATCTGCATCTCTGTCAGTAATAGTTGCCTTCTGTTAAGCATGTCTACAACCCTATTAGACTTTCCACTTCTATGTTTCAAAAAAAATGTATAACTCTGCAAAAAATCAACCTATTTAAAATGCCTTTGATTCAACTTTCCTTGACTATTCAAATATTGCAAAGCTTGATGATCAGTATACAAAACAAACTCCTTAGGAAGCGGATAGTGTCTCCACTTCTTCAATGCCTAAACTATAGCATAAAATTCTTGATCATAAACATAATATTTTCTCTTGGCATCATTTAACTGCTCACTGAAATAAGCAATAGGTTTACCTTCTTGGCTCATAATAGCTCCTATTGTAGTACCACTAGCATCACAATCTACTTGAAACACCTTATTAAAATCTAGATGTGCTAAAATAGGTTGTTCTATAACTTTTTGTTTCAACAATTTGAAATTTTTATCTGCCCCATTAGTCCACTTGAACTATTTTCTATCCCCTCTCATTGTTTCAGTCAAGGGTCCACAAATACTACTAAAATTTTTGATAGACTTTCTATAAAAACTAGCCAAACCATGAAAAGATCTTACCTCAGTAGCACTCCTTGGAGTAGGCCATTCAAGGATAGCCTGTACTTTCTCTGGGTCCATTTTCAGACCTTCTGCTAAAACTACAAATCCCAAATACACTAAGTCCTTCACAAAATTGCACTTCTTCAAATTAATCAACAATTTCTCATCTCTCAGCTTCTCAAACACCATACGAATATGCATCATATGTTCCTCCAATGTCTTGCTAAAGATCAAAATATCATCTAGGTAAACAATGACAAACTTACCTAGGAATTCTTTCAAAACCTCGTTCATGAGCCGCATGAAAGTGCTCGGTGCATTGGTTAGCCCAAAAGGCATGACTAACCACTCATAAAATCCTTCCTTTGTCTTGAAGGCAGTCTTCCATTCATCTCCTTCTTTGATCTGAATCTGGTGATATCCACTCTTTAGATCTATCTTTGAGAAATACAAAACCCCACTCAAACAGTCCATAATATCATCCATTCATGGCAATGGAAATCGGTACTTGATTGTGATCTTTTTTATTGCTCTAAAATCTATACACATCCTCCATTATCCATTCTTCTTTGGTGTTAATACCATTGGTACAGTACAGAGACTTAGACTCTCTCGAATCAACCCCTTCTACAATAACTCATGTACTTGTCTGTTCAACTCTTCACTTTCCACTGGTGTCAATCTATGTGCTACCTTGTTTGGAAAATTGGCTCCTGGAATCAAATCAATCTGATGACTCATTTTCCTTACCAATAGTATTCCATTAGGTACATTATCAGATACAATATCCTTAAACTCATTCAACAAATCTGAAACCTCTACAGGTACATCCTCTACTTCCTCTTTACCAGCTTTTGGAATTAAAGAAAAACACACATGCTCATGCCTTATACCATCTAGGAATTTTCTTCCATCAACAAAAGTTATTCTTGCATTACCACATACCTTTTCTTCAGTCTCCTTCAATGACTTTAGCTTATGTCGCACTCCATCCTTTGTCAGGGAATAGGTATTCGCATGACCATCATGTACAACACATCTGTCAAACTACCACGGCCTACCCAAAAACATCTGATATGCATCCATAGGTATGATATCACATACTACCTCATCATGGTACCCACCAATCTTGAACTTTACTAGGCACTGTTCACCGACCATGACCTTGCGGTCATCTTGCACCCAGGCAATCCGATATGGATGTGGGTGTTTCTAATCTCTTGAGCCTCAACTTTGTCACCATCTCTTTTGACACCAAATTTCCAGTGCTTCCACTATCAATAATCACATCATAGTATTTACCCTCACACTTGCATC